>CM060429.1:160951490-161291490 GCA_030545235.1 Helianthus tuberosus | reverse complement strand
GACCGACCCAGGGGTTAGGGAGTCTTCCCCCACGTTCGGAAACAGCGAAACTGTGCAGCTGAAGACAGGAAGGCTATGATTGAGACACCGGGGCGTGAGAACTAAAAGACTCCGCGCCCTGATCTCGGCTTTCTCGGGTTGAGACCCCGATCAAAGCCTGCCGATAGCGACGATCTGCGATGGAAAGGGGAGTTAAGAGGTGAATGGGTTTTGTGTTCCACAACCCATTTCCCCTCTCAAACTCTCCCCTTTCAGGAGCTGCTTCAGAGCAGGAGGCCCTCGGCATGATGCCTTGGGAAGACATCATGCCGTACTATACGAGGGATAAATCGCGCGTATGCGCGTGTACACACGTACACGCACACACGCACACGTACACACGTGCACATGACGTGCACGCGCACAAACAAACACTTATTGTATGGCCACTGTAGGCCCTTAAAACACCTGTTTAGCTACCTTAATGAGTATTTACCCATCTCAATCTACAAAATAGCTTCTCTGTACAGATATTTTAAAACAACCCATGAAAACACTAACAGCAGGACAAACAAAGCACTAACAGCAAGACAAACAAAGCACTAACAGCAAGACAAACCATCAAGACAAACAAAGCACCAACAGCAGGACAAACAATCAAGACATCTAACATTGCTTTTATAACAACACCATCCCGTTATCGATCGGGATACCCATCGGGGCATCCCTCTCTTGCCGGTTGTTATCGATCGGGATACCCATCGGGGCATCCCTCTCTTGCTAGTTGTTTTTTCATCTCCTCTCGGAGATGGGGTTCATCTCCTACCGGAGATGGGGTTCATAGTCCGGCCTAAAAAGAGGAAACTCAAAACTGCAACTCACAATTGCATAAGTGATCATAGAAACTGCAGCTGCATAGCTAGCATCCGACCGACCCAGGGGTTAGGGAGTCTTCCCCCACGTTCGGAAACAGCGAAACTGTGCAGCTGAAGACAGGAAGGCTATGATTGAGACACCGGGGCGTGAGAACTAAAAGACTCCGCGCCCTGATCTCGGCTTTCTCGGGTTGAGACCCCGATCAAAGCCTGCCGATAGCGACGATCTGCGATGGAAAGGGGAGTTAAGAGGTGAATGGGTTTTGTGTTCCACAACCCATTTCCCCTCTCAAACTCTCCCCTTTCAGGAGCTGCTTCAGAGCAGGAGGCCCTCGGCATGATGCCTTGGGAAGACATCATGCCGTACTGTACGAGGGATAAATCGCGCGTATGCGCGTGTACACACGTACACGCACACACACACGTACACACGTGCACATGACGTGCACGCGCACAAACAAACACTTATTGTATGGCCACTGTAGGCCCTTAAAACACCTGTTTAGCTACCTTAATGAGTATTTACCCATCTCAATCTACAAAATAGCTTCTCTGTACAGATATTTTAAAACAACCCATGAAAACACTAACAGCAGGACAAACAAAGCACTAACAGCAGGACAAACAAAGCACTAACAGCAAGACAAACCATCAAGACAAACAAAGCACCAACAGCAGGACAAACAATCAAGACATCCAACATTGCTTTTATAACAACACCATCCCGTTATCGATCGGGATACCCATCGGGGCATCCCTCTCTTGCCGGTTGTTATCGATCGGGATACCCATCGGGGCATCCCTCTCTTGCTAGTTGTTTTTTCATCTCCTCTCGGAGATGGGGTTCATCTCCTACCGGAGATGGGGTTCATAGTCCGCCCTAAAAAGAGGAAACTCAAAACTGCAACTCACAATTGCATAAGTGATCATAGAAACTACAGCTGCATAGCTAGCATCCGACCGACCCAGGGGTTAGGGAGTCTTCCCCCACGTTCGGAAACAGCGAAACTGTGCAGCTGAAGACAGGAAGGCTATGATTGAGACACCGGGGCGTGAGAACTAAAAGGCGCATAATTTTGATGAAATAGCATGTTGTTTTTTTAATTTCGCATGTGATAATTTTTTATGAATTCGCATGTTGTTTTTTTGTACCAATTTCGCATGTGATAATTTTGATGAAATAGCATGTTGTTTTTTGTAACAATTTCGCATGTGGTAATTTTGATGAAATCGCATGTTAAAAAACCAACATGCGAAATTGTTACAAAAAAACAACATGCGAATTCAATGCGGGAAGATGATCGGACGGCTGAGATTGTAGCGTACGTAATGTACGATAAGGGCATTTGTACGTTAACCGGCCTCTATATATATATATATATATATATATATGTTCTCAAAAATAATATACCCATGCTTAGAGCATTCTCATCCAATACATCAAATTATACATACATTCCACTAAAAAACAACTCATATATCAATATATTTTCACTAAAAATAAATATTTTTTCTCTTTACTTTTCAATTAAATAATATTATCATTACATTTTTCTCTCTCATTCACTCACAACCACTTTCAATATATATTAAAAAAATTATACTGGGTGAACAGTGTCCCCCAAATATACAGATGAACAGTAACATTTTCTCTCTCCTCCACTCACAACCATTTTTTATACCCTTTATAATATAAAAACTACCCTTCACATATTTTGATGATTTGGATGAGAATGCTCTTAAACGTATAAAGCCCGAAATATTGCTAAATGACATATATTGCGTCACTCAATGTGAAAACACAATCACTTTACGCCACTTGACCCATATTGCTAAATGTGTTGTAATGATTGTTTTCCTTGTTATTGAAATTTTTGTGACGATTAATTAATAATTTGAAACGAAAAACAATTACTGTTCTCCTAAACACATTTATAATCTCATGACTTTTCCCTTATAAATGGCATTATGCTATGAGATTTTGTAACTTAATTGGAATCCCGTGACTACCACCATGTGGGATCGTTGTGAACACTGAACAAAGTAGATTTTATCAGTGACTAAATCATTAGTTTCTCGCTGTTGTATCCTTCACATCCACTCATCTATATGGTCCATCTATTTATCCTCTGATTGTTTATCACCCTTCTTTTTTCATCTATGTGGTCCATCTATTTATCCTCTGATTGTTTATCACTCAGTCTTTTTTTTTCAGCAGCCAACTAAATCACCGTATAAGCAACATGAGATGTCATCAATCGAGCAAATGCATTCTCTCCATAACGGTCAGAGTTGGCCGGATGCATATCTGAGCCACCAAGCCATCAATTCCTAGGAAAATCCGCCTGCCCGAAGGCCCACTGCGGTAAAACCCGGTTCGGCTCGGCATGGCCGGCCCTGAGGTGGGCAAGGAGGACCACTGGCAGGGCCCGATATTTCGAAATGCACGTTTAAAAAAATGATACGTATTTGCAAAAAAAAAATTAATAGTGTATTATCTTATAATACAAAAACCAACTTGGGGTGTGTTTAAACATCGTGTCCCACCTTGATGATTTACGGAAACTTGGGGTAGCTTAGGCTAATTTAATAGTTGTGTCTCGTCATATTACACCCTTAAATAATACTCTTGTATTAATAAACAAATATCATATATCCAAACCAACATGTTCCAATATACACACTCTTTTAATAAATTATTATATTATTTAATGATGGTTGCCTTCTTAAAATGAAAGGGTGTGATTTTAATTTAATCCCATATAAAACACCTATTTCTTTGAAACGTTGTATTTTTTTTATTTTTTTTTTTGAAAGGAGAACTTCATAAAAAACACACCCATGCTCGAAGACCGAACCGGGCAACCAGACATTACATAATTACAAGGTTTTATGAGTTTAAGTTGTGCAGGGGCACGTTGGTTCAAAGCGTTGAGTCAAACTTTAATCGACGTGTCTTCTCGCATGTCATTTGCCACCTTTTTACTAACGTGTCTGTATATATGATAACTGAAATGATTGTATATCACAAAAATGAAACCCTTTTGGCTGGTAATTGTGCATGTTCACATCACGTTTGACGCTGGTTCGATTTCCTTTCGAAATGTTTCTTTTCTCATTTTTACCCTTTCATTTTCTGTTAGTAAAACTGTATGTTATAAACAAATTCTGAATCACCCCTTTCCAAGATCTCCAAATCCCTTTCTTCATCTATCATCTTTCAAATTCCATTTATTAATCCAAAACAAACCCGTGAGTTACCATTGGATAAACTTTCTCATTTGAGTCATATGATCATTCTTCCATCCTCCATGCCCAATAATATAACCCATATTTTTTATCATTTTATTTTATTAACACATTGAATAATTTGTTATTTGCAAGTGTAAATACAGAGGTTTTCTGTGTTTGATTGTAAGAACAACACATGTTTTCTATGTTTAATTGTAAGAACATGAGTTTAATTGATTCGACTCCTGTTCACATCGTTTGCTGCTTTTTTTCCTTCCTTTATTTTCACAAAACCAGCATGTCATTAAATTACGCCTCTAATAATTCATAAGGGGTTTGAGATGGTTTAAAAAATTACATCATCACAACCATCGTTGCCGTTTTTATTTGAGTCCCTTTCTTTCAACAGGGGCGTCACAAAGTCACAAAAAAATTCACACCCCAAGTGGATTTAATTTTTTTTTACAGCAATTGGTGGTGATCCCAATCCCTTTGATGAAGTCAATCCTTTTGCTATAAGTTATATTTTTTCTTTGTTAGTTAAATTAATATCTGTCCATTTCATTAAACTCGGGACATTATTTTTTTAGTTAATTTTTCCTTTGTTTAGTTATTTGTTTCCTTTGTGTAAGTTGTTTTTATCCTTTGTTGTTAAAAATTATATCTGTCCATTATTTTTTTCCTAAATAAATTTGTCCATTATCTTTTTTGTTTTGTTTTATTTGATTTGGTACAATAAGTTATTGTTCATCAAAATTTGAAATATTACATGGGTTCGTAATTTGGACAAATGCAGAACTTATTTAGATAACTTAATACGTAACGCGGTTTTGGTATTGGTTTAGTTTGGCATGACATTGACACTCGGTGTAGCGACCAAAAAAATATGCTCGACACGATATCGACACATGTTTACATCGATTAAAAACACAAAAAAATTACATCGGTCCGCGGGATTATATATCAATTCTACTAATTATATGTGTTTAAAGCATGGTTGTAAAAATCCCGACTAGTCTCCGATTAGTCGCCGATTAATCACTAATCGGAAGTCCACCGATTAATGGCCGATTAATAGCTAGGCATTCAATGGCGGTTCTATTCTGGCAAAATTTTGGCTAGATGTCGGCCAAAGTTTGACCAAACCATATAAATTCCTTCCAATTACTTAAGAAATGGGTTAATGAGGGGTTAAAACATGTCTACCTTAAAAAAAAACTAGATATAAAAATGTGTGTGTATATATGTAACTAAAAATTACATATAAAAATCTCAATCCGATTAATTCCGGTTAATCCCTATTAATCCCGATTAATCGTTAGTCGGTACTCCACCGCCCGACTAGCGCCTAGCGATTCTTACAGCACTGGTTTAAAGTTAATAGAAAACAATAGTAAAATATGAATAATGTCTTTTTATAATGTATTGTTTGTGTAGAAATTCTTATATTTATGAAAGGTTTAAAATTGGATAATTTAAGATTTACAAACCTTACTGTGCATACCCACAATAAATGGACAGAATTTTCGTTTGGACAACTTGGGAATAATCAAAATTGGATAAAATCAATGTTCCGCTGCAACGTGCGGGTTGACGTTTCAATTGTTCGGGTCTTTATCTTGATTTCTATATTGTTGTGTTCATCGATCCTAATTAAATCGATCACATTGATATTTTTGAAGAAATACAGAGAAGAAAAAACGATCACAGGGCGCGTCAATTCTATTATCGTTCAAATCAATGGAAGAAGCACGCTAAGCGAATTCGTAGTCCACAAATTTTGAAGGAAAATCGAAGAACAAAAAGGAAGGAACCAAGCCTTTGGTATGTTATTAAAATCGGTTTGTGTTTGTTGTAATCGAGGAATTGCATATTGCATTTAGCAGAGGAACAAGACATAAACAAACGAGCCCCAGTGGCGAAACTGAAAAAAAATGAAATAATGTAGACGGTGATTGTTGGGTAGCGCTGATTGAGATCACCAGCGGTGCAACCAAGGTCAAGAATAACCGGAACCTTTTGAAAAAAAAAGGTCCCTGATAGTGTGGGAAGATTAAACTTGGCACAACACGTGAGTAACATCAACTCGTACTCATACAAATACCAACACAGGCCCACTTACAAAGCATATTGACATTAGGTTTAGATCTTTAGTGAGCCCAATACCCAATTTCGTTAATACCTAAGGGCACGTTTTTTCGAGCTCGAACAGTGTACACGAATTCTGAGGGCCGGCCCTGCGGCTCGGTTTCGAACTGGCGACATTCTGAGAGGCCTAGTTCTAAATTTTATTGTCACCACTAATGTCTTTCAAAGTGATGCTAGTGTGAGTTGAACTTGGGACCTCAAAGAGAGAAACCAAGTGACTAAGACCAAGTGTAGGGGGAGGTGAAGATTACCCAAGGCATTATCCTGCATGTGGCGTTTCAGTCAGCAATGGGGTATTATGGGGCATTTGTTCAAATTGGGTTTAGTGGTGTATTGCTCAATAATGCCCAATCCAATGATGTTTTTGCATTCAATTATAGGGCATTTGTTTAAAACGGGTCAAGAATTCTCCACCCGGCGTTTAAAATGGAACGCCCCATCCCAATTTTGTAACAAAAAACGCCTCGGGGGCTGTGGTAGGACGTTTTTTTGGGAAAAAACCGTCAAAAAAACAAAATACCGATAATCTAACCACTAGACCAACTTGTCAGGACATAACTCGTCTAATCACATTCTATTCATGCTCTGTTCTTTTGTTTTAACTTTTTCTTTACGTTTTTTAATTTAATAAACAACTTTAATTTTCTTTTATAACTAGTTATTAAGACCGCGCGCGTTGCGGCGCGCTAAATCAAAATATTCTTGGTGTGAATTCAGTAGATATTAGTACGGTTCTTTATGCTATGGTATAGTAACTTATACTCCGTATAACAACCCTAAGAAAAAGCGCAACTAATAAAGTCGTGTTATATGAATATCAATGTGTGCTTTAAATCTCGATCGAAGACCTTAAAAACGGTAATAGTCCAACACTAAAGATACCGTTACAAATAAATCAATACTAAATTATTCTAGGAGGATCCGCCCTTGCTTTGCTTGGGCAGTGGTCAGTATTGGTTTGGGTTATTTCATTACCGGTACTATACAACGCAAACCCGGAAATGGGCATTGCCAGAGCCAAGCTTTGAGTCATCAGCTTTGGGTATCTTTTATAGATCTCAAATTTTATAAGATTTATCCAGAAACAAAAAAAAATCATTCAAAACAAACCGTAAGTATATTGAAAACCAAACTAAAAAATAAGAAGCAAACCGAAACCGATCAACTGGACTATAACTTTACAAGTCTATAAAAATCCTTATAAAGGAAACCAACTTAGGATTCAAAAGCCTTTATATGTTAGTTTTCTCGTACTGGCTAGGTTCAACACTAATCCAACTTTCAGCACCAGTATCGGCTGAGTTTCCGCAGATAACTCGCCACCTGCAACGCCAAACAAAGGATAATCATAGTTAGCAGTATCATTTCTTATCTTGTTAGGCATTGCAGACACAATATGAGAACCCCAAAACCTGCTTAACATTAGTTGTGTCATCATAATCCAATTAAAATCAAGTTGTTCTTAAAATCGCAAACAAAGGACGCATAGCCGTGAACATATGAATCACAATAACCTAAACTCTAAAACCCAGTTGGCATTAAAAGCCGGTAACATAAAATAGGACTACCGTCTATTGGTGCAATTCTAACAAATTACAATCAATAAAAACCAAAACACAAACTGAAGCACAAAAGTGACAGATCATCAATAAAACCAATCGATCTATCATTTTCCTCATCGCAGCAGTTAAATTCATCGACAGAACCAAAAAAACTACCCTCAATTGATGCAAATCTAACATATATTACAATAAATTGAAACTGAAACACAAGCTGAAGCACAGAAGTCACATATCATCAATAAAACCGATCGATCTATCATTTTCCTCATCGCAGCAGTTAAATTCATCGACAGAACCAAAAAACTACCGTCAATTGGTGCAAATCTAACATGTATTACAATAAACTGAAACCGAAACACAAGCTGAAGCACAACAGTGACAGATCATCAATAAAACTGATCGATCTATCATTTTCCTCATCACAGCAGTTAAATTCATCGACAGAAGCAAAAAACTAACGTCAATTGGTGCAAATCTAACGTATATTACAATAAATTGATACTGAAACACAAGCTGAAGCACAGAAGTCACAGATTGTAAATAAACCCAATCGATCTAACATTTTCATCATCACAAAACAAATTATCAGATAACCTCAGTTTAAACAACTTACAGAAGCATAATCAGGATGATTAGCAGTCATCGCAGCGGCGGTTTCCGCGGCGAGTTCATCAAGCTGGCTAGTAGTAACCCCTTTGTATACGCCAGCACACACCTTCTGCGACACAAGCACCGGATCACAGTGTTCGATGCTGAGTCCGTAACTGAGTTTCTTCAGTCGAGCGGTTATCTTGTCGAAATGCACCGCCTCTTGCCGTCCGTCTCTGTAACCCTTAAATCCCCCCTGAGTCACCCTTAAATCCCCCCTGAGTCGGAATCTGGTATGATTTGGTCGGAATGCTAACCGTCGTCAAGGCCATCGTCTACACAGCCCCTCTCTCTCAAACCGCTCAGCCATTATTCCGTCGTTTGGGTCGTTGAAGCGCCGGAATCTGGTGGTGCCGCCAATGGTGGCGGTGGTCAGCCACCACTCCATCACGATTCTCTCTCTCAGGCTCTCTTTGTATCCCTAGACATCTGCATATCTCTCTAACCCCTCTCTCTTTAGGGTTTGTATATAAGTGTGAAATGAAGGATAAATGGGTGGTTTGAGATTTTGTGAGTGGCGTGTGTAAATGGTTTTGTGTAAACCACCGGCCACCTAGCAAGACAGGTGTTATAAAACACCTGCAAGAAGATGAAGCAGGTAGATAGGCAGGTGAGTCACCTTCATACGACTGTTCATTCAGTTCACTTATTTATAGTAATTTTCAGTATTCAGTATCTTATGTAAGTTCAAAATTAGATCATCATCATTTTTTATTTTTGCTAAGCTATGTTTCAACATTAATAATAATTTGAGTTAGACACAAATGGCACCTGTGGTTTAGTCTAGTTAACACCGTTAGGTCAAAGTTTCAAAAGTTGCAAGTTTTGGTTATATGGTTTCGGTTGTACAATAATAAAAAAAAACAAAAACATAAAAAAGTTTAAATACAATAAAATTATTTTCACTGTTCACGTGTTAGCCTTTTGTTTATGTACTGGTAGATGCCCCGCCCGCATTGCGGGGCGATAGCCGAATAATTCACAACCAATTAAAAAAAGACTACTATAATTTTGGTAGGAAAAAAAAACCAAAACGATGATAAGACCGTAATTACGGGCTCAGGGCAAAACTGTAATTTTTCAGGACTAATGAGCCAGTGATAGGCAGCTCCTTGACACGGAAAAAAATTAAATCGAGTAAACCAATTAAAACAAAAAACATTTATCGTTTTGGTAAAAAAAACTAAAATGATGGGAAAACGTATTTTTTAACTGAGGGCGAAATCATCATTTTAATTCGGGGATAAATTGTAAACTAAATGGACCAACGGGGGAGTGCCAGGAAGCTGCCGGCATGACAGTAACTTTACACTGGGGGCAAAATTGTAATTTCACCAGGGAAACAAACAAAAACGACGGGCAAAATACAAATTTAAGTTGGGGGTAAAATCGTAACTTGGCTGTGAGAAAAAAAACTAATAGCAAAAGTATAAATTTATACAGGGCAAAGTCGTAATTTTTAACCGAGGGAAAAATTGGAATTATTAGCTGGGAGCAACGTAAATTTATTTTTAAGTGAGGGTAAAAATATAACTTTGAACTGATGGCAAAATCGTAATTTTGAGGGAAAAAAACTAATGGCAAAACTGTAAATTGAAACGGGTAAAAATCGTAATTTTTAACCGGGGGCAAAATTGAAATATTTAGATAGGAGCAAAAGCGTAAATTTATTTTTAAGCGGGGGCGAAAACATAATTTTTAACTGATGGAAAAATCGTAATTTTATAGGGGGATAAAATCGTAAATTTGTTGGGCCAATAAGGGAATAAAATTAAATTAAAAATGGGTTAGGCCAATAGGAAAGTGCGAGGCAAGCTAGCTGCCTGACACTATTCCTTTAACTTCGAAAATGATTGTCTGGCACTATTCCTTTAACTTTGAAAATTTCCTGGCACTATTCCTTTAGCTTTGAAAATGTATAAGTAGGTAACTAGCGGGTTATACCCGTGCTTCACGATGAGGAGCCAAATTTTAACAAAAAATATATATAAACAAAAACGTAATAGAAAGGATCGGAGGAGAAAAAACATAAAAAAAAATTAGAGGTAACTTTGTAGAATAGTAACAAAGTTTTAAAAGTGTTCTAATTAAGTCACTCAAGTTTCCAAAGTGTCCCAATCAGGTCACTCAACATTTATTTTTCATTAAAATTAAGGGTTTTGTCATCCATTTCATAAGACAGGAGGGTATGGGGGCCGGCCTTGGCCCGGCGAGGCCCGCCGGCGCACCCCCACACCGCCCCCTATGCTTTGTCCCGGCTTCTCCGTCGCCCCAAGGACGAAAGCGACGTGCCTTTCCTCCAGACACATAACTATCTATCTATACATACATATATATATATATATATATATATATATATATATATATATATTTAGCCCCAACCTCTACCCCTTGCTCCATCCCCTTTAGGCTCATCCTTACTTCCGGTGACATGACGGCCCATCCTCTGTCACCATACCTTCCAGTTTTAGACTAAACGGTATGGGGGGCGGCCTTGGCCCGGCAAGGCCCGGCGCCGCACCCCCACACCGCCCCCCTATGCTTTGTCCCGGCTTCTCCGTCACCCCAAGGACCGAAGTGACTTGCCTCTCCTCCACACACATAACTATACACACACACACACACACATATATATATAAGGGACCCCTAAAAAGAAAATCACCTCTAGTTGTAAGAACCGTGAGAACTACACCGTACGGGGCGAGGTGGACCAATTTTTTTTCATAAACGTAGATGCGTGTATTATAAACACATGTGTAAAAAAAATTCAAAAAAAAATGTCGTGTGTGTAGTTTTGAGCACCACAAGTTTGCGTTTACGGGTACCGTAAATTTTGTTTAAAATTTACGGTACCCGTAAACACAAACTTGTGGTGCTCAAAACTACACACACGACATTTTTTTTTTTTTGATTTTTTTTACACATGTGTTTATAATACACGCATCTACCTTTATGAAAAAAAAATTTGGTCCACCTCGCCCCGGATCAAAAAGTTCTCACGGTTCTTACAATTAGAGGTGGTTTTCATTTTAGCGGTCCCCTATATATATATATATATATATATATATATATATATATAGGGGAGGGTTTAAATGAGAACGCTAAATATTGTGAGAACCGTGAGAACAAATGAAAAAATCACGAGAACTTGGTCAAAAACAATTCAAATTCAAAATTTTTTTCTACACTCATCATTATTATTCGAATACAATGTTAGAAATTTAATTTACACGTTTAAATTTACGTGAATTCGTAAAAAAAGAAAATTTACACATGTGTAAGTTTGCCATTTACACATGTGTAAATCTGTTATATTTACACATGTGTAAAAAAATCTAAAAAGAGTGATTTTGAAAGGAGAAATGAATTATTTGATGTTATAAATTCTTTGGATAAATTACACTTTTCGTCCTTTATGTTTGTAGGTAGTTGCAATGGATGTCCTTTACCTTTAATAATTACAGCCACAGTCCTTTATTTGCAAAACATGTTACACCTTAGGTCCTTTGACCCTAACCAGGTTAAAATTTTCAGTTAAGTTATATCACATAAGGGTAATTTAGTCTTTTAACCAATTAAATTAAATTAAAAATAGTTTAATAAAAAAACAATAAACTAAAATATATATAACACATCTCACATCTCAGATCTGAGATCTCTTTCTCAACCCTTTCTTCCCCAACCAAACCCACCACCATCTGCCACCACACCACCACCGTTATGCGGCGTCGCCAAACTGCTGCTGCCGCCACCACCACCACCCCAACCGGTTCCGTCACATCCTTCTCTCTCTCTCTCTCTCTCACATAACCCTAACCATTAAAACCCCAAGTATAAAACCCAGATCCGTCACATCGCAATAACATCAAATCCGTCCATCAATTCTCCAATTACACATAAATTATAAAACATGTTTCTCCCTGTTCTACCACCAAATTCGTCCATCAATTCCCCAATAACACCAAATCTGTATCCAAGAACCGCCACCACCAAAACCTTTATTTTGTCACAGATCTGAGCAAATGGGAGCCGGAAAAACTGATGGTGGTGAGGGTGGTAGCCGGAGGCGCCGCTGCCGTGAACCACAATCAGATCTGAACAAAGGGCAAGAAACACCACAATCAGATCTGAACAAAGGGGTTCTTCCTCTCTAACCTCTGTGTCTCCATATCTCTCTCACGCCGGTGATGGTGGAGTAGCAGCGGTAGACGATTCTGAAGCGACCTCCGCCTATCTCGCCGGTGAGTTGATAGTCGTTTATAAGTTCCTTCATGTTTGGATGATGGTTTGTTGGATGGTTGTTACAGAGGGATGAGGCCTGAAGGTGTAGGGGGTTTTATAACGGAAACTTTGGGTCCTGGATTTTGGGTTACCAGATGGGAATATTTCATAATTAGGAAGGTGAAAGTAGTTTTGGAATCATGGGGGTGTTTGGTGGTGGTTACAGACGGTGGTTGTCGGATCTAAGCTAAATTGGTGGTGTTTGATAGTGGTTGTCGGTTTTGGATATGTCCAACTAGATTTTGGTGGTGGTTAGAGGCGGTGGTTTTATTTACAGAGGATTTAAAGATGGTTGAGGGGGAGAGTGTAAGTTGAGAGAGAGATGGAGGGGGCTGCAGGTAAATATTAAAATGTTTGTTCTAAATTTTAATTTAATTAAATTGGTAAAAAGACTAAACTACCCTTATGTGATAGGATTTAACTGAAAATTTTAACCAAGTTAGTGGTAAAGGACCTAAGGTGTAACAAGTTTTGCAAATAAAGGACTGTGACTGTAATTATTAAAGGTAAAGGACATCCATTGCAACTACCTACAAACATAAAGGACGAAAAGTGTAATTTACCCAAATTCTTTTTTTGATGTTGTATTTTGATTACAATGAGGTTTGTATTAAAAAAATTGGTTTTGATTGGTTTTTTCGTTCGTTCTCACGGTTCTCGCAATATTTAGCGTTCTCAAGATAACCCTCCCCTATATATATATATATATATATATATATATATATATATATATATATATATATATAAAGGGAGCCGCTAAAATAGAAACCACCTCCAGTTGTAAGAACCGCGAGAACCACTTTCAACCAATCAGATTATGCCAACTAAAAGGGTGTTTTGGTCTTTTACCCCAAATGTCTAATCTCTCACTCTCTCTCTTCATTAAAGCCACCAGTAATGTCTCTGTCCTCTTCATAACTGTCTCTCTCTTCTCTCTTCACTTCTCATTTGTATCCTTTTCATTTGTCTCTCTCCTTTCTTCTTCAAAAAACAGAGATTCATCATTCAACCCAAACCATAACCCCCCCCCCCCGATTCATCTTCTCCGATCCCCCCTCCCACCTAATCTGCAGCCGCACCTACTCCCCGTTGTACCCCCCCTCCTTCTCTGTCTCTGGTGGATGCCGCCACCGCACATCGGGGTTTCACTCATGTGTGAGCGGCGGTGGCTGGTGATGTTACTGTGACCGCTCGTTTCTACGGCGACCCTCAGACATGCAACCCATCTCTCATCTCCTCCAAGGAACCCAAAAGATGTTTGATCGGTGGAGAGGAGGTGGTTGGTCGATGGCGGAAGACGGTGGTGGGAGGTGGTTGGTCGGCGGTGCTGGTGTTGGAGGCGGTTTCACGTTTGTGGAGATCAGAGCAGAAAAGGGGAGGCGGTTTCACTGATGATGTTCACGTGTTTGTTGGTAAGAGTTTTTGTTGGGTTTTGCTTGTGATTTTTAATGTTAATCTGTGGGTTTTGTTGGGTTTTGATGGTGCTTTTTGGTAGATTCCGAACAGTGATTTTGAATGTTTGAATCTGTGGTTTTAAATGTTTGAATATTTGGATAGTGATTTTGGTAGATTTCAAACACTGATTTTAGCTGGGTTTTAATGGTGATTTTGAATGTTAGAATGTTTGAACAGTGATTTTTGGTAGATTCGAATAGTGATTTTTGTTGGGTTTGCTGGTGATTTTGAATCTTTGAATCTGTTGGTTTTGCTGGTGCTTTTTGGTAGATTTTCGAACAGCGAACTATGTGGGTTTTGATCCGTTTGGATTCGGGCGATGATGATGCAAAAAAAACGTATATTTTGATGACGATGGCACGGCACGGTTGGTGGATGGTAGATTTTTGAACCTGCAACCCCACTTTGCAGCCTCTGATTATCGGAAAAAAATCTGAGCCAAACCCTTTTTTTTCAAGAATCCAAACATTTGTTTTTTATTTTTGTTGTTGATTTTTTATTTTTTTTCCCATTCGATGACGATAACAATCTATCTGAGACACCTACCGAGTTGCAAGTTCTGGGTGTAAAAAAGTTTTTGAAAAAAAACGCTAAAACGGTAAACTTTTTACGTAAAACGTAAATTTTTTTAACGTAAAAACGTAAAAAGTTTAACATAAAACGTAACGTAAAACTTTTACGTAAAACGTAAAAATGTAAAAACGTAAAAAAATTAACGTAAAACGTAAAAAGTTTAACGTAAAACGTAAAAAGTTTAACGTAAAACGTAAAAAGTTTTAGGTAAATCGCAAAACGTAAAAAGTTTAAAAAGTTTAACGTAAAACCTAAAACGTAAAAAGTTTAACGTAAAACGTAAAACGTAAAAAGTTTAACGTAAAACATAAAACGTAAAAAGTTTAACGTAAAACGTAAAACAAAAAAAGTATAACGTAAAACGTAAAAATTTTAACGTAAACCGTAAAATTTCACGTAAACCATAAAACGTAAAAAGTTTAACGTAAAAGGTAAAAAGTTTAAAGTAAAACGTAAAAAGTTTTACGTAAATCGTAAAACGTAAAAAGTTTTACGTAAAACGTAAAAAGTTTTACGTAAAACGTAAAACTTTTTCTACGTAAGTTGTAAAACGTAAAAAACCGTGTGATAAAACGGCACCTAAAACAAGGGGCGTGAATGCGGCGAATAAAAACGGCGGGAAAAAAAGGGATATAAAAAACACCGCGGTAAAACGGGACGTAAAAAACGGCGTGTTAAAAAAACGATGCTTGAAAAAGCCGTGTGTAAAAAACGGCGTCCAAAACAGACTCGCTAAAAAATGATGCGTGAAAAAAACCGGGCGTAAAAACGGCGTGTAAAAACCGGCGCGAAAAAAAATTGTCTTGTTAAAAAAATATGAATTTAAAAATGTTTTTAATAAAAAAATTCTTTTTAAAAAATAAAAAGTAATATAATAAAACAAAAAAGTAATAAAAAAATAATATAGACAAAAAGGCAAAATAAAGCAAAATATTAAAGACATAAAAAGACAAAATCTATTTAATATTAATTTTAGTTATTTTCAATCTCATCCATCCATCTTCTTGATCTAATGGCTAGAAAGTGGTTCTCTCGGTTCTTACAACTGAAGGTGGTTTTCATTTTAGCGATCCCCTATATATATATATATATATATATATATATATATATATATATATAGGGTAAGGTTTTAGAGTGAACACTAGGTTAAGAGTGAACTGTGTGAACTAATCTGGGCTATTGGATTACATTATCTAGAGATTTTTAAACAATGTCAAGATTTTAATTATAATGTTGTAACCCGCCTTTAAAATAAATGACAGAAGGGTATTTGTATCTTTTGTAAATTGCATTTATTAAATAATATAATTAAAATCCTTAAAATCTCGCTAGTTTCCGTATATACAAGATACATAGTTGTTAGTGTATACACATGTGTACGGTCTCGCTAGTATCCGTTTATGTAATATACACAGCTGTTAGTTTATACACATGTGTACAGTCTCGCTAACTATCTGTTTATACAAGATACACAGCTGTTAGTTCATACACATGTCTACAGTCTTTTATACATTTATGTATTATATTCAGAAATTGTTACATGTGTGTATATTAACAACATATAGTATATTAGGCATGCACACGAGTAGATTCATATAAAAATTATGAAATTAATGAAAATGAAACATATCACATGTATGCAAAAATAAATAACTTCATGAGTTAATTACCAAAATCGTCCCTGAGGTTTGTGCACGTTTTCCATTTTCGTCCAAAATGACACTTTTGTACCAATTTGCCCCCAACTTTTGTAACTTTTTGCAATTTTCATCCAATCCATTAACTCAGTTTATTTTTTCTGTTAAGTTGAGGATATTTGGATGAAACTGACAAATATAAAACCACATGATTTTGGCAATTTACTCAAACCCTTTTTAGTTTCTTTTATTTAATTATTTTTGTTACATATAAAATAAAAAAGAATATACATGGAGTTTTTAGAAAAAAAAAATTAATAGTTTTGTCACATAATTTTTATAAATTTTCATCAAAATCACTAACTCAGATTATTTTTTCTGTTAAGGTGAAGGATGTTTTAAATTTTATAAATTAAGACAGAAAATAATTTACAACTTCTTTATATAAATCAGTTTTATAAAGAGAAAACGTCATTGGTGTGCAACACATAACAATCGATTACAACTTTTAGTATTTATCAGTTGTAGAGATAGAAAAAAATTGTAAAACGTTACATATTTTTTAAATGTGTTGAGCACATAAGAAATATGTTAGTAGAAATAAAATATTTATTTAATTAAGATTATGAGGGTAACTAACTAATACTTATTCTGAGTGGCTTGGGTAAAAAAACTTTTGGTTCATAGCATTATAATTACAATTTGGTGGGTAATTTTAAGGTTTGGTAACGATGCGTTGTTTGATAGGGGGGGGGGGGGACACTGGCTTCTATTTTTCCTTAGAAGCAAATTTAAAAGAGTAGAAGATGAATTAAAAACTTGGTACATATAATAAAAAATTTTATTTGACATTTTTCAATAAGGTCACAAGCATTTTAGTTTTATAAAATTTAGAGGTTTAAGTAGATTTTATTTTTATAAAATTGATCTATATAAAAAATTAGAAATTAATTTATGTCTTAGTTTATAAAAATCATTCGCATTAATAGAAAAATTAACTTAGTTAGTGGTTGGATGAAAATTTATAAAAATTATGTGACAAAGCTACTATTTTTTTTCATATAAAAATTGCATGTATATTCTTTTTTATTATATATGTAACAAAATTAATTAAATAAAGAGTAAATTACGTTTTTGGCCCCTGTGGTTATGTCAGTTTTACTATATTGGCCCAAAATAAGATTTTTTAACAGTTTTGCCCCCATGGTCCTTATAACTAACTGTTTTGGCCCCTAAATCTAACCAACCCCTAACTCTGGTTAATTAATTGGTATAACACAGGGACCAAAATGTAATTTACTCTAAATTGATATAACACAGGGACCAAAATGTAATTTACTCTAAATAAATAAACTGATTTAACAAAAATTCATCCCTGTTCTCTCTCTCAGAACACATATACTCTCTCTCATCTTTCTCTCTGTTCTCTCTCTACTACGACCACCACCACACCACCACCCCCCACCGCAAAACACACCCCCACCACCGTATCATCACCACCATCACCGTATCATCACCTCCACCACCATACCTACCACCACCTCCTCCACCCCTCTTTCCACCGCAAAACACACCCCCACTGTTTTTCACCTAACAAAAAAAGAATGAGTCTGCATTATGCAAAATCAGGTTCCAGTTCAAAGAAAAGCTTCAATTCAACAAATAGTAATCAATCTGGCTCTTCTAACAAGAACAAGAAGAAGAAGAAGAGAGGCGGTGACAGGGACAAAAAAACCCTAGGTATAGCTTGGGGTTCCAATTCTCGATCTTCCTCTCATTCATCGTTTCGAAGCTCACCGTTCACCGATTTCGTCAGGTACTTCATTTGTGTTGGTTGTCAATCGAGAATTGGCTGTCATTTGTAATCAATCAGAGCAAATTTCACCCAAATTGAACCCTAGATCACCGGATTTTTAATTCCAAATGATTTTTTTGTGTTTCTTGGTCATCCATGCTTCTGATTTTGTTCTTGATGCTGTTTTCATTTCCGAACTGACGAACACCTCAGAGCCGTTACTCTGTTTCTTGGCCCTTCATCGACACCAGTCACTGTTTTTTCACCTAACCGAACTTGCTCACGTCGTCTGAATTCCGGCCGCTGACTGAAGTCCGGCCGTCGCCTTGCTTCAAGAGCTTCACATCGTTGGTGATTGTCTGTGTTTAGAGAGGGGTGGAAAGAGAGAAAGATGAGAGAGAGTGTGTTTTATTTTTTATTGTTTCTTTTATTTTTTATAAATCAGTAAAAGTAAAGGGGAGGGGAAATTACAATTTTACCCATCATGTGCAACCCATGTGACCAAGAAGTTAACCAGAGTTAGGGGTTGGTTAGATTTAGGGGCCAAAACAGTTAGTTATAAGGACCATGGGGGCAAAACTGTTAAAAAATCTTATTTTGGGCCAATATAGTAAAACTGACATAACCACAGGGGCCAAAAACGTAATTTACTCTTAAATAAAAGAAATTTATAAGAGTTTGAGTAAATTGCCAAAATCGTCCCTGTGGTTTTATATTTGCCAGTTTCATCCAAATATCTTTAACCTAGCAGAAAAAATAAACTAAGTTAGTGGTTTGGATGAAAATGGCAAAAAGTTACAAACGTTGGGGGCAATTTGGTACAAAATTGTCATTTTGGACGAAAATGGCAAACCTACCGAAACCTCAGGGACGATTTTGGCAATTAACTCTAACTTCATCACATATTAAAAAAAATGAATCCCCAAAAATAATTACAATTTCAATCTCAGAGAAATTTTTAATGTTTATTGAAAATTATAAAAAGTTAAAAACAATGTATTATGATATTTATATATAATTATACGGATAATAAAAATAACAAAATTCAAGTTAAAATTAAAATTAAAACAAAATCTTTGTATAAAGAAATAATTAAAAATGAGAGAGAGAGAGAGAGATAGTAAAGAGATGAGAAAATTAAGGGATATTAATTAAATATACTTGGGTAATGTCAATCTTACCCTTTTTATCTAAAAAATAATCAAGGGCCAAGATTAGTTCACACAGTTCACTCTCATGAAGTTGTTCACTCTTGATCCTAATCCTATATTATATATATATATATGTATGTATACATATTGTTAACTAAAAACGATAAATAATAACTTTAATTTTATAATAATATATAACTTTTAATTAATTTTTTGAGTAAATTACGTTTTTGGCCCCTGTGGTTATATCACTTTTACTATATTAACCCAAAATAAGAATTTTTAACATATATGCCCCCATAGTCTCTATAATTAACCATTTTGGCCCCTAAGTCTAGAGATCAGGAGGGCCAAAATGGTTAGTTATAGAGACCATGGGGGCCAAAATGGTTAGACTTAGGGGCCAAAATGGTTAGTTATAGAGACCATAGGGGCAGGTATGTTAAAAATTCTTATTTTGGGCTAATATAGTAAAAATGATATAACCACAGGGGTCAAAAACGTAATTTACTCTTAATTTTTTTCCTTTTTTCAAACCATATATTTCCTTTACCATTTTATTTAATGATTCTTTTTTTTCTATTTTTAGAACATATATTAATTTATCGATTAATTTTATATTTCTTTAATAATTTACATTTATAATTTTTTTTCTAAAAATTAAGCACGTAGTTGTGCTTTATTTTTTTCATGACATTCCGTTATAAGTTCCGCTAAAAACGAAGTTGTACTCAAAATAAAGTATTTTTTTGGTATAATAAAATGATTCGATGATAAACTAAACCGCTCTAATGGTTTGACTTTCTAAACAATATGCTTTATTTTCAAATCACGTTTCTTTTACATTATCATTTGCCCGGTTTCGCCGCAACGCGCAACGTAAAAAAACAAGTTTTTATTGTTAGGCTAAATATCATATAGTTCCACAAAACAAAGCTACAAATTTTTCTAGACGTCCAAAAAAAAGATTCAGGAAGCTAATGTTCTCACTGGATTATATGCGTGTTTTAAATTTTTCTAAACGTCCCGTTGGCAGTATGCGCATATAATGTATATATGTGTGGGCGCTCGGAGAGCAAAAGTGAAAGTGCACTAATTTTAACGTTATTTTACTAATTTCGTGAAAATAACGTTAAATGGGAGGGATGGTTAATCATGCATCATGTGACGCCTTGATAGCCAAAACACAAGGGAGTACATGCACTAATTGGCCTTTGTCTTAATGGCCGAGTGTTATGTGTCTTATGTCCAAGGGTTGATGCAAAACATCTATCGAGCCGGGGGTCTCACTGGAAGCAGTCTCTCTATTCCTAACGAGTAGAGGTAAGACTGTCTACATCTTACCCTCCTCGAACTCTACCTTAACTTTGCTATTAGTGAGATTTATATAATGATCATGTTTTGAATTTGTGCGAATATATAAGACAAGGGGTCTATGATCTATAGACCGAGTGTGTGTTAATTGTTATTTTGCTTTCTACTAGTATGAGTCTCAACTAACTTCAATTCATAATTATTTACCGATCATTTACGCAGAACTCTAAGAGGGGCACTCATCACTCACCACTTACAACATCCAATCAATTTTCGCCATGTCATCGAGCATTATTCCGTCACTAGTGATGGTTTTTAGTAGAAATGTCCATCACTCACCACACACTATCAAAATCATTAAAAAAAACTGAATTGCATCATCAACTTCTTCACGCGTGAAAATCTCAACGCGTTATATGTTCCACGCGTTGTGGAGATTACCGGCGGCGGTGTGCGTGATGGTTCCACGCGTGGTGGAGATGCCATCATGTGGCGCCCCGTCGCCATAAGAACTTTATTTTGAACTGAAAATTATTACCAAACAACCTGTCATTTTTGTTTATCAACCTCAATATTATTTCGAACCAGCTGATCATGAGTACCAAACACAACACTCTTGTGTTTAACAGCAATACCATAATGAAGCAATTATTGTTGAAACTAAGCCATGGTTACAATATATATCATATGGTCCAGAATCAAGATATATACCGTTATGCATATCAGGATGGTGTTTTTTTTTTTTTTTTCTTATTATTATTGTTATTCTTGTCTTGTCTTGGCTTTGCATTTGTCTGCTCAGGCTGAACTAGATCCATAAGGGGTAAAAGATGGAGAACACCAAAAAGTTAAAGAAAGAAAAAGGGTTTTAAGACTTAGACTTTAAGGCTTAGACCATCTGTAGTGGTAAATCAAAATAATGCCCCCACCATGGGGCATTATAGCATAAAGTGGCGTAGTGGGACATTATTCCAATAACGCCCCTTCCAATTAGAAAAAAAAACAAAAAAACAAAATAGTCATGTGCATGTGAGGGTCCCTGTGCATATTTCGGTCCCTGTGCATATTACTTTTTTTATTAAAAAAGTGGGGTTAAGATCAAAAGTTGTCAGAGGCTCTCAAAAGTGATTGGTGGGTGACAAAATGGTCAAAGCAATTTGCCAGCAAAAAAAAATTTCAAAAATAACGCCGGAAAACGCCGGCCGTAATGGGGGTGGGGGCGTTTTCGAGCGTTTTTTTGCAATTTAAAAAAAAAAACGCCCCGCTATACGGGTGGTCTTAAGCGACTTTACGACTTTTAAGTTTGGTGATTAACGATGAGTCACCCGTAGAGAAGAACAAACCAAAAAAAAAAGGAAAATCATGTATTTTTTCTCATTTCCCTTTCACTTTGATGATCATCCTTTATCCGGTTTACTTTTAAGCTCTTTATGACCATAATGTCATAGAATAGTAATAAAGTATTAAAAGTGTTCTAATTAGATCACTCGTATCGTTTTTGTCCCAATTAGATAACTTAACATTCAAATCGAGTCATGTCCTATTTTCTATGTGTCAAGAAAAAAATAAAGCATAAGATGTCGGGTCGAATTATTTTAATATATGAAATTATATTTATTAAAAATAAAAACACTTTAATTACATTAAAAATTAAAAAACAAGTTACAATACACGTCATCACTCGAAGTTAGCATCAAATAAAAAGGAAAAAAGAAACATAAATCCACATCACCATGGTTACTTAGACTGGAAGGTATGGTGACGGAGGATGGGCCTCCACGTCACCGGGCCTAAAGGGGATGGACCAAGGGGTGGAGGATGGGGCTAAATATATATATATATATATATATATATATATATATATATATAGGGTAAGGTTCATGCGAGAACCACTTTTATTGCGAGAGAACCAATGTGAACACAACCTAAAATAGCTAAAAAAACCTAAAAAAAACCTAACCCCCACCCCCCCCCCCCCCCAAAAAAAAACCTACCCCCCCCCCCAGCTAAAAAGCTAAAAACTAAACCCCAAAAAAACCTAAAAAAATCTAAAATTTTTTTTTTTTGATGTTTTTTATATTTTTTATGTTAAAATCGCTACTTTTA
Source organism: Helianthus tuberosus (assembly GCA_030545235.1). Lineage (NCBI taxonomy): Eukaryota > Viridiplantae > Streptophyta > Magnoliopsida > Asterales > Asteraceae > Helianthus > Helianthus tuberosus. The sequence goes on along the minus strand of CM060429.1, from coordinate 161,268,735 downwards.
GAATCCAAAAAGAAATTTTAAAAATTTTTTTTTTTTTTTTTTTGATACGAAAAGTAGCGATTTTGTTATAAAAAATATTAAAAAAAAAAATTTTGTGTGATTTTTAGCTATTTTTTAGGCATTTTTTTGTTGCGTTCACATTGGTTCTCGCGGTTCTCGCAATAAGAGGTGGTTCCTAACGGATCTTTGTCCTATATATATATATATATATATACATATATATATAGGTAGGTAGAGGATCCTGTAAAAAGTGCTCAAAGTGTGAGAAATGTGAGAAGTGTATTATAACACTATATATAATACTATATAACACCATATAAACACCGTATAACAATATGTAACACCATATAATACCATATAACACTATGTAACACTATATATCATTATATAACAAATATAACACTATAGGTTGTCTGATAGCATGTCTATGATAGATGTATAGTGTTATATTTGTTATATAATGTTATATAGTGTTACATAGTGTTATATGGTATTATATGGTGTTACATATTGTTATACGGTGTTTATATGGTTTTATATAGAATTATATATAGTGTTATAATACACTTCTCACACTTCTCACACTTTAGGCCCTTTTTACACTATCCTTACCCTATATATATATAAGTGACCGCTAAAAATGAGAACCACCTCGAGTTGTAAGAACCGTGAGAACTTTTTGATCTGGGGCGAGGTGGACATATTTTTTTTTCATAAACGTAGATGCGTGTATTATAAACACATTTGTAAAAAAAATTCAAAAAAAAATGTCGTGTGTGTAGTTTTGAGCACCACAAGTTTGTGTTTACGGGTACTGTAAATTTTCTGGTAAGATTTACGGTACCCGTAAACACAAACTTGTGGTGCTCAAAACTACACACACGACATTTTTTTTTATTTTTTTTTTACAAATGTGTTTATAATACACGCATCTACGTTTATGAAAAAAAAAAAATTGGTCCACCTCGCCCCGTACGGTGTAGTTCTCACGGTTCTTACAACTCAAGGTGGTTCTCATTTTAGCGGTCCCCTATATATATATATATATATAATATAGTGAATATGCCACAGAATAGTAATGAAGTTTTAGGAGTGTTACAATTAGGTCACTAATAAAATTTATTGTTCCTATTAGATTTATTTTAGGGTTTTAATGCTAGATATTTTACCTAAATAGTAGATTACAGTCCTACATGGCATTTATTTATCGTTAGTTTTTTTATCTTCTTTTATGACTATAATTTAAATGCTTTTGGTGTAGGAGTAATTAGTACTTTCTTTTATTAAAATTTACTAACATCTAACTATTTTTCATGATTTTATAAAAATTTTGATAACTTTTTAGAGATTTTGAAAAAAAATCACATTTTTTATTTTTTCGCATTTTTTAACTTTTCTACAATTTTTTAAATTTTTTTAAATTTATTTTACATTTTTTTTCTAATCCATTTGGCATTTATGTGCCACGTCAACAAATTTTTTTAAATAAAAAACCTAAATAAATGTCATGTAGGATGGATGACCTTCTATTTAGGTAAAATATATAGGATTGAAACATCAAATGAAACTTAAATGACCTAATTGGGACAAAAAGAAATTATGAGTGACCTAATTAGAATACTCTTGAAACTTGATTACTATTGTACAAGGTTAACCCAAGATATATATATATATATATATATATATATATATATATATATATATGGAGAAGATCATGCGAGAACCACCTCTTATTGCGAGAACCGTGAGAACCAATGTGAAGACAACCAAAAATGCCTAAAAATTACACAATTTTTTTTTAATATTTTTTATATAAAAAATCGTTACTTTTCGAAGCAAAAAAAATAAATTTAAAAAAAAAAAAATTTGCCACTAAAAGTAGCGATTTGAGCATAAAAAATATTAAAAAAAAATTTAGATTTTTTTTTAGGTTTTTTGAGGGTTTAGTTTTTAGCATTTTAGCTTGGGGGGGGGGGGGGTAGGTTTTTTTTTTTTTGGGGGGGGGGGGGGGCGGTTAGGTTTTTTTAGCTATTTTAGGTTGTGTTCACATTGGTTCTCGCGGTTCTCGCAATAAGGGTGGTTCTCGCATGAACTCCTCCATATATATATATATATATATATAAAGGCAAGCAACCTTTTTAAAAACTCAAAAAAGGCCCTCATGACCTAAGCAAGATACTAGGACCATCCAAGCATACATCTATACTATATTATAATGCATGAGGGAGGGGTATTTTAAGATACCAAAAAAATAAGAACTTTTTCTCCATTTATTTATAGAAAGACCCCTAAAATGAGGGTAGTTTGGTCTTTTAAACACTATTTATTTTTTAGCCCCTAAACTTATTACATTTAAATCCTTGAGATTTTAACAAAATTATAGATAATTAGTTACACTTTTCCCCCATCCACAACAAACTTATAATTCTTTTTACATATTCTTGTCATATCTTTTAAACTATGATGTTATACAAGCATTCGAAGGTACCGTGACGACCTGCTCATTTTTGTCGACGTTTCGATGTTTTTCTTGGTCAATATTGATGTGCGGATTAAAATGTACAAGTAGATGATGTTTAGTGTACAAGTGATTATTACAATACAAAAATTAGATTGCTTGGTTTGGAGAGCCTAAAACCTAAAAGGTACAACCATTCAAGCATAGTGTATAATTCTTAACACATGAAACAAACCCACAAATCCAACCTAGAAATCAGGCTCTAGATTCAAAATTCAAAACCCCTCATCCCAATCTCTCTTTCTCCCCTAAAATATCTGCGAGAACCCCACCCTCCCGCTTAGGAATATTCCTTGAAAACCCTGGCTCACTTGAAAGCTAGGTTAAAGCTGAATCTGATGGTTTTCAACGCTAAAGTTGCTTCAGTTCGTGATAGAGAACTAGCCTAACATCATGTTAATTGCTTCCTCCTTAACATGTAAAAGGTTATTGTTGTCGTTATTTAATTCCATACTATTGCTTACTATTGCTAGCTAATTTCTGTTTTTTATTCATTCCATCTGTTGCATCAGATATTTGATCTTCGATGCTTCTGGTTAAAATTAGGGTTATTAGTTTGTGGATGTTGAAGTTACTATTTGTGGTCGGATCTCACATAACCACCCCTAATCTCATCGTCGGTGTTACTTCCGCTACAAGACGCGTCTTCTAATTGCACACTTTCCGATCCACGGCAACATAACTAACAATACCTGAGCGATTGAGATTCATAACGTTCTTGACAAATAAGGTACACACATTTTCTTATTTACGTTTTTAACATTGCCTTGCCTTTTATTTTGTCTGTTCGTGTGTTATTTTCCTTTCCAGTGGCCATACACTTAATTATTTTTTAATGTTCAACATTTGCGTTTGATTCAAATTTATTTTTGCTTTTATGTGACATTATTGTATTACAAATGCTTTTATGGTATATCTGGCATATGTGTAAAAAGATATATATATATATATAATATATATATATATATATTGTATATTAGCTATCAAAGACAATGGGTGTGATTTAATTGGTCAAATTTCATGTTGATATGATCATTGTTATATGTATGGCCTTTTATCTCTATTTGTAGTAATTTTAGAGGTAATGTTTTTTGGTCAAATTGGTTAAGCAACATTGTTATATGTCAAATTCACGAACAACTAAATTTACATTAGTCTTGTTGGTAGTGAATGGGTCTAAGTCTATTTTTTATGCAAACGTTATTACTAATTTTGACCCGTTGCTTATGAATAGCTCTATTAGTACACGCTACAACTCAAACGGGTCAACTGAAATAATTCCAAAAGGGAACAAGCCATTCTTTACAATATACTCATCTTTACAGTTGTGATTCAAAGTGTCACACGTGAATCCGTACAAAACACGTGTATTCATGGGTTGAAACAAACAGGGAGGAAAAGAAATTATTTAACTTTTTAAAATTCTAATTTACATTTTATTTTAAGTTTTTGAAGCAATTATGTTTTAGCTATGTCTACTTATTTGAAAAACAAATGGCATAAAAATACCTTAATGGTTTAAGTCATTACATAAAATACATTTAAAAAAAGATATTAAAAAAGCAAATAATGGGTTAAAACACGACTTGTAAAGCTAACCTTGTTAGCGGTGGTTCATCTAATAGGATAAGGCCCCTACTGATTTTGAGACTGCAATAGCCCAAAATGATGATGACAGGATGAATTGAAGAGAATAGCACAACACCGGTCAAACCCGGTATCGGCCTTTAGGTTGCGGCCAAAATGCTAAATCATGATGTGGGTTTCAGGGCGATGAAGAGTGGCTGGTTAGATACTTTTTATTTACATTGGATAAAATGCCTCAATTGTTTTGACCTTAATACTTGTTTTGTGCATTCTTATAACTTGGAAATTCGGAAAATTTGTGTATTTATATTATAAATGATTTTGGCAGGCAGAAGTCAGTTTTTTGAGTGATCTTGTGAACCCGAATTTGGTCAAGTTGATTGGTTATTGCATTGAAGATGATAACGGTTGTTAGTCTACGAGTTCTTGCTTAGGGAGAGCTTGGAGAATCACTTGCTCAGAAGTATGTCATGTCTTCATTGTGTTAATAATTTATTATCATCAGTATAAAAAGAAAGATTATGTTTCTGATTATTTAGGGGTCAATCACTAAGTTTGGGATAATCTTTAATAACATGCCACTGTTTTCCATGATAAAAATGTCCTTTTTGGTCATTTTGTATATTGAATCAGTTTTAGAAATTGGCAGCAAATGAAACATTATCTGATTATTAAGGGTGGTGGTCGTTGTGTTTTGGAAGTGATTGAATAATCAGAATTAGTTGTAACAAGACAGGCTGAAGGCTACAACGTTTCAAAGTGCTTATGTTGTTTGAAGTTGTGATTAAATAAGGATTTACACGGAGAGTGGTGAGTTTTCGATATCTACCCAACCTCATGGAGAGCAAATGTTATCATTACTTCATAAAAGGGTGCATCCTTACTGGTCACCCGAGCATGGTAAATGTATGTTATTAGCAATTCGATTGATCTTTTTTACGAATGCACACGTTATTAACAAGTAATCGAACCCATATTTTTACAGGAAGTGGAAGATGGGATGAAAAGAAAGATGGGGGGGGGGGGGTGGAAAGAAACGGCAGCATGGGAATCTTGGGGCTGAAATTGAACCTGATATGGCAATGTAAAGTTCATATCTTGCATGTATCAAAATGGATCTTTAATGTTGCTATGTTAATGATCAGGCAAGTTAGAAGAAGCATGACAACCACTTTCAAGAAATACCAATTGCATCCAGCAAGATCAATCTATATCGGATAATGATCGTGGCTCGACTGTTTATTTTCACGATCTTTTTTCAGTATAAATTTTTGAATACTATGCATGATGCATTCCGGTTATGGTTAACTTCTATAATCTTTGAGATCTGGTTTTCTTTCTCCTCGTTTGCTTTCTCTTGCAAAGTGTCGACCCGCCGCATCGCGCGGGCACCATACTAGTACAACAAAATCAAAACGAACAAAACAAACAGAATCATTACATGCAAGATAAAAGGGAAGATAACCACATATCCCAGCTTAAACTCTTATGATTTGACCTACTTTTAATCCACCGGAACGCTTCCAAACAGAACCATTACATACTTGCCTTGTTAAAAACAACCGCATGTCTTGCCTTCTAGATAATGTATGCAACGTCTTCCTTGCATATCTGGAAACCTACTCGTTCGCAGCCTCAAGAAGCTGCCCCATATTGAGGTTGCGAACGATATATATAATTATAAGGCGGTGAGGTAATTAGTGCGTAAATTCCAGTGTTGCAAATAAAAAAATAGCAACAATTAGACATGTTTAAAAATGGCAAAATAATTTTTTTGCCAATCTATTTGATGCAGTGAGAGAGGTTGTTATCACTTTGTAAAGATGGTAACAAGACGCTCAAATGTCGCAATTGTGTCACTAGCATCAAATTCGTCATAAACGGCAAATTGAAAAGCGCGATCTTGTGTTAATTCAAAACTAAAATATTACAAAGAAATTATACATGAAGAAGATATAACGTAAAATCCTATGAATGATGTGAATCCAAACCACCATCAAATAAAAAGACCTACATTTTAGCATGAGTGATGTGAATCCACCGTTGCAAAAAAATGAAAAAAAAAAATTAAAAACAACAACAACGCTTTAACCTATAACAATGCAACACTAAAAAAGAACCCAAAATACCACCAAGTAGAAAGACCAACATAAAAAAATATAATCTTATAACATTCATTCATTTCCTAGTAAATAGACTAGCTACGAATGAATAGAGAACAAAAAACATGGCAGTTCCAACTACATTTAGAAGTGTGATAATGGTTAGGATATATGTTGTACCCACCTTAGAATTATGAATTTCGGTATCGACACATGCTGGTATGAAAACACAATAGAGTCTGAATGATAGTATGAACTGCAATCTTTCTTACATAGAAGAAATTGTACAACACATATACCTTCTTTCACCATGTCACTCCTTGATAACAAGTAAAATAAATTCACAATAACGTCTGCTAAGTGAAGGGTAATAAAAGTAGCAAAATATGGTACTTTAGTTATACCTTATTTTGCACAATCTCAAAAACCAATTTTCTAAAAAGGTTAGGGGAGTGGGGTGGTCACTAGTGATAGAATTCTATCACTCACAATATCCAATCAACTCCTGTCATGTCATCACCCAATTTTCTATCACTCACAAGCATTTTGTAGTGGCGGTGGTCATCACTAGTGATAGAATTCCATCACTCACAAAGTTTTTTAATTTTTATTTTAAAATAAAAAAAATTAACAATAAAACACTAAAATTATAAATTTCATTAAAATTAAAAACATACTAGTTCAATTTAACATACTAGAAATATTTTAGCCTACAATTAAAAAAAAACCTACTCCACGTCCGACTCATGAAACACCAAACCTAGAGAACCTAATAGTTCGATTAAATCGTATCTCAACCGAAAGTGAGTTTCTTCATTACGCAATTCTCGTTGGATATTTTGTGGAACTTGAACTTGTGTAGGAGGATCCGGCACCCAATCCGGGGATATTGCACGTCCGTCTTCTTTGATCATCATATTGTGCAATATGATACATGCATACACTATGCTATGTATTGTTTTCTTGTTCATTCGCACGAACCGGTCGATGTAGTATACCCCATCTACCCTTTAAAACACCAAATGCCCTCTCAACATCTTTTCTTGCCGATTCTTGCAATTTTTTGAACACGATTTCCTTAGCCTCGATAGGAAATGAGGGAGCTTTCACAAAAACATACCTTGACGGGTAGATACCATCCACAAAAAAAAGCTTCGTTTGTAATGTCGTCCGTGAACATAGAAAGGAGAGGAAGGTGCGGTACCATCCATTAGGGTTTAAAACAACGGCGACGTGTGCAACACATTGATGTCGTTGTTTGAACCTGGAACACCGAAATACGAATGCCAAATCCATAAATCATTCGATGCCACTGCTTCTAGTATGATGGTTGGTCTTTTGATGTCACCCCTAACATACGTCCCTCGCAACTCTTTTGGACAATTTTTCCACTCGATATGTGTACAATCGATGCTACCAAGCATCCCGGGAAAATGCCATCTAGCCTCATGTGCGGCGTAAATACGTGAGACGTCGTAGCTCGTCAGTTTAAATAAAAACTCTTTACCATACAACTTAATGACCGCGTTGCAAAAAAAATTGCAAACATTCACGTGAAGTTCTGGCCGCCATAGCTAGGTATTCATCATATTGATCGGGAGGGTTACCTGTCGCTAGTTGGCGAATGGCGGACGTGCATTTTTGTATCGGCGTGAAACTTGGTTTGCCCCTCGCATCGTAACGTTCTTGAAACCATTCCTCGCTTGCTTCGATGTCTCCAACAATCTTTAAAAATAATTCTTTGGGTAAACGAAACCGATCTCTAAACGTTTCGGCATTGCAGAGCAGATTCTCCACAAAATAATCGTTCATCAATACTTCGTTGGCACGTATACGATCACAGTCTACCATCTTCTTCTTTGGGCGGGACGAACTAGTATCACGTTCGTTATACACCGACACAAAATATTTTAGCGTCTCATTGTCGGAAGACGACTCGGTATCACTATCACGACATCGGAAACGTCGAATCCGTAGGGAACTCCATTTGAGAAAGATGTAGATTGTGTGAAATGGGTTTATGTTTTGGTGTGTGTAAAATGGTTTTAAAATGGAGATACATATAGATAAAAGGTTAAAGGTTAAATTTTTTTTTATTCAAGTTTACCGTTGAATAACGGTCAAAAAGGAATAAACAAACGGTCGAAATCATCAATTCAACGCGTTATCATTTCAATGTGTGAAGAAGTAGGCAGCGGCGGTGTGTGTGATATATTAACGAGTGATGGGCAGTCCATCACGGACCGCCCCCACTCCCCTTAGCGAGACCACTAGACCAATGATGTTGGTAATGATAAGCTTTAAAATACACTTAGCAGTTAATTTAGCAACGGTGGAGGTATCCACACCCCCCCCCCCCCAAAGTATCTACACACCCCCTAACCCTAAATGACACTCATTGCCCAATACGCCTCAAACTGGCCCCACCCATACGCCCCTCATTGCCCAATACGTTTGAAAAGTATTTACACACCCCCTACCATCTAATTAATGTCAATCATTGGGTGTCAGCCAATGATTACCAATGACTGGGGTGTGTGGAACTTTATTTTGATAGGGTATTTTATGGGGAAGTTGTGAAATATTAAGAAAATTAATTTTTTTTATAAAATGTTGTTATAAAAAATTGTGTTAGTATTATAAAAACTTCATATTTTTATGAAATGAATTGTGTATATTATTAAATGCCAATTTTTTATAAGTATTATTAAATGTCAATTTTTTTTATAAAACGAATTGTATATATTATAAAATGCCAATTTTTTATAAGTATTATTAAACGTTTTATTAAATGTCAACTTTTTTATTTATCAATTATTATTATGTGTTTAATTTTATTAAATGGGTATATTATAACGTTTTATTAAATGTCAACTTTTTTATTTATCAATTATTATTATGTGTTTAATTGTTTCCATACACAATGTGTATATTAAAAAATGTCAAGTGTGGAACTTTATTTTGATAGGGTATTTATATGGGGAAGTAGTGAAATATTAAGAAAATTAATTTTTTTTATAAAATGTTGTTATAAAAAATTGTGTTAGTATTATAAAAACTTCATATTTTTATGAAATGAATTGTGTATATTATTAAATGGCAATTTTCTATAAGTATTATTAAATGTCAATTTTTTTTATAAAACGAATTGTATATATTATAAAATGCCAATTTTTTATAAGTATTATTAAACGTTTTATTAAATGTCAACTTTTTTATTTATCAATTATTATTATGCGTTTAATTTTATTAAATGGGTATATTATAACGTTTTATTAAATGTCAACTTTTTTATTTATCAATTATTATTATGTGTTTAATTATTTCCATAACGCAATGTGTATGTTAAAAAATGTCAACTTCTGAAAGTCTTTAGTTGTTTTTCAATTGTCGTTTATTAACCATAACGTAACAAGAAACGTAATTCAAAATGTAATTAAACATCGTTTTATATTAATACACAAAACATGTAACTTTGATACAGAATACCACTAAACCCTAAACCCTAGATCGCTAATTGTTACATATTTTTGAATTCCTGTACATGAAAACGATGGGTGCAGCATACACAATACAAAGACAGCCCGGCTGTCTTGAAATTGTGTACCGAACCCTACCTTCCAACGGGATTCTGCTTCACATCTACCACACTGAAATGGCACAAGGGACCAGGAGGTTGGAGCAGTGGAGTCGGCATTTCGTTTATCAACTACCGTCCAGTCTTCCGCCTCTTGTCAGGATGGTGAGCGAAGTGGCATTCTCGTTGGTGGAAGGCTCATGAGAACACTAATGAACTCCTCTCTTGGAAGGACATGTTACGGGGCGGACCGCGTTGGCTAGCGTCACTTGGAGCTGACGAGTCAACAGACTACTCCGATAACACGTAATCCTAGATCGGCGTTCTAGTGCATGAATCTGAAATACGAACGTAGTTACCAAAAGAATGCATACACAAATAGTTCTAGTGGACGAAGCAAAGAGACCGTTGTGTATCTGAACCAGGTTCTCAAACAAACCGTGAAATCGAACAGTTTCTTCGTAGATTCCGTCCGGTTTAAAAGCCGGTTCAGACGCATGATGGTATATGGTGGTCACGGAACTACCGGGCGTCGGTAGATGCTATCAAGAGTGCACTGTCGGAGTTCCGAGTGACTTGGCTATTGATGTTGGATGATGCATCCCCCACCGCCAAACACCTCACCCTAGACCGACGTCCCGGCGCATGAATCTGAAATATGAACGCAGTGCACTTCTCCATAAGAATTACGTTTCCACCACCGTCAAAACACCGACTTTCGATATCCTGTTAAAAAACATAGAATTATAGTGTTAGACTCGATATTAGAAATTATATTGTAAAATATAATAAACAAACAACACCACCACCAACACCACCACCACCACCACAGCCGACCACCCACCACCACCACAGCCGACCTAACCACCACCAAAACCACCATCCCAACTACCACAACACACCACCACTACCACAACCTACCACCCTCAACCACCACAGCCTACCACCCACAACACAACACAACACCACCTCACCACCGTCAACCACCACCCCAGCCGACCCACCACCACCACCCCAGCCGACCCCCCCCCCCCCCCCCCACCACCCCCACCACCACCAACACAGCTGACCCACCACCACCACCACCCCAGCCGACCCACCACCACAGCCTACCCACCACCACCACCACCACCACCACCCCAGCCGACCCACCCCCACCACCACCACCACAACCACAACCACAACCCCAACACCACCACCACCACCATAACCCCAACCCCAACACCACCACAAACCGCCAAAATAAAACCACAAAAAAACAAGGGTAAACAAACCTTGAATATTCTGACCATATAGACCGATACGAGAGCAAAAACTATACGAGAGACGCGTGCGGTCCCCTTCCGGATTGTCATCGTGTGGTCCAGAACTCGTCTACCAAAAAATAACTTTTGTATTTGGATATGTACTTGTTCTCGGTTAAACTATAAAAGGAAGTGAAACTGAACTTCAATGAGACCCGTATGGGTCGATGAGAGGCATATGCAAGTGGGTTGTCATAAATGTCCTGTCAACTTTTCAGAAAAGGTAGGTAGATATGGGTCTCATCGGGCTATACGAGGCATATGGGCTGAAAAGTTGTCAGGATCCGTACCCACCATACGCGCGTATGGGCCTATGAGCGGCATATTGGTTTGTTTTTTTTTAAAGCTTGTATATGTTGGTTGCAAATGTCGGGTATTTTTGTCATCCTTAATTGCCATCGAAATATACACCATCTTCACAATCACAAATTCACAATGGTTGTTTGCAGATGTGGTAGGACGGCTGCACTAAGAACATCTTGGACTAAAGCTAATCCCGGACGTCAATTTTACACTTGTCACTGTATGGTATGTTTTTAATGTATTTTTTTTTCCATTAACCCTTGTATATTAGTGATTTTTTTTCGTGTCAGCGTTCTAAGTGCAACTTCTTTGTGTGGGTCGATCCTCCCATGTGTCGTCGAGCATGTGTGGTCATCAAAGAACTGATGGATACGAAGGCTCTGCTTAAAAACGAAGTCAATTTTTTGAGAGAGGAGGTTCGAATTTATAAATTGCAAGAAGCGGAATTTGAAGATATTCATTCAAGTGTTGTTCGTAAGAGGGAACGGTGGTTGATAATCAGTTGGATTTTTTTTGTGTTGTTTGTCTTGTTATTTTTCATTGTTTGTATGTAAGTTTATGCAAGACATGTAATCGAATATTAGTTATAAATGCCGTTTTTTATATATATTAAGTTTTAAAAAAAATGTAATCGAATATTGTGTTATTTGTCTTGTTATTTTTCATTGTTATTATATATACTAAGTTTTTTTTTAAATGTTGTTTTTTTAAAATAAGTCGACTAAGCATAAATAACTAAGCATAAATAACAAAACGAACAAACATTCATCAAGATACAAATGTTTAAACATACCAAAATAAACAAAAAGAAATAAATATTTGTTCATACATGCCCACAAATGTTTAACAAAATAAAATTCACCCAACAAATACAAATACTAATCCTCCATCTCCTTATCGCTGTCGTCAGAATCATCCCCACCACCTGCCTGCGTCCTGGACGGACCTGCCTCCATGTCGAAACCCGGATACACTCATGGATGTGGCGGGGGTCGAACCGGCAACCCCGCCTGGGTATGTCTCTCGGCCTCACTAGCCATCACCCACTCCATCAAATCCTCCATCCGGTCCATCTGCTGAAACTGCTGTGTCCAGCTGGCCATCATACCATCCTGACCCGCCACCAGCCTCTCAAGGAGACGTTGGGTGGACTGAGGCAACCTCACTGCATGATAAACGCGTTGTGGAATCTGTGGCGGCTCCTGCGGATGCCCCTGGTCAACCTGAGGCTCCATGTCTCCATCTATAGCAGGCACGTCAGCAATATGCGGCATCTCCACCTCCCCAGCCTCGAGCAGTGCCTGGTGGACTATCGGTTGGGGTTCATAAATCTGTTGGTGTTCGTCAACAAACCGATGCCCGATATCCGGAAAGTTCATCGCAATCTTCATCCCTCTCATCGTCCTAAGATCTAAGAGCTCGTGTGGTGCTGGGGCCGGCATATCTTCAAGGAATTGGTAATACAGACCGCAATGCTGGGCAATACGTGTGATAAACGCCCCTCCAATCAAACGGCTACGCCTCTGCCGTTTGCCGTACGAGGCGAAATACTCCGCCAGACAGCGATGGAGGGCGCACGGTGTGCCCGTATATAAGCAGTACAGAAAGAACAAATCCACCTTCGTGACCCACTCGTTGCTTTTGACACGCCCAGAGATCGACGTGGCAATGCAGCGGTGTATGTAGCGAACGAGTGGGTCTGGAATGTCAGAAACTCGGGCCTTCTTACCGAAGGGTCCAGGACATAGAGTGGGCCACCAAGCAAACAACTGATCATCAGGCATAGCCCAAATCGCGGTGGTATAGATGTCCTGAACCAACTCATCATCGGTATAGAACCCGGTGGCAACAGCAAACTGACGCAGCGACCAATTTTGTTGCTGCTCGAACAAACAGAAAGATACCTCGGGAGGCGGTGCTTCCACGTTCGGATCGTCCATATCCAAATTGGGCCGGTCAGCCGGCCGTGGACGAAACACGAATGTGGACAGAAACTCCATCATCATGGTCCTATAAGATGGCCCAGCCGCCACCGAAAACATGCGATCCCACGGGGAATTCTCCCTGATCAAACCCCGGGCTCTCTCCTCCTCCCTGACCTCCCGTAAAGCCTCCCATGACAACGCCCTCTACCGACCCACCTTCATTTGTCGCAACCTGTTGAAACGTTTATACTCCCTAGAATTGTTCGGGTAGTCCATATAGGGAATACCCAAACAATCACCCCCGGCCATCTCATCGAATCTAGGCACCTGTATCGCACCAAACTCCTCCTCGTCTGAGGACATATTTGCAAAAATTAATATATAATACGTGTCATATTATAAACTTTTTACAATTTTTATAAACTTGTAAGAAATTTCTAACAAATTAACATCTAAATAATCGACAAACCACTACCACCACCACCACCACCACAACAACCACCACCACAACCCCACCACCATAACCACCACAACAACCACCACCAACACAGCCGCCTAACCACCACCACAGCCACCACCACACACGCCTAACCACCACCACAACCGTCAATAACCACCACCACAACCACAACCACCACCACAACCACCGTCAAACCCCCACCACCACCACAGCCGCCTAACCACCACCACACCCGCCTAACCACCACCACATCCGTCAATAACCACCACTACCACAACCACCACCACCGTCAAACCCCCACCGCCGTCAATCCCCACCACCGTCAAACCCAACACCGCCGTCAAACCCAACACCAACACTACCGTTAAACCCAACACCACCGGCCATAATTTAAAAAAACAAAATAAACAAAGGAAAGATGAAATAATACACTAACCTTTTATGAAAATATGGACCGTATAGGTTGATACGTTCTAAGCCGAGCTATACGAGAGAGACAGTGTGTGTTTCTTGGTGTTTTAGTGTGTGGGGCTAAAAAGTTTTAGATCTATTCTCTATTTGGTCAAACCTGAAAAGTAGTTTTTGAATCAATGAGGGGCGTATAGGAGTTGTTGTTAAAGCGTATGAAGTGTATAAAGGATTTACTAGAACCAATTTATCAGATCCTGTACAAGAGGATAAACTGGTTAAGGCTTGTGTGTTCTATGCGAGTTGTGCGAGTTCGAATCTCGGGGGAGGCCGGTCCGATACAGAAGGACCCCTCCCTTTTTTATTTGACATTTTTTATTATTCATTTATTTATATTAAAATTAATTCCTTTTAAAAGTGGAAACCACCAGGGGAGGCTTTTTGGTCAATGAGACACTCATAAGGTGTCAACCAGGGGAGGCTTGTTGATCAATGAGAACCTTATAGGAGTTGTATATGGGTCTCATTGCCCTATACGGCTCATATGAAATTAATTTTTTTAACAATTTTATGTGGTAATTAAGGGTTTTTTATGTTATAAAACGCCCTAATTAATTTTTTTTTAAATTGTTGCATACACTATATTTCACGGATGTTACGCCTTTGCCAAGTTAACAAATTCTTTTTCGTGAAGTTCTATTACTATCTACTAACGTCCTACCCTGTGTAATACGATACATGTACATTGTCACCCATTCATAGCTTCTATACGTCGGTGAGGTATTTCAAAGTCCATTTCGTACCGACATCGGACAATCATCCCGTTAACTTAGCAATAATAATAATAATAATAATAATAGTAATAGTAATAATAATAATAATAATTAATACGATACATGTACATTGTCACCCATTCATAGCTTCTATACGTCGGTGAGGTATTTCAAAGTCCATTTCGTCCGACATCGGACAATTATCCCGTTAACTTAGCAATAATAATAATAATAATAATAATAATAGTAATAGTAATAATAATAATTAATACGATACATGTACATTGTCACCCATTCATAGCTTCTATGCGTCGGTGAGGTATTTCAAAGTCCATTTCGTCCCGGCAAACGGGTCGGGCCGGGGGTCAGGTACAGTCTTTGACCCATGACGATATTTTATGAAATGAATTTTGTGTATTATAAAATGTCAATTTTTTTATTTATCAATTATTATCATGTATTTAATTAGTATTGTAAAACGTCAACATTTTTTTAATTACTATTATAAAACTTATACATTTTTTTTTATCAAGTGTTATTATAAAACGTCAAATTCTCTATAATCTATAACGCAAATGTAAGTGAACATTCTTTGATAAAATAACACAAAACACAACACTTTCATAAAAAATGTAATACAATACATAGCCGAAACCCTAAACCCTACACACTAAATCGCTAACTATTACATATTATTACTTAGATTCACACGAACCCGTTGTGTATCTGAATCAGGTTCTCAAACAAACCGTGAAATCGAACAGTTTCTTCGTACAACCGTGGCTAATGGAAATGCATGAAAAATATGATGAAGAAGTTGATTCTCGATTTGATGAACCTGTTCTTATGACAAACCCTTCATCTATTGAGATTTTAAATACACCGCATTCTAAGATCCCTGATTGAGAGAAACTTCTTCGAGCTAACCGCCGATATGTCATCCTTCTGTTGTTTAGTACTTCCGAGACGATTCAAGTTATTTCAGTTATTTCTGTTGATTCAGTAATTCAACGTATTTTAGTTGGTTTCGAATATACCCAAAGAGATCTGAACCAACCGAAATCCACTTCCGAGATGATTCAAGTGAGTCCTATGAAGCAACCGAAATCGGAGCGCGCCGCTTAAATCGGAGCACAAGTAGAGTAACGTTACCGATCAGTCCGTTGACCAGAAACTGTTCGTGAATCTGGAATACGAACGCAGTTAAGCGTTTGAATCTGAAATATGAACGCAGTGTACTTCTCCATAAGGATTACACTACCACCACCGTCAAAACACCGACTTTCGATATCCTGTTAATAAAACATACAATTATAGCATTAAACCCGACATCCGAAAATATATTGTTAAAAATAATAAATATAATAATAATAATAACATATGCACATTTAAAAAAAAACGATGATATAAGTCTAGACCCGGCAAACGTGTCGGGCCGGGGGTCGGGTAGGGTTACGCTACCACCACCACCACACCCGCCTAACCACCACCACCACCACCACAGCCACCACCACACCCGCCTAACCACCACCAACACCAACACCACCACCACTACCACCACAGCCACCACCACACCCGCCTAACCACCACAGCCACCACCACACCTGCCTAACCACCACCACAACAACCATCGCCACCACCACAGCCACCACCACACCTGCCGAACCACCACCACAACCACCACCACCACAACCACTACAGCCACCACCACAGCCACCACCACCACCACCACTACCACCACCACTGCCGTCAATCACCACCGCCGTCATTCCCCACTAAAGTCAATCCCCCACCGCCGTCATTCCCCACCACAGTCAATCCCCCACCACCATCAAATCCAACACCACCGTCAAACCCAACACCGCCACAAACGGCGGAAATAAAACCAAAAAATAAAAAAAAGGTTGAAGATTAAGCAATAAAATTTGGAATACAAACTAACCTTCATCATGTGGTCTCGAGTTTGTCTTGTGAAAATCGTGTGGTCCAGAGCGTTTGTGTGTGTGTTCTTGGTGTTTTAGTGTGTGAGTTTTCAAATTTTAGATCTAGTTTACCCCTTTATTGAAGTTGGGAAAGTGTTTGTGTTCAATGAGAGCCGTATGGTTCAATGAGCAACTTATAGGAGTTGTTGGGTTTAAAGCGTATGAAGTGTATAAAGGATATACTATAACCAATTTATCAACTCCTGTACAGGAGGATAAACTGGTTAAGGCTTGTATGTTCTATGCGAAATGTGCGAGTTCGAATCCCGGGGGAGGCCGGTCCGATACAGAAGGACCCCTCCCTTTTTTATTTGACATTTTTTATTATTCATTTATTTATATTAAAATTAATTCCTTTTATTAAAAAAACAGATTTCATTTTTAAATCCCTTTATAATAATAGTAACAATAATAATAAATAATAACAATAATAAATAATAATAAACAATAATAATAATAATAATAACAACAACAACAATAATAATAATAACAACAATAATAAATAATAATAATAATAACAATAACAATAACAATAATAATAAATAATAACAATAATAATAATAAGTAATAACAATAATAATAACAATAATAATTATAATAATAATAATAATAATAATAATAATAAACAATAATAATAATAACAATAACAATAATAATTAATAAATAATAATAATAAACAATAATAACAATAACAACAATAAATAATAAATAATAATAATAAACAATAATAACAATAACAACAATAAAGAATTTCACGAAAAAGAATTTGTTAACTTGGAAAAGGTGTTAGTAGATGTATCGTATTACACAGGGTAAGGCGTTAGTAGATAGTAATAGAACTTCACGAAAAAGAATTTGTTAACTTGGCAAAGGTGTACATCCGTGAAATATAGTGTATGCAACAATTTAAAAAAAAATTATTAATTAGGGTGTTTTATAACATAAAAAACCCTTAATTACCACATAAAATTGTTAAAAAATTAATTTCATATTAGTCGTATAGGGCAATGAGACCCATTCACAACTCCTATAAGGTGCTCATTGATCAATAAGTCTCCCCTGGTTGACACCTTATAAGTGTCTCATTGACCAATAAGTCTCCCCTAGTGGTTTCCACTTTAAAAGTAGTTTTTGAATCAATGAGGGGCGTATAGGGCAAAAGGGGGCGTATAGGAGTTGTTGTTAAAGCGTGTATAAAGGATATAAAATAACCAATTTATCAGCTCCTGTACAGGAGGATAAACTGGTTAAGGCT
Source organism: Helianthus tuberosus (assembly GCA_030545235.1). Taxonomy (NCBI): domain Eukaryota; kingdom Viridiplantae; phylum Streptophyta; class Magnoliopsida; order Asterales; family Asteraceae; genus Helianthus; species Helianthus tuberosus. The sequence goes on along the minus strand of CM060429.1, from coordinate 161,250,541 downwards.
TGTGTGTTCTATGTGACGTGTGCGAGTTCGAATTTGGGGGGAGGCCGGTCCGATACAGAAGAACCCCTCCCTTTTTTATTTGACATTTTTTTTTATTATTCATTTATTTATATTAAAATTAATTCTTTTTATAAATAATAATAATAATAACAATAATAATAATAATAAATAATAATAACAATAATAACAATAATAAACAATAATAATAACCTGTGTAATAATAACAATAATAATAATTATTGTTTATTATTATTATTGTTATTATTATTATTATTTTCATTATTATTATTATTATTATTATCATTATTATTATTATTATTATTATTGTTATTATTATTTATAAAAGGAATTAATTTTAATATAAATAAATGAATAATAAAAAAATGTCAAATAAAAAAGGGAGGGGTCCTTCTGTATCGGACCGGCCTCCCCCCAGATTCGAACTCGCACACGTCACATAGAACACACAAGCCTTAACCAGTTTATCCTCCTGTATAGGAGCTGATAAATTGGTTATTGTATATCCTTTATACACGCTTTAACAACAACTCCTATACGCCCCTTTTTGCCATATACGCCCCTCATTGATTCAAAAACTACTTTAAAAGTGGAAACCACCAGGGGAGGCTTATTGGTCAATGAGACACTCATAAGGTGTCAACCAGGGGAGACTTATTGATCAATGAGCACCTTATAGGTGTTGTATATGTGTCTCATTGCCTTATACGACTCATTTCAAATTAATTTTTTTAACAATTTTATGTGGTAATTAAGGGTTTTTTATGTTATAAAACACCCTAATTAATATATATTTTTTAAGTTGTTGCATACACCATATTTCACGGATGTTACACCTTTGCCAAGTTAACAAATTCTTTTTCGTAAAGTTCTATTACTATCTACTAACACCCTACCCGGTGTAATATGATACATGTACATGTACATTGTCACCCATTCATCATTTCTATACGTCGGTGAGGTATTTCAAAGTCCATTTCGTACCGACATCGGACAATCATCCCGTTAACTTAGCAATAATAATAATAGTAATAATAACAACAGTAATAAATAATACTAATAATAATAATAATAATTATAACAAATAATCATAATAATAATAATGATAATAATAATAATAATAATAATAATAATAATAATAATAATAATAATAAAACATATGCACATTTAAAAAAACGATGTTATATCTAGTCCCGGCAAACGGGTCGGGCCGGGGGTCGGGTACGGTCTTTGACCCATGACGATATTTTATGAAATGAATTTTGTGTATTATAAAATGTCAAATTTTTTATTTATCAATTATTATTATGACTTTAATTATTTTTCACTTGTCATTTGTTAACCATAACGCAATAAATACACGAAACATCGTTTTATATTAATACACAAAACATGTCGTTTTAATACAAAATGTAACGACTAAACCCTAAACCCTAAATCGCTAACTGTTACATATTCTTAAATTCTTGCAAACTGTATCGGTTATTCAGATCTCTATTCGGTCACCATATTGTTGCTATCAAGTTTAAGGATGCGTTCCACGGTAAACGTGCTTTCCACTTCCCCATTACCACATGAAGAACCTCCGACCTGATCTGGTGCTCCCTCGTTGTTACAGAAGATATCTCAGTAACCGGTTCCACAGCATGAAGAACCAATCTGTACAGAAGGAGTTCTCCCTCGAGGTTGCTGACGCAGAAGCATTTTCGTTGGTGGAGGTGGAAGAACATTCCAGTTCACCCTCACAGTCACCGGTAAATATCTACTTCCACCGTCACAGACTGTGGGTGCAGAAGCATTGTCGTTGGTGGACGTTCCGGTGCATGAATCTGGAATACGAACGCAGTTAAGCGTTTGAATCTGAAATATGAACGCAGTGTACTTCTCCATAAGGATTACGCTACCACCACCGTCAAAACACCGACTTTCGATATCCTGTTAATAAAACATACAATTATAGCATTAGACCCGACATTCGAAAATATATTGTTAAAAATAATAAATATAATAATAAAAATAACATATGCACATTTAAAAAAACGATGATATAAGTCTAGACCCGGCAAACGTGTCGGGCCGGGGGTCGGGTAGGGTTACGCTACCACCAACACCACCACACCCGCCTAACCACCACCACCACCACCACCACTACCACCACAGCCACCACCACACCCGCCTAACCACCACCAACACCACCACCACTACCACCACAGCCACCACGACACCCGCCTAACCACCACCACCACCACTCCCACCACAGCCACCACCACACCCGCCTAACCACCACCACAACAACCACCACCACCACCACAGCCACCACCACACCCGCCAAACCACCATCACCACAACCGTCAATCCCCACCACCACCACTACAACCAGCACCACCACCACCACCACAACCACCACCACCACAGCCACCACCACAGCCACCACCACCACCACCACCACTGCCACCAATCACCACCGTCGTTATTCCCTACCAAAGTCAATCCCCCACCGCCGTCATTCCCCACCACAGTCAATCCCCCACCACCATCAAACCCAGCACCACCGTCAAACCCAACACCACCACAAACGGCGGAAATAAAAAAAAAGGTTGAAGATTAAGCAATAAAATTTGGAATACAAACTAACCTTCATCGTGTGGTCCAGAGTTTGTCTTGTGAAAATCGTGTGGTCCAGAGCATTTGTGTGTGTGTTCTTGGTGTTTTAGTGTGTGAGTTTTCAAATTTTAGATCTAGTTTACCCCTTTATTGAAGTTGGGAACGTGTTTGTGTTCAATGAGAGCCGTATGGTTCAATGAGCAACTTATAGGAGTTGTTGGGTTTAAAGCGTATGAAGTGTATAAAGTATATACTATAACCAATTTATCAGCTCCTGTACAGGAGGATAAACTGGTTAAGGCTTGTGTGTTCTATGCGAAATCTGCGAGTTCGAATCCCGGGGGAGGCCGGTCCGATACAGAAGGACCCCTCCCCTTTTTGAATCAATGAGGGGCGTATAGGGCAATAAGGGGCGGATAGATTTTTGAATCAATGAGGGGCTTATGAAGTGTATAAAGGATATACTATAACCAATTTATCAGCTCCTGTACAGGAGGATAAACTGGTTAATGCTTGTGTGTTCTATGCGAAGGGTGCGAGTTCGAAACCTGGGGGAGGCCGGTCCGATACAGAAGGACCCCTCCCTTTTTTATTTGTGTAATTCTAATTTTTTTATTATTCATTTATTTATATTAAAATTAATTCATTTTATTAAAAAAAACAGATTTCATTTTTAGTTTGAGTCAACAATTTTAAATCCCTTTAAAACAATAGTTTTCTTTTATTTTGTACTCTTTTATTTTAAATGAAGCACTTTAATTAAAAAAATTTATAAAAAAATTGTTGCGTACACTATATTTGACGGATGTTACAATATATTTAAATTATAATAAAGAGAAACATTAATAAGTTCGTTGCGTACACTATGTTTCACGGATGCTACACCTAACACAAGTCAATAACTTCTTTTTGTCGAGTTCTATTACTACGTAGTAACGCCCTACCCTGTGCAATACGAGACATGTACATTGTCTCCCATTCCATAGCTTCCATACTTCGGTATATATTCCAAAGTCCATTTGGTACTGGCATCGGGCTATCATCCGCTAACTTAACCATGATGAAATGGCTATCTTCGACATAAGCAATCGTTAAAATGGAATGGTTTGGGTAAACCTGCGGTCCATCGAACATCGGGAAGTAAGCTTGACAAACACCGTTGCTTAAATGTTGAACAATCACCCCAAATTTTTGAGCCACCAACAACCCTGTGTAGGGCAACCACATCCAGCATGACATAGGTGCAGGTTCAACATTTAACCAATTTATCGATCGATACACATTTTCGTAACATCCCTTGTCCAATGATTCGAGTATATGCCCCCAACGCATTCTGTTAATGAACATCTCGTCGAGTAGCTCTTGGCGGACCCACTTCCACTCTTTCTGGTCATACCCCAAACCCATAGCTATGGATCGAAACCCACAGTTACCGTCCGCCTGGGCATCTTCGATATGTGTTATGTATCTCCGATAGCTAGATGGAAGCCAATCCTTAAAACGCTCGATCACGTTTTTGTACCTATAATTGGCAAAAAATAAAAAACTAAAAAATATTAAAAAATAAAAAATTGAAAAAGAATTCTAAATATATGTATGTATATACGTATGTACCTGTGCCCGGCCAACCGTGGAAAGTCTTTATCTATAACTGGAAGTGTATTTTTTTCTTCTTTGGTTTTCTTTGAACGTCTACGTCGCACATTTGGCTTTTGAGTGTAGTCGTTCCTCTGTGATTCGGGTTGTTTATCTTTATTCTTTTGTTGTTTTACTTTCGTAGTTGGGCGGCCCCTAGTATCTTGTTGTACCTCAGGCGGTTGATGGTCAGTCATACTTGGATTCAACACCGCTTTCATCTTCGACAACATACTTTTTACCACTAGAGGTGGCTGCGTATGTAGTTGCTGTGTGCGGTTATCCATTTCCGCCTGAATATTACACTTCTCTTGATTAAGTTCTTCTGTCGAAAAATCAAGTTTTGTCCAGAATTTATCTATCGCGGCAAGTGGAATTTTGCAACCTGTTTTTCAAGAATCATTGTTAAAACATGAAGTATAATGATGATTATATTCTATGGATCGAAGCATATGTTATAGTTGTTATGTTACCTGTATTTTCCCACCACTCCATCTGACAAGCACATGGCAACCCACAACCCGTAGAAAGCTGGTGGCCACAAGTCCCCCCTCCTGCCCTCAACGCATTTAGCTTCTTCCTCTCGACAACCAATAACTCTAAGGCTTTTTGGGAAACATTACAGCGTAGGTTGTCAAAAATTGGAAATATGTGGTCCCCCATTTGCACGGACCTGCTCTCCTGAAAACTAAGTTTTATTTGTATCTTTTGTGACTCTACAACTTTGCCAACAAGACACACAAGTCTATGGAGCGAGTTGTTTGGCCCTTTAATGTATCTCTTAAACTTAGAATGCTGGCTTTCAACTCTGTTGGTTGTATGTTGACCAAAATTGGGGACTGTGTTAGTCCAAGCTGAAACGAACTTTTCTTTATAATCTTTCAGCCACACATCATACAAATAATCTAGAACATCTGAAAAAAAAATTGAATACAATGATTTGTAATGTTTGTATGTATATATGTATGGATGAATGTATGTAAACTAATATAATATGTACCTGATCGTCCGTCGTTAACCAGTCGCGTGAAAAGCCGTTGAAAGTTATAATTGTATATCGTCGGAATGGGAGAATTACACAGTCGAGACCAAGAAAGCTTGAATATTTTCCAGTATTCATCCGTAAATTTTGCCCGACAGTGTTTTAGAATATTCTGTGAGATGTGCCACCTACATAGCAATTTGGAAGCTTTTGGGAATACTTTATCGCAAGCATTCATCAAAGCTTGATCCCTATCTGTTACAATTACACGTGGCTCCATGCAATCTACCAACAATTCTTTGAGCTTCTCCAGGACCCATAAGAAGTTATCTTTTTTTTTCTTTAGAGACAAATGTATGAGCCACACAAAAAGACTTGTGTGTCGATGTCACACCCACAACTTGAATAAACGGAAGCTTATACTCATTCGTCTTGTAGGTAGCATCAATCATCAACACATGTGGGAATGCACGCCACATGTTGTACGAGTCCGGATGAACGAAAAAAAACCTCCTCGACCGCGTTTGTGGAGGGATTCACTCTGGTGAAATAAACGTACCTTTCTTCTTGCAACATGCTCTCCAATATCTGCATTGGAGTTCGATCGCCGTACATTTTTCGTTTAATCTTTTTAATCACGTTTTGTACATCTTGTAGAATGCACACGCTATGTGGGTACTGATTTCTTATGGTTAAATGTATATTTGTAGGCTCCATGTTTTGCAGATAAAGTCTCTCCACCAGTGATTCTTCATCCGGGGTCAGCCTTCTAGCAAACGCGTGGCCCTCGAGAAATTCAGCAGGCTCATGGTTGTGAATGTTTTTCTTCTCCACAAGGCTCCAACTACCACTACTTGAGTCTAGTTTCCCTATCAGACTAAAAGGACAGCCAACCTTTTTGCTACCGGAACGCCGAACGGATGCTTTACTTTTGGGTTCGCCGCCACGATCGCATTGCAACCATATCTTCACTGTCCTTGCTGACGCACCTTCGCCTTTTTTCCTCGTTCATTGGGTGACAATGACGTAACCTTTCGCAACTTCTCTTTTGTATACTCAATTCTTCAATTCTTCAAGTGATCCAAATACCTCAAAAAAAAAAGGTTCATTAGAAATCCACATAAATGAAATTAATATATTAATTTGTCAAAAAAACAATAAAAAAACTCGGGTTCAACATCGGGTTCGGGTTAATATGTATGACACATTTTAGGGTTTGTATGAAATTTCATGTCATACATTTTCTATTTTTAATCAGTATACATGCCTCGTTCGTGTTCGTTCGGTTCATTTACAAGCCTAAGTAATCTATTTTTAACAAAATATTTCACCAGAACATATATAATATTTCACCAAAATGATAACGAAATCGGGTTAATATGTATGACACAATTTCGGGTCGGGTTCGGGTTATGGTCGGGATGGGTCAAACATTTTCTAGATTTCTCCTACCTAATAAAACTTATATACATACGAATAACACGTATACAAAATCATTTTATCCACTCTAAAATTATATCAACATTATGTAACACGAATAACACGTAATTGACGGTTATGTCATACTTTTTTTGTTTTTTTTCTCATCATTAGCACCTTCCTCGTTAGCAGGTTCCTCGTTAGCACGCTCGTCGTCGTGAACACCTTCCTCGTTAGCAGGTTTGTCGTCGTCAACATCCTCCTCAAAGTACATTACACCTTCCTCGATTTCGTTATCATTTTCCTCAAAGTCCTTAGCACATTCCTCGACTTCGTTATCATTTTCCTCAAAGTCGTTAGCACCTTCTTCGACTTCTTTATCATTCTTCTCATACTCCTTAGCACCTTCCTCATACTCTAACTTGTGTTTGTTTTCCGTATACGAATGGTAAGTCGCGGATAACTTTGGGCAATATTGTAAGATGGTTCCCCCTCATCTATAAACACCTGGTTCAAGTCAGGTAACGTGGGTCTCACACCCCCGTCATCACAACGAGGCACAGACACAACCTCCTCCTCACCTCGATCAACGCCGGATAACCAAACGCTTTCGGAGACGTACGACTGGTTCGAATCTTCGCCAAAAATATTACCAATGCCCCAAAACGACATCTTTATGCTTCACGGTCCCAACCAATTTTTTTAGTTAAGAATCTTCAGGAGTTCAGTCGGAATTTTGCGAGTTTGAAAAAATTTGGAAGCCATAAATCCCGTATGCTTGGGTACACAAACATTTTTGCTCGATAAGGGTCGTATAGGTCGATAAGGGTAATATGGGTCACTTTCACGCTTTTTCAGACTGAACTCCTTTCATGTCAGTAATTATACCTTAAATTCATCAAAAGTCGTGCCGATAAGCCTCTCATTGCTCAATGAGAGGCGTATAGGGTTTAATGCTCCAACTACCACAACCTTATATGCCTCTCATGGGGCAATGAGAGGCTTATCAAAACACTTATTCTGGCACATTAATTGCTTTCACACTATATACGCCCCTTATTGCCCTATATGCCACCTCTGGGAGGTGTGCACACAAAAAGGGGGGGGGGGGGGGTGTATCAATACCCTCACCCTTTAGCAAACCAATGTTTAAGAACTTCCGTCATTTAAGTCTAGCCATATCCATATCTTCTATGGTGGTGCGCTATGTAGCACGGGGACTCCATTTATGTGGCCGTACCCGTCTCGGGTACTTGTCAGGGACGGAAACACCATGGGTACTCGTCGGGGACGTTTCCTAAACGTTTCCAATGTCGGGGACGTATCTGGTAGAAGTATCCAGCCCGTTTCCTTTTATTTTTAGGGTTTTTACCCTTTCAAATTCCACAACCGGCCATTAAATAAATAGACCTATCATATTCGGCTTCTCTAATCTCTCAAGTCTCATCATCTCTAATTCTCTATCGATTGCCGATCTCTCACTAGATGAACCGGAATTTGAAAATGATTTGATTATTGATAATTAATTACCTTTGGAAGATGTAGTATTTTTGGAATTTGTTTAATGTATTTTTATTTTTATTTTTATTTTTTATTGCCGTACCCGTATCTTGGAATTTTGAGTTTTGCCGTTCCTCGTTCCCGTATCGTCCCCGTACCCCGATCCCGTACCCGTTCCAGTGCTACTTAGGTGGTGCGGTTTCTCATTGCCACGCCCCATCATTTGCCAACTCCTATGATCCCTAACTAACGAAAATAAATATACATAGAAGACCACTTAAGTTTCATTTGAAGTAGTTTAACGTAACAATTAACTTAAAAGCTTATAGACAATAGGCATGCTTTTTTAAGTAGCATTAAATCCAAACAAAGCGTAAGTGATAAAACCGGATTCTTGCTCTACTTTGAAATGGTAGTCAAGTGACATCTCTTGCATTCTTATCATTAAGCAATCATCTGAGTTCATAAAAAAAATTTATTAATTGACAACTCTGTTGGCCTCCTTGATTTGATCAGTGTCCAACATAATTCTGACGGAATTAAGTGGAATACGCAACCAACGTATAACAAAACTCTGTACACGCCTAATAAAATGTATACAACTTTCAAATTCAATTGCTAATATTAAGTTTTGTGTTTTTTTTTTCCAGTACTGTGGTTATTTATATTATTCTACAAATTAGAAAGAAAAACAAAATATATATTTTTAAAATGAATGAAATCCACATTCTTTTCAAAAAAAAAAAAAAAAAATGAAAACACACTAAATCTACGAGCCGTTGGTTTTTGCAAAATCACCCGGACGTCATTTTGATTACAACATGCACATGCGTTCATATGATAGCAACCTTTTCGATTTAATTGATAATAAATCATTTATTTCGTTTAAAACGATTTTATAAATGATTTAATAAAGTTGTGTATTATGACTGCATACTTAGATACCAATGAACACGATTAGATTATGAAAACTTATGAACTACGAGTAGTATCAAAACATTTTTTTTTTGAACGGTGCAACAAACTCAATATCGAGCACTCTCGGGGCGTCAACTGGATAAACGGAGTACTCCGAGAGTAACCCGAGTCCACCACCAATTTCAGGGAAAACCCGGTAACCCACCCGCCCGTAGGCACGACGGTGAAATTACCGGTAAAACCCGTTTGGCTCAAGGATCCAACTCAGTTTTCCCTGGGTCTTCTATCATTGCCCACCAGTGTCTCACTCTGCACCAAGTGAGAGTCGAACCTGCATCTCTCAAGAGAAATGCAAGCCCTCCACCACTTGATCTAGAGATCATTGGCGAGTAGTATCAAAACTATTTGTAATAATACTAAGGGTAAACTGCAGTTTTACCCCATGGGGTTAGATGCGATTGGCAACCTTACCCCTTAATACGAAAATCTTGCTGTCCTACCCCTCAACTATTGAAAAACGCTACAATATTATCTCCGGTGTTAAAATCTGTTTAAAGTCAAAGTCACTTATTAACGGTCAAAGGGTAATATAGTATTTTCCACTTGTGTGCTTCCTCAACACAAACACCCTATATTATAAACTTCACTTCGACTTTACCCCCCAAGTATTCCCCCAATCTCCTTTCTTCTCTTTGGCGAACACACCAAATTTCTTCTCTCCTTTCTTCTCTCCGGCGAACACACCACCGACGACCACACCAAATTTCTTCAATCGGTTGATCTAAAACTCTGCGACCCAAATTTCTTCAATCGGTTTACATGTTCGTAATTATCCTAAATCATTGATCTCCGACCCAAATTTCTTCTTTTTTCACATAAATTTTGGTGAAATGTGATGAAATTTGGTGACTTTACAAGTGTTAGTGGAAGGCAGTGCAAGTTCAAGAACTGTAATTCTCAACAGACCTTCGGTCCTCAATGCGCTAAACGTTCCCTGGTTTGATTACTTGGCTATGTTACAGGGGTGTTAATGTTCGGTTTAGAACTGATTAAATGGAATGGAAACCAAAAAAATAAAAAATAAAAACTGATGGAAACACCTTTACAAAATTCCAACTTCAGGGCCTAAAAACTTATTATTAATGCACTTACAGCGGCCAAATCATATTTAACGTGAATACGAATGGCAAAACAACTCGGTGAAACATAACCTTAGCATATTTCCAACAAATATGAAAGTCAGAAACAGTCTAATGTGATAAGAATCTGCAGATGAGCAGGCTACGCAAACTGTATGAGAGCTATGAAGGGAATCCTGATATAGGTTTTGTGGTAATGAAGGTGAGTGTGAGTCAGTTCTTTATTTCATAATTTTCTTGATTCACGGTATGAATAACTGATTCATTGTAATGAATTTTGTTTGTAGGGCAATGGCAATGCTTTTTGTGCTGGTGCAGATATAGTCTCCGTGCGCCATAGGATCAAAAAAGGTACAAAACAATTTTTTTTAATATGTGGTTAGTTTCAATTTCATTAAGACTCGACATCATCTTGTGCAGGCAACATTGAAGGAAGTAAAGAAATATTTAACACCGGGGGGTAATACGTTTTCTTACAACAAAACATAGGGGGTAATAAGAAAGGATAATATAGTCATTTAACACCGGGGGTTATACGTTTCTTACAACAAAGCATATGGGGTAATACAAAAGGGTAATATAGTCATTTAACATCCCGGTTAACAGAACTGTTAAGTTTTTTTTAACACCGGGGGGTAATATTGTAGTGTTTTTCAATAGTTGAGGGGTAAGACAACAAGATTTTCGTTTTAAGGGGTAAGGTTGCCAATCGCATCTAACCTCAGAGGGTAAAACTGCAGTTTACTCTAATGCTAATGAATATGTAGGTAGGTTCAAATAAAATCTTATTAGAAGATGACATGTTATACTTAAAAAATACATTTAATTAATAATATTATTTTTTATTAATGTGAAATATATTTCTCGATTGATCCCCAACACTTTTGAATGCCGATCTTTAAGTTTTTAACTTAGAAAAAATCAATCTATATATATTGCTTTTGAGAAACAAAGTGAAAAACAAAACTACTGAGCATCGAATTCAATTTAGTACTTTAGTTATTCAACTTAAACGGTTATTGAATGGTACCTTACTTTTTTTATGGTTATAATTACCTCAAAAACCTGGCTCGTTATTTTACCTATTACGACAACATATTATCATTATTTATGTCACCCAACTTGAAAGGAAAATTTGGACATGGACTGAGAAAAACCAGCCTTGGTACAAAAAAAAAAAAAAAAAACCTCTTACAGCCTATAGGCTACAGGTGATTAATTTGAGTCCTATTTAGCCAATTTTAATATGCTTCTTTTCGTACTGTGATTTATTTGTAATCAAAGAAACATATTAAAAGCTAAACAAATATCAATTGTTAGCATTTGATTCCAATTTTGAAGATTCTCACAGTTGGGCTTACTCGGCTTTTCGGAAAATACACGGGCTCGGGTTTGGGTTCAACTAATGTTTCATAAAAGAAAGTTGGGCCTGGGCTTAAAAAGGCTACCCAAAAAGCATAAAAGTTGTCTTGGATGCCCACTGTGTGTGCCTAAGATTGAGTTTATACGTGGGCTTTGCAATTTCTTTGGTACCAATTCAATCATTCTTACCTTTTTTTTGTATTATCATCTTGGAAATGTGTGCATGAATAAGAGGGTGGGTTCACCGTAGGGGCGGCAATTCTTGACACAGCCTGCCAACCCGACTCAAACCCGACACGAAAATCTGGTGGCACGTTTGCAAATAACATGAAGGCTAATTTGAGGAAGGAGTGTTATTTTTGTCAGTTGCTTCCTACAATGTGAGACCAAATAAGAATCTAGTTGTAATCACGAAAGATTTAAAAAAAATAAAAAATAAACTTACAGCGGACTAAATTTCTTGAACCTGTGTGATTATTTTAATTGATAGTGATTTAAGATTTAACATGATTAGTATATAACCTTGTATGATTAAGTTGTATTCATTTGTTTTATACGAAAGGATAAATAATTATGCTATGTAATCTTTACTTACTATTAAAGGAGACTAAACGCTGACATCGGAAACGCTTAGGTGTCATCCTCTTAACTATGTTAACTAGGATTTTCATAAAAATTGGGTCGCCCCGCCACAGAGCGCGGGTGTAACCCACTAGTAATTTAAATAGGATAATAACTCACGAAAGTCCCGCACCCAATTTTAGAAGGGTCGTATTATTGGCACACCTGACCCCCTAAATCGACACCCTCAATACGCATCGTATAGGCCTATACGATGCTTATTACTTTTTCAATTTCCAATAAAAACTGATGTGTCAGATTTTGTCTATTTGACTAGACCTATACGGGTCGTATTGGTTAAGTTTTTTTTTTTTTTACAAATTTTTTATACATTTGTTTATGGTTTTAACAAGGTTTTCTAAAAAAAAAATTTAAATAAAAACTTCCTTAATTTTTTTAAAATACCATGTACAATGTAGTATAGTATAGATAAGGTATAGGTCATGTATGAGCATGAGTCATATTGGTTAAGTCTTTTTTTTTACAATTTTTTATACATATGTTTATGGTTTTAACAAAGTTTTCTAAAAAATATTTATTTTTTTAAATAAAAACTTCCTTAATTTTTTTTAAGAATACCATGTATAATGTAGTATAGTATAGTCGTATAGATGAAGTATAGGTCCTGTATGAGCATGGGTCGTATTGGTTAAGTCTTTTTTTTTACCTTTTTTTATACATTTGTTTATGGTTTTAACAGAGTTTTCTAAAAAATATTTATTTTTTTTAAATAAAAACTTCTTTATTTTTTTTTTAAAATACCATGTACAATGTAGTATAGTATAGATGAGGTATAGGTCTTGTATGAGCATATATAGGTGTAGTAAATGTCCCGTGTATTTTTTTTTTTTTTTTTTAAATACCATGTACAACATGTAATCCAGAGATCGGTCTCGGGTGGGCATAAGATCCGTTGGCCCTATTATCAGATCTTTGACTCCATGGAAGATGTGGTTAAGGTAAGCGTGCCGTAAAGTTGCAACTGCGGCAGTCCAATGACTTTCTTCCCACGTGTCTACATCGTGATCTTCATATTCTTGGTTCAATACCAACTCATCTTTAGTAGTGTTTATTTGAGAACCTGATTCAGATACACAACGGTTCCCTAATTCCAGATCAGTAAGCAAATACACAACGGTTCTCCAATTCCAGATCAGTAATGTAAGGAGAAGCGTTGAGATAACGGACATTCATCAATCTCAAAAAGAAAACTTGTGTTTCCCATAGTCACAAACGATTGTGGTTTGTATTTCGTATAGCCACCGTTTCCGTAGTAAAAACGGTTGCGGTTATCCTTCAACATATGCTAAAATACTCTAAAATACGAAAAAAACCTCTAAAATATGAAAAAAAAAATACGCTAAAATACGATAAAACACGATAAAATACATGAAAATACTCTAAAATACGCTAAAAACGATAAAGTACGCTAAAATACGAAAAAATACATGAAAATAGGTTAAAATACGCCGGAATACGTGACTAGTGATATTTCCACACACGTATACATATAACACATCACTATGCAGTACAAGTGGATTTCAAACAAAACTGTACGTAATCATAGAATACGATATTCGCACCCAACCGAACGGCACCGAAACGACGTATGTTGAAGGTATACGTCATAAAACAACAAAATATGCGAAAGTTTGAAAAAAACGACACGTATACGCGTCGAACCGAGGGAAACACGATAAAACTAAATTTGAAATTATGTCTATACGATGCGTATTAAACTTTGAATTTTCTCAAAAATACCCTTGAATTTATCAGAAAAACAGGGGTATTTCAGTAATTCATCGGTTAATACGCATCGTATAGGCCTATACGATGCGTATTAAACTATAAATTTCTCAAAATGTGTTTCAAATCAAGGGTTCCATCAACAGGGATGTAATGCAATGATTTCTCTTAATTGAATAGACAAACACTTGCTTCATAGGACTCACTTGAATCATCTCGGAAGTACTGAACAACCGAAATAACAGCTTCGGTTTCATCAGCTGCATCGTTTACGATAAAATACGTTAAAATACGCCGAAATACGCTAAAATAACCTAAAAATAGGTTAAACTAAGCTAAAATACGTCAGAATATGCTCAAATATGTCAAAATACTCTAAAATACGCAACAATACGATAAAACACGTCAAAATACGCAACTAATGATATTTCCACGCGCGTATACATATAACACAGCACTATACAATACAAGTGGTTTTCAAACAAAACTGTACGTAATCATAGAATACGATAATCGCACGCAACCGAACGTCACCGAAACGACGCATGTTGAATGTATACGTCATAAAATGACAAAATATGCGAAAGTTCGACAAAAAACGACACGTATACGCATCGAACTGAGGAAAACATGACAAAAACAAATTTTCTTATTATGCCATATACGATCGTATAGGCCTATGTTGTATCGTATAGCAGATTAATACGCGTCGTATAGGCCTATATGATGCGTATTAAACTCTGAATTTCTCAAAAATACCCCTGAGTTTATTAAAAAAACTGGGGTATTTCAGTAATTTCGGGGATATAATACGCATCGTATAGGCCTATACGGGTCGTATTGGTTAAGGGTTTTTTTTTACAAATTTTTTTATACATTTATTTATGGTTTTAACAAAGTTTTCTATAAAATATTTATTTATTTTTAAATAAAAAACTTCCTTAATTTTTTTAGGAATACCATGTATAATGTAGTATAGTATTAGATAGATTAGGTATAAAAACTTCAAACTTCATGTTTTTTTTATGTTTTATAAAGAATAAAAAATGTTTTATATCTTAGTTTTTTTTTTAAATGTTTTACTTGTAAGTAGAAATTAAAAAAAGTGTAGTGTATAATACGGTTATAACATAGATAGTATAGTATAATAAACATGTACCAAACCTATACGACATGATAAATTTTTAAAAATGTTTCTTGTTTAAAAAATAAAAGAATTCTTTTATTAAACTTTATTAAAACTGTGATTAAATATATACAAAAAAATTGTAAAAAACAAAAAAAAAACAAAAAACTAAAGCAATATGACCCGTATAGGCTTATACGATGCGTAGTAAAAAAGTCAGCCGCCAGACAAGAACTGACACATGCAGATTTGACTTTTGACTTTTGAAACAGTACGCATCGTATAGGCCTATACAATGCGTATTGAAAAAGGCAAGGTGTGTAGATAGATAGGAAGGTGTGGGAATAGAATTCCGCTTTTAGAATTAGTACTAACTTCACCCTTAAGAATCAGAGAGATTACTATTTGACCTTGTTGATTAAATTGGGTTTATTTGTTTTAGCATGCAAGGATAAATATCTACGCTATATTATTTAATTTAAATTAGAGTAAACTGCCATTTTGGTCCTTGTGGTTTGGCCAGTTTTGCCACTTTAGTCCAAATCTCAAACTTATTACATCTGGGTCCCTGTGGTTTGCATTTTGTTGTCATTTTAGTCCAAAATTCAAAAACCCCAATTTTTCACTGTTGCAACCTGGTTTTTTGTCCTTTTCTGAAGGGGCATTTTGGTCATTTTACCTGCCCAACTACCCACCCCACCCTCCTTTTCTTCTTTCTCCTCTTCTGAATCGGAGCTTCTCTCTCTCTCTCTCTCTCTCACTTCTCTCTCTCTCTATAGCACCACCGCCATCTCCTCCCCCTCTCTCTCTTCTCTCTCTCTATAGCACCACCACCACCGCTAAAACCCTAATTTTTAAACATAGATGCCCGTAACAATTATGGTGTAGTGTGACGGAGAAGATGAACGACGGAGATGAAGATGGTGATGGCGTCGGTCGAAGTTGAACGGAAACACGATGAAGGGTCGGGAGATGGTTAACAGTTGAAAGATGAAGAACATAGGAGAGCGGAGGTGACTGAACGGTGGTGCTTGTGGTGGTGACAGAGTGAAAACTTGCAGGTGGACGATGAAGGTGGTCGGAGATGATTGAGGTTTTACGGTGGTCGTAGGTGGTTGTCGGAGTATTGTGATTGCAGGTTGGTTGTTCACAGGTGAGGATTGGTGTGAAGTTCAGGTAGGTAATGATAGAGATGAATGATGTTGATGATGATATGGAGCAGGTGATGATGATGAGTGGATTTGATGCTATTAGTGTTAGGGGAGGATTTTCTAACAATTAGTGATCCTTATTCATTATCTTAACTAATGATCCTTACTTCTGTGACAGGTGGTGATCCTCAGAAGGGCTTTAGGATCAGGATCATGGATCACTTCAAGGATCCTCATACTGACAATTGTTTACTTATGTTTTATAACATCTCGCAGGTATAACAAGCTTGACCAAGTTTCAGCGACATTCTTGGAGAATATTCCCGAAGTATTCTGCACGTGCTAGATCAAAACTAGACGTTATGGAGAACGTGGAGGCTTGGCCCGATAGTCGGAGAGTTTGTTAGCTAGATATTTTCTTATTTTAAAGGGAGTAACGAGCTAAGTTAGGAGTGAGTGACACTTAGTCATTTTTGGCAGTTACACACACTCGTAAAAGCGCTCATACAAGCTCTCGTTCAAACACTTAGCGATTTCATACACTTTTTACACACTTCACCGTAGTGATCCTTGTATCTAGCTCGTTACTATCCGAAGTTGTAAACATTCATTCATTTATTTGAGCTTGGTGATCGGTAGTTTCCATCACCCGGGGTTTTTTGTGCCGGAGATCAACTCTTGATCAAGGGCTTTTTCCCCGTATAAATCCTTGTGTTGTTTGTGCATTTCACATTGAAGTGATCCTCATTGTTGTTACACATTTTGAGCATCATACCCCGTAAACTAGAGTTTGGTTACAATATTCTCAACAGATTTTTTGACCAAAACAATTAGTATCGATTCATGTGCAGAAAGATGATGATTTAAGAATCAAGGTAAAGGTTTCAGTTATCAAATTAGTTTTCTATTTCTTAATTTTAACGAATTTGGATTCATTTGAGATGGAAAGAGGCAGATAAAGGATTTGAATTATTTGTAAATCGGCCTTTTAATGAGGTTAATAGAAAGATGCAGGTCATGTGTTGTCTGAATTGTTTGATTTCAGGTTTAGATAAAGAGATAGAGAGGCGATGGAAAGAGAGTGAGGAGAGAAAGGGTTTTTTTGTTGTTGAAGATGATGAGGTTGAAGATGATGAGGGTGGGGGTGGGTAGTTGGGCGGTGGTTGCAGGGGGTGTGAGAGGGTGGTGGCAGGTGGTGGTGCTTGGCGGCGAGAAGGGGGTGGTGGTGGTTGAAGATGATGATGATCAGGGGGTTGAGGTCGAAGATGATGATGATTTGGGGGTTTTTATATTTTGGGGTTTTTTATTAAATGAATTGCTTTAAATAAAACATAAATGACCAAAATACCCATGCACTAAAGGACAAAATAGGCAGATCTCAACAGTCAAAAGGGGGGTTTTTTGGATTTTGGACTAAAATGCCAACAAAATGCAAACCACAGGGACCTAGATGTAATAAGTTTGAGATCTGGACTAAAGTGGCAAAACTAGCCAAACCACAGAGACCAAAATGACAGTTTACTCTTTAAATTAAAAATAATAAACTAACACCGTTTTACAAATGCACCAAACCTACTACGTATGGAAATATACACCATTACTTATTTTGAAAATAACCTTGTCATAATCACACATAAATGTAATTGTAGTAAAATATAACTGAAAATTACATATTTTTAATTAAATAATAAACTCCGCTAAAGTCCTCACCCGGAAATATATCATTTTTAAGGCAAAATTAATTAAAAACACTCACCCAGTTAAAAAAATTAACCCGAATAGAAGACACCGAAAAGGTTTCATACTAAGGAGTGGATTGCTAGTAATCTAAATACGAAAAGAATCTGCAACAGAAAAATAAACAAAGCAAAAGAGACAGTAACAATGAACTGGGCTTGTGTTTGCCACAATTCCCTTAAACAGATTCACGGTCTTTTCCCAGGGTACTTAAGTTGAGTCTAGTCGAAGGACGGTCCCACTTGAAATATCTAACATCGTTGAAATTATCGTTGTGAGAGTACTTTAAACAAGTATATAATGTATTATGTTGTTGAAGGGGTATGGTCCCAAAAAGCCGTGCAGACCATTTCAAGTAGCGCGCTGGACCATACTTCTTACTCAGCAAGCTGATCAATCTCTTAGACCCGTGCGGGCTACTCAAGCAGAGCAAGGCCTCGCACGGGGTCCAAACAAGAGATAACATCAGTTTTCACACTTAGTGTTCTGAATAAGAACCTTCAACCTATATAACCCTGCGCGAGCTAATCATGTGCACAACAAAGGGTCGCGCAGGAGTCACGGAGCAAGGGCACTTAAGAGAGTACATACAAGTGGCAAAAGAATGAGCCAATCAGCGTCCACCAGGCTGTGCTCTATCGTGCTCCACGATCAACTGATGTGCAGGAGACAGAGAGTACACAAGGACGCCTACGTGGCACCAATCAGCGGGCGGCGACAACTGCCCCATGATCTCCACTTACCTGCTGATGGCAGAGGGACAGCAAGGTCGACAACTGTGACACGTGACTCCAATCAAGGTGCGCCAGCACCGGAGAGCTTCTAGAAACCATTAACGGTCGACACCAGTAAGACAAGGAGGATATTCCTTGTTGTCGCCTTCCGGCCCAAGGCCCATCAGCACATCTCCTCTTACTCCTCTCCCGCTATAAATAGAGACCTCCATGCACAGGTTAAACATTCCATTCTCTCTATTCTCACTCTTACCACACACTTATTTCCTCAAAGCAGTTACATATTCTCACGCCAGAGTCTGGTTAAGAGGAAACCTCCATATTCCCCTCTTAACGAGCTAACGGTGTTTCTGTTTTGCAGGAGGAACTGACCACGTCGGAGCTCATGAAAGTTTAAAATATTAACCCTCATGATTGAAACATAAACCACCTAATTAACCGTAAAATTAGTTC
This sequence comes from Helianthus tuberosus, assembly GCA_030545235.1. Classification (NCBI taxonomy): domain Eukaryota; kingdom Viridiplantae; phylum Streptophyta; class Magnoliopsida; order Asterales; family Asteraceae; genus Helianthus; species Helianthus tuberosus. The sequence goes on along the minus strand of CM060429.1, from coordinate 161,231,396 downwards.
CGTGTTTCTTCAATTGTGAATATATAATTAAACAAAAATTGATGATCGTCACTTTTTAATGACTACTGAATTCAATTCAGTATCCCGAAGAAACTCACTTTATGGTGATAACTAACTAGATGACAATCAATAACGAACCCTTGAGACTAGAAGTGAACCATTACAAATTTACAAATATTTATCCCTCCCTATTAGTTGTTTAAACCCCCTCTCTCTCCCTATAAAAATCATTTTTTTTAAAAGGCGTTTTTAAATGATTATTGTACCAACGTAAGATTTACATAAATATTTTTGGAACATAAAATAAATATTAAATTAGTTATTTCACATAAATTAGAAAAAAAATCAATATATATTTTTTTGAACGGCAAGAAAAAATCAAATTGAATTTGAATATAAAAATTAGAATTCATATTAAAAAAAAAAACCCCAAACTTCAGAGAATAAAATACCTGTGTTCATAACTCTAACTATATAAGTTAAATCTAACCAATTTGGTTAGAACCTTACAAATCCCTAACTCGATTAAAAATCAGAGATTAGATTTTCAATTTTAATTAGTAATTAATCCAACGTAGCAAACCAAAATTTAACTTTATGTCTAGTCCCAAACTCCCTGTTCCAATTTATATTCAATTTTCATAAGAAAAAAATTTACATACCCACTGATTTCATGCTCTTTTATCGTTAAATATAAAAAAAGCACTATCATTTATTTGAACTAAGTAGATAATATTTGTATGGCATATGTAAGAATACAATTTTACATACCTACTGATTTCATGCTCTTTTTCGTGTGGAATGATATTTTAGTAGTTAAAAAAAAAGAATTGATTTGTATTTATCTGAAACGTTGAAGGAGGGGGTACAATAAACAAAAAACTAGTGTAAATAGGGTACCTTTAGCATCCAAATATTTTGATAGACACCCAAAATCAATCAGGATTAAATTAGTTCATAAATTTTTTTTAACGACCAATGAATCCTTCACATGGGTTATTGACAAAATTCACCACATCAGGATACACTCGACCACCACCTCATTGACCAAATTATTTACATTTTTTAGAATACAATACAATAGACATCTTCTTTTCTTGATTTCACATTTATCTAACTTCTAAATATCTTGTACCTTTCTTTCCTTAAATAAAATATTCATATATTACTTTACTACTACTACTATTACTATTATTATTATTATTATTTTATTTTATTATTATTATTATTATATTATATTTATATTATTATTATATTAATAAACGAATTGAAATAAATAGTAATTTTAATAGTATAATAATATATAGTTTTTTAATACTTTTATTATTTTAATATTATAATTATTTTAATATTATAATAATAGGTGAGGGTGGGTTTACACCCCAGCGTGGTTCCCATCCTCAGGTCGCGGGTTCGATTCCTGGCAGCCCCGAGTCACCTTTGGCCGGGCCTCGGTTTGGTATGCTTGTCGCAGACGCCTACGGCGCCGTCTCGAACCCGGGCCGCGCGCAATACCCGTGTTGAGACAAACCGGTGAGCAGCCGTTCAAAAAAAAAAAAAATAATAGTTATTTTCTTTACTTTTTAACTTTAATCCTTTTTTTAATATCAGGGGTTGGGATAAGCTTGGTGTCAACCGGTATCGAACCAGTACTGGTATCGAAAATACCGGGACAGTCTTGTTCGGTATCAATACATGAAGGTAAAAACCGACACTAATACAGAAAACGCCAAAAGTTGGTGCCGAATTGATATTGAAAATATTTTGGTTCGGGAAATTCAGTGCTGCTACCCGGTACCATTTGCTCATCCCTGATCACGGTTACCGTACGAACAACTGTATCATACAACTTTTTTTTGTTGATTTTCTTCAACTTTTAAGTTTTTCTTTTTTTAGTTTCAAGGGTAGGGATGAGCTCGGTGCCAACCAATACATAATCGATACTGATACCGAAAATACCAGTTACGGTACCGGTATATGAAGGTAAAAAACGGTAGTGAACCGGTACCAGAAACGTCAAAAGTCGGTACCGAATTGGTACTTAAGATCTTTCGGTTCGGCAAATTTGGTACCGGTACCCAGAACAATTTGCTCATCTCTAATCACGGGTTTCATACGAACAACATCGTTACCATACAACTTTTTTGGTTGATTTTCTTTCGGTTATCTTTTAGTGTTTTTTTTCTACATTTTATTTTTATTTTTGTCAGCAGTTTCGTTCGCAACATGCTCGTAGTGATTTCAAAACACATGTAAATACAGACTAAATAACAAAAGAAATTCGTCGCAACGCGGCGAACTTTTTAAACCTAGTTGAATTAAAACTAAAAGGCCGCTTTTCTTCATGCAATTCATATATAGTTTGATCGACCAATAGTATAATTGATCAAGGCACAATTTATTTTCCACGGAAAAAGACTTTAGTTGACTAATTTTTATTTGTGCAATAGTATAATTGATTACAAATTCAAAAGGGGTCAGTTTTTATTCTTTATTCCAATGATCATCCGGGAAAGTTAGGTCCCCGTCACCAAATTTTTATTTCACAGATTAATTAAATTTCATGTGTAGGTTCCAAATTGTAAAAGAACCAAACCAAATAAATAAATAAATAAAATTTTCGCCCACTCAACATTATCACATACACCATCGACTTGCGCAGGGCCGGACCCAATACTTTAGCAGCCGTAGCACAGGCTACGGCTCAAGTGCGTATTCGTAGTGTATTTTTTTTCGGTTTTATACCAAGGATACCCCTAACTAACCCAAACTTGTAGAATAAGGGAGCCCGATTGAAACAGTAGCCCAATTGCCCAATTTATTAATAATATAATTGAAATTGTGGCCCAGTTAGTTAGGTATCTGTTTTATTTTATTTATTTATTGTCGTTTTTTATATTGTATGATTGCACGACAAATTTTTTTTTGGAATATCCCTAATTTAATGGGCTAGTTCCGCCACTGAACTAGAGGTTTACTTGGTGTAACTCTGAGAAGATTTGCTAGATTCCGATATTAAGTTGCAATGTTTCTAGTCCATAATCACATAATCACATGTATTGCAGTTCATGTGGGGTTTCTTTCTTTCTTTCTTCCCTCTTTTTTTATTTTTTTATTTTTTTTTATTTTTGCGTTGACGTATCAATTCATTGAGAAATTTATTCTTGATGCTTGTTTCTAAGTTCCCATTAACGATGGAAGACTTTTATTACATATATTGACAGTGGAATCAATGATTCTTTTGGTCTTGTGTGTAACAAATTAACAATGTAGGAGTCCATTCAATGAATCAATATAACATGTAAATAAACATGCACATTTTACATAAAAAGTTTTTATAATATTTAATCTTTTGAATTCAAGGTTCTTGTTCGATCTATAAGAAAACATGAATAACAAGATATAGGATTACCAGGGCACCAGGTGATGATGGGAGACTAGGCGCGTAGGTGGCGATCGCTAGTTCGATCCTTGAACTGAGCGGGTTTTTTACCTCACCGCATTGTCGTGTCTTCGGGCGAGTGTTCACGGCTTCAGCCCTAGGTGAGGGTTTTCCTCGGCTCGGAGCGAGTGTCTCCCGATGTATGAACTTCATCAGTAGCCTATTTGAAGGATTCGTTGGCCGTTAAAAAAAAAAACCATATCTATAGCAACAACAAAAGTTGCATAACCATTCAAATAGTTCAACTAAAAATATTACATTCTTCCATTCTTGCTTATTATGTTTAATAAAACGAATATCTATACAACTACGTGACCCACACTCGTACAATCTTCACCCTGACTCGATCTTCCACCACTCTGCGCTTTACGAAGAAGGGTCGTATAACCTGCAGTCACCATACATCCACACCATTAGAAAAGTATGTGACTTTATACAATATATAAACAACATATAAATAACTTTTAACGAAACCAGAGGACCACATCAAATTCCCTCTACAAGTGTGAATCCGTCTGGTTTTAATCTCAGATCTGATCTTCGGACTCCTACATTTAACTTTCAAAAGCACAATCTTAATATACATGCACTTTCATTTCCATTCTCACGACAATATAATTATCAACATTAAAATGCATTCGTACATAAATCCCAATACATGCATACATACAAGTCCCATTTACATACATTCTTATAAATCCCATATACATAATACCCTAACCGACAATCCATTCTTCTTCATCAAGTTACCATAACCATACTTGCGTTTCATACTAAGCAAACAGGATTAGAAGGTTAAACACGAAGTTATGGAAGCTCGGATGAAGGTACAAGAGGTTGAAACGTAAGAAAACTGAAAAATTCATGATATTCCAACAGCTCCCAGGCGTAGCCTACATCTGGGACGTAGCCTACGACTCTGGGCTGTTGTAGTTCCAGCAGTTGGTAGGCGTAGGCTACGCCCCATGCGTAAGCTACGACTCTGGGCTGCTGGAACTCCCTCAAAACTTGATTAAAACTCATTTATTGATCATCCGGATCTCATTCCAAGCTCCTTAGTTATTCCCACGCCTCCTAATAGATAAACAAAGTTTTTAAAAGTTATTCCAAGACCCTAATCATCCCAATGCTAATTCCTTATTCCAACATTCATGCTAATCATTTTATAACGTCATCTCCTTAATTGTGACTCGTTTCTCCCACTATATAGTTTCAAGCTTAGTAAACTATGTTGACCATTACAACATTCCTTACCTTAGAACCACTATTAACAATCCATCCCATTGTGATTCCCAATCTTTTTGCACATATGAATACCTTTACATAAACATAAATAAAGCTTGGGAATCACTTATCTCAAGTTGCCATGTTCGTGCTTGCTTCCTTGCATCCTCTTGACCCGTTAGCCATCCATGCTCGAGTCCACATTGACAAAATTCCTATTCTTTCATGTCATCTGTAAGTGTAACACCCCGTGTTTTCACAAGTCAAAGTCAAAGTCAAGGTCAAAGTCAACGACCGATTTCGCGCAACTTGACTTGTAGTAGATTTCTTTTATTGTAGCTATTATGTGAAGTAAGTGTCTATAAATGCAATAATCGACGTATGTTAATCGCTATTCAATCGATCTACGACTATGAATTATAGGAAGTAACAATGCGATAAAGTTAACCAATCAATAATCAAGCTATGCTAATCGAATCGACATCAAATCGCAACTCGAGCTACGTATTTTTACTTGTTATTATATACGTGTGTGTGTGCCCTACGTGTTACCTGTGCATGTTTATTTATGTTGTGCTGTGATAATCAAGCGAACTCAATCGAAACTCGAAATCTAACTCGAAATGCAATCGAACTCGAATTATAAACGAACTATGATAATTGGTGGAGAAGAGATTATGCGAGATATGAGTGTTTGGGACTGAAAGTAATTTGACTAGGAAACCCTATCGTATCGTACCACTCGCAATCGAAATCGGAATATAAAAAATCGACGCGCGAAACACTCGAAACGTGCGACTGATCGATCAGGCTCCCAGCCGATCGAACAGCCAGCCGAACGGACTGCTGTCCGATCCGACAGGCTGTCCGATCGAGCTGCCTGGCCGATCGGCCAGCACTTACCCCTTTTGGCACCCTATAAATACCCCTGTCATTGTCATTCTTTCCACTTTTGGAAACCTCTGACCGACCAGCACGCTCAGCTCATCTTTTCGCAGATTCCTCTCGATTCCGGTAAGTTTTCGTCCTAAATCTTGTACTTTCTTGATCCATACACACTCCTACACCTTTCTATCTTTCAAATCTTAACTTTTAACCGTGAAATTATCAAGAATCAAGTGTTCTAGGATGATGTCATCATGGGTTCTTGAAGAACTTCATGATTTGGCCTCAATCCACCAAGAATAGCTTGGATCTAACCGATTTCCACATAAACAAACAAAGATCTTTAGTAGATCTAAACATATACACGGTGAAAAAGGATTGAAACGGAGCTTGTGCCGATTTACAAATCACTTTGGAGGTTGTATGGCTCAAGGTCCGGATTCTACCCACGAGGTTAACCGGTTACGGGTTAAACGTAAAACTCCGTTTCGAACAGTTCACCAGCTGGATTTGGGTGATTCCTGCCCGAGCAGGGGAAACAAATAAGAACGAGGGTTATATGGTTCGACTCGTTGTCAAAATACCTCGATATAACGACAAACAAACCAGAACAGCCAAGTGTTAGACATATATGCCGACCAGGTTAGAATGCTGACCGATCGGACTGCTGTCCGAACGGACATCCAGCCGATCGGACAGTCAGCCGATCGACCAGGCCAGCCGATCGGCTAGCACATGGCCCCACACTTGAGCAATTCATTGAAGAGAGTATTGAACGAACTGCAGTTCGATCGTACTACCGTCCGATTGGATTACTCTTCAGATCATGAGATACTATGCTTCAATACTTAGTCGATTTTCAACATGTTCAACGCGTTTGGAGTGCCACCCGATCGAACAACCGTCCGATCAGGTGACATCCTGCTGAGAACCTATTTACTGAAGTACCTAACCGATCGGATAGCCGGCCGATCGACCGACCTGAAAGGTAAAGATACTTCAAGGTTTTCAAATACTACAACGAAAAATTCAAAAGTCAATCCATCATACACATACACAAACACATACTTCTTATAGGAAGAAACAATCCACTTGAACAACCATCCGATTGGCCTACCGACCGACCGGACAGCGGTCCGAACGGACTGTCAACCGAACGGTCAGCTGTCCGATCGAACTACCGTCCGATCGACCAGCTGTCCGACTCTCCAACACTTGTTTTCCGTGTTACGCTTCACTTATCGTTATGTTATCGACTCTATTAAGACTAATCTTACTCACTAAGCGCTCCCTTCAATCCATTAACCGCTGTGAGTATACTCGATCCCTTTTTGCTTTACGCACTTTTGGGTGTTACATACGTTATGAATATTCAAACTACAACAATCACACTACTCAATACTATTTGAACGCTAACCGTTAATGCATGTTATACGTGGCTTATGAATGCTTGTTTGTTATGTTTACACATGGAATGCTGTCTACCTGCCTTAGCAACGATAGTACTATAGTTTGGACTCAGCACCCGTTCACACGGGGGTTGTTAAGGATCATTACTTGCATGGATTACGGTGGTAATCATGTATTGCGAACTGCCTCAGGCAGTCAACCCGCATTCATTGGTATCGATGGATCTATGTCGATAACTAACGTGCTTCATTTCACTATGTGTACGTGCTGGTTATGCGTAAACGAATTCAAACTCTATATGTTATTATCAAACTTGTATGCTCACCTTTACATTTTATGTATTGACTTTATTTTAACGTATGTGACAGGTGCTTAGGATGCACATGTGGTAGGAATTTGAAGCTAGAATAAAGCTTAAGAGCCCAACAAATAGTTGTCTGTAGATAATGAATCAGGGGTCTCTAGAAGCAGATAAACAATTGCTGTCTATTTAAATCTGAGTTGTCGCAACAGAATATTTGCCTGGATTTATGTCTGTAATAATTAGTTTACTGTTTGAGATACGGTATGGGACGTGTTGTTTAAATTGAATAGTATTGATAATTGTTATGGAAACTTCTGGACAATCTGTTTCGCTCAGTGCCATGCCCCGTTGATTCCGCCATCGGTTGGGGTGTGACAGATTGGTATCAGAGCCATAACTATAGGGAATTAGGCAAGACTCGACCTAGTCCGGGTCGAAGTCTTAGATACCTAGACTATAGTTAAGAACCAACAGACCGACTCGATTACATCCAGTAGGAATCTTGTATGTACTTATCCCTCACTATTCTTGCTTATACTACACTATCACCACACTCGAACTTTCAACTATAAAAGGGCGATAAAGTCGAGATTAGGTGTGAAAACCACAAACTCCCGACTAAATTGCTTAATCGACACTGCTCAATGGGGGAAATTATACCAAATCAGGGGTGAAACCCATATTTTGATGAATAATCTCCTCTATTTTATCAAAAACCGGGATGAAGTTGTTAAGCCACGGGTGAAACCCTAACCTTGACGACTTGTTCCGCACGTTTTACAAAACTCTCACCAAAGTTCCGACGAACTCCAACGACCTGAACCCACGATATGACTAACGGGATGCGTGCCAAATGCCCAAGAATCGAGGCAAAGGCACAGTCCTGAAGGTTAAATGTGCGCAACGGGTCCTTGTGAATAGTCGACCCACTTTGGGTAGTCGAAGTCTATTAGCCGCAGACAATCTCTCTCTCGATTTTTTAAGAGTTTCGAAGCTGACTCTGATAATTTGTCGATTTTATGTGTTTTATGTACTATTACCCGTTTGTGTGCTTATTTTTCGCTCCGAAACGACTGCGGACCGAACACGTGACGTGTGGAATCCGTACACGAACGTGACCAAACACACAAGAACGTAATCAGTGATTCCATTGACAGAACTGAAATCATACAAAGCACCTGGAATCACGATGTCACTTTCTTTCTCTAGTTTCTCTCCCTAGACCTAGAGCTCTTCAACTCTCCAATAATGCCACCTTACCTTCTACTAACTAGACACAACATAAGGCCTAGAATTAGATAGCCTCAGCTACGGTTTGAGATAATGGAGGCGATAGACATACATGCACTAACAGCTTATACTACGCTATTTTCGAACGATCGCAGACCTTGAATGATAGGTTTCTGTTTTCTGACTGCCTCTAGTGATTAAATGCGTATGTGTTTTCCTTGCTTCTGTGCTTTACGTGCTTAGGTGTTACGTGATTATGTGCTCTACATGCTTATGTGATTTTATGCTCTACATGTTATGTGTTTATGCGTGCTCCTGAGCTTTAGTAAGTAGTAGACGTGTGAGGTGAGATTCGAATACAATGTGTTGAGTCCTGTGATGATGTCTGTTGCAGACAATGTCGTCTGGATCCCGTCATGCACTTTCTCGTCAGGAAAAGAGGGACAAACGCCTTGCTTCCATCATCGCTAAAAGTGTGGCAAAGGCCGTAACTGACGTTTACGAGAATGTCAGCAAGTCATCTGAGGAATCAAGGACCGACGCTCCTAAAGCTGCCGCAAGGCCCTTCAGTTTCAAGCATTTCAAGTCGTATTGGCCAAAAGAATTCACTGGTGAAGGAGATCCGACTGCACTATTCCAATGGTTTGATTCCATTGAGGTCACTCTGCGACAGAGTGGTTGCCCTGATGACCTTCGAACTCTGAATGCTACCGGCGTTTTCCAGTACCGTGCACTAGACTGGTGGACGGCCGAGAGGAACAAGCGAGGGAATGATGCAGCCTACGGTCTGTCGTGGGACGAGCTCAAGGAAGTTATGCTAGAGGAATTCTGCCCTCCTCACGAACGTCAAAGCTTGAAGATGAATTTTGGCACATACACCCGCATGAGGGTGACAACGCTGCTCTCACTACTCGTTTCAAACAACTCAGCATCATCTGTCCCGATCAAGTCAAGACTCCAGAGATCACAATCAAGAAGTACATCTGAGCTTTGCCCGACTGCATTGCTGATTTCGTGCAAGCGGCTAAGACTACGACGATCGAAGAAACCTACCTACTGGCCGCCGAAATCAACGATAAAAGGGTCAAGGCTGGTGTCTGGGATAAAACTTCGAAGCACCTGCATCAAGCTACCGCCACCGCACCGACTGTTGAACCCACCTCATCGAGCAACAAGAGGAAGAACAAGAGAAAGAACAGCTCCAGCAACAAGAACTGTGCGATCACTGCTGCACCAGTTCAGTCAGTACCAGCTCAACAGCGTCAAGTAGCGGCGCCTATGGCAAATGCACCGCCTGCAAAGCGTGCATACACTGGGCCACACCCGCTCTGCCCTACTTGCACCTACCACCACCCAACTTCCATTGCTTGCCGTTTTTGTGCTCATTGCAATGTATACGGCCGTTTTACTGCCAATTGCCGTATTCGACAAGCTCCTGCTCATCAAGCTCTACTCACTACCCCTCAGGGTCAACAAGCTCCTCCGGCACCCGCGGTCAAAGCCAGAGCCTGCTTCGTATGTGGCGACCCGAACCATTTCGCCAACATGTGCCCAAACAGGGTCGTGAAACAAGAGCCTCAACAGCAACAACAGCAACATCAACAACAACAGCAGCCGCAACAACAGGCCGCACGCGCCAGAACTTTCAACCTCAACGTGCGTCAAGCCCAGTCCGACAACAACGTGGTCAATGGTACGTTCCTTGTGAATGGTATTTATGCTTCATGTTTGTTTGATACTGGAGCCGATAATTGCTTTGTGTCATTCGAATTCGAGAAACTCCTTAGTCATAAACGCTCCCAACTCTCCTCGACATTCGATGTGGAAGTCGCTACCGGAAGAACCGTCGCTGTCAATTCTGTTCTTCGTGATTGTACTCTGGAACTCAACAATCACATCTTCCCAATCGACCGTATTCCGATGCAACTCGGAAGTTTTGACGTCATAGTAGGCATGGACTTTCTTCGAGAAAACCATGCTGAAGTTGTGTGCTTCGACAAGATGATTCGATTCTCGCTCGCGAATGGTGACTTATTGTGTGTATACGGTGATACTACTTCAAAGGGTCTCAAGCTTATGTCATGCGTGCAAGCTAGCAAGTATCTCCGCACGGAATACAGGGCTTTCCTGGCTAACATTGTAGTAGCAGAAAAGGAAAAGAAAGAGAAGAAGGAAGTGAAAGACGTTCCTGTGGTTCGAGAATTTCCTAATGTTTTTCCAGAGGATCTTCCCGGACTACCGCCAACTTGTGATATTGACTTTCGTATCGACCTCATTCCTGGAGCCAACCCTATTGCCAAAGCTCCCTACCGACTCGCGCCGTCCGAAATGCGCAAACTCTCAACTCAACTCCAGGAATTACTTGAGAAAGGCTTCATTCGCCCGAGCACCTCTCCTTGGGGCGCGCCGGTCCTTTTCGTCAAAAAGAAGGACGGGTCGTTCAGGATGTGCATCGACTATCGGGAATTGAATAAGTTAACTATTAAGAACCGTTATCCCCTACCTCGCATCGACGATTTGTTTGATCAACTACAAGGCGCTACGTGTTTCTCCAAGATCGACCGACGTTCAGGATATCACCAGCTACGTATTCAAGAAGAGGATATACCCAAAACCGCGTTTCGCACTCGATACGGCCATTACGAATTAGTTGTCATGCCTTTCGGTTTAACCAACGCACCAGCGGTTTTCATGGATCTTATGAATCACGTGTGTAAACCATATCTCGACCGTTTCGTCATCGTATTCATCGACGATGTCTTGATCTATTCCCGATCGAAGGCCGAACACGCGCAACATCTACGTTTGGTTCTTGAGTTACTCCAGGGGAACCAACTCTATGCCAAGTTCCCTAAGTGCGAATTTTGGTTAGAGGAAATTCAGTTTCTGGGTCACATTGTTAATAGTCAAGGCATTCACGTCGATCCTGTGAAGATTGAAGCTGTCAAGAGCTGGGTTACATCTAAGAACCCGTCTGAAGTCCGCTCTTTTCTCGGACTAGCGGGCTATTATCGACATCGAGGAATTCTCAAAGATCGATGTACCGCTTACCTCTTTCACACATAAAGACAAGCCTTTTGTTTGGAAAACCGAACAAGAATCTGCCTTTCGAACCCTCAAGCACATGCTTTGCAATGCTCCTGTTCTCACATTGCCCGACGGAAACAATGATTTCATTGTCTACTGTGATGCTTCCAACCTTGGTCTTGGTTGTGTTCTCATACAACGGGATAAGGTCATAGCTTACGCATCTCGTCAGCTCAAAATCCACGAGAAGAACTATACAACCCATGATCTCGAGCTAGGCGCAGTTGTTTTTGCATTAAAGATTTAGCGACACTACCTTTATGGTACCAAGTGTACGATCTTCACCGATCATAGGAGCCTACAACACATCTTTAATCAGAAGGAACTTAATATGCGTCAACGCCGGTGGGTAGAACTTCTCAACGATTACGACTGTGAGATTCGTTATCACCCAGGCAAGGCGAATGTTGTTGCCGACGCACTTAGCAGACGGAGCTACCTGCTTAGCACTCGTAATGTTCAAGCCCAACACGACCTCGAAACCCTCATCCGCGACGCTCAACATGCATGTTTTAACGAACGCACCCTGAGGAAAGAAAGAATCTACCACGATGGAGCCCAACTTGTGAGCAAATCGAATGGGATATTCCACTTTTTAGCCCGAATTTGGATTCCCAAACGAACCAATTTGCGACAGATCTTGATGGACGAAGCCCACAAATCCCGGTATTCTGTTCATCCCGGTGCTGACAAAATGTACCAGGACCTTCGTTATAAGTACTGGTGGCCGGGTATGAAAAGAGATATCGCTCTCTACGTCGGAAAATGCCTAACTTGCGCGAGAGTCAAGGCTGAACATCAAAGACCCTCTGGCTTACTCGAATAACCACCAATTCCCATGTGGAAGTGGGAAAGTATAGCCATGGACTTTATAACCAAGCTACCACACACGTCATCAGGTCACGACAGCATATGGGTTGTGGTCGACCGTTTGACTAAGTCAGCTCACTTTTTGCCGATACGAGAAGACTACAAGGTAGAACGATTAGCCCGAATCTACACCGACGAGATCATTTGTAATCATGGGACGCCTCGTGACATCATCTCTGATCGTGATGCTCGGTTTACGTCGCGACTGTAGGAAACGTTTCAAACGGCGCTCGGTACAACGCTTAATCTAAGTACCGCTTTCCACCCTCAAACCGATGGTCAGACTGAAAGAACGATTTGTACTCTCAAAGACATGCTCCGTTCGTGTGTCTTAGACTTCGGTGGTAATTGGGATAAATACCTACCGTTAGTCGAATTCTCGTATAACAACAGCTATCATTCTAGCATTCAAATTGCACCATTCGAGGCATTATACGGAAGAAGATGTCGATCGCCTATTGTGTGTCACTAGATCGGTTATTCGCAATTAACCGGTCCTGAGCTATTGCAAGAAACGACAGACAAAATTTTCCAAATTCGAGACAACCTGGTGAAAGCTCGGGATCGACAGAAAAGTTACGCCGATAAGAAACGCAAGCCCCGTGAATTTGACGTTGGTGACTACGTACTCCTAAAGGTATCACCTTGGAAGGGTGTAGTCTGATTCGGCAAGAAGGGAAAGCTCGCGCCTCGATATGTTGGACCTTTTAAGATTCTGGAAAGGATCGGAAAAGTCGCCTACAGACTCGAACTACCGGAGGAACTTAGTAATGTCCACCCGACTTTCCACGTGTCAAACCTCCGAAAGTGCCTAGCCAACCATGACTTACACGTTTCTCTAGATGATCTACAGGTGAACGAAACATTACACTTCGTGGAAAAGCCTGTCGAAATCATGGATCGCCAAACCAAGCAACTCAGACGCTCTCGCATTCCTATCGTGAAAGTCCGATGGGAAGGCAAACGAGGCGCATAGTTCACTTGGGAACTCGAAAGTGACACGAAGGCTAAGTACCCGCAGTTGTTCAAAGAGAAAGTCTAAAAAAAAGAGAAAGTTCTCAAACGTGAATCATGGCGTTGCACAACTTTCGGCTTAATTTCGGGACGAAATTCCATAAACAAGGGGAGTCTGTAACACCCCGTGTTTTCACAAGTCAAAGTCAAGGTCAAAGTCAACGACCGATTTCGCGCAACTTGACTTGTAGTAGATTTCTTTTATTGTAGCTATTATGTGAAGTAAGTGTCTATAAATGCAATAATCGACGTATGTTAATCGCTATTCAATCGATCTACGACTGTGAATTATAGGAAGTAACAATGCGATAAAGTTAACCAATCAATAATCAAGCTATGCTAATCGAATCGACATCAAATCGCAACTCGAGCTACGTATTTTTACTTGTTATTATATACGTGTGTGTGTGCCCTACGTGTTACCTGTGCATGTGTATTTATGTTGTGCTGTGATAATCAAGCGAACTCAATCGAAACTCGAAATCTAACTCGAAATGCAATCGAACTCGAATCATAAACGAACTATGATAATTGGTGGAGAAGAGATTATGCGAGATATGAGTGTTTGGGACTGAAAGTAATTTGACTTGGAAACCCTATCGTATCGTACCACTCGCAATCGAAATCGGAATATCAAAAATCGACGCGCGGAACACTCGAAACGTGCGACTGATCGATCAGGCTCCCAGCCGATCGGCCAACACTTACCCCTTTTGGCACCCTATAAATACCCCTGTCATTGTCATTCTTTCCACTTTTGGAAACCTCTGACCGACCAGCACGCTCAGCTCATCTTTTCGCAGATTCCTCTCGATTCTGGTAAGTTTTCGTCCTAAATCTTGTACTTTCTTGATCCATACACACTCCTACACCTTTCTATCTTTCAAATCTTAACTTTTAACCATGAAATCATCAAGAATCAAGTGTTCTAGGATGATGTCATCATGGGTTCTTGAAGAACTTCATGATTTGGCCTCAATCCACCAAGAATAGCTTGGATCTAACCGATTTCCACATAAACAAACAAAGATCTTTAGTAGATCTAAACATATACACGGTGAAAAAGGATTGAAACGGAGCTTGTGCCGATTTACAAATCACTTTGGAGGTTGTATGGCTCAAGGTCCGGATTCTACCCACGAGGTTAACCGGTTACGGGTTAAACGTTAAACTCCGTTCCGAGCAGTTCACCGGCTGGATTTGGGTGATTCCTACCCGAGCAGGGGAAACAAATAAGAACGAGGGTTCTATGGTTCGACTCGTTGTCAAAATACCTCGATATAAGGACAAACAAACCAGAACAGCCAAGTGTTAGATGGATAGGCTGACCAATCGGATAGGCTGACCAATCGGACTGCTGTCTGAACGGACAGCCAGCCAATCGGACAGTCAGCCGATCGACCAGGCCAGCCGATCGGCTAGCACATGGCCCCACACTTGAGCAATTCATTGAAGAGAGTATTGAACGAACTGCAGTTCGATCGGACTACCGTCCGATTGGATTACTCTTCGGATCATGAGATACTATGCTTCAATACTTAGTTGATTTTCAACATGTTCAACGCCTTTGGAGTGCCACCCGATCGAACAGCAGTCCGATCAGGTGACATCCTGTGAGAACCTATTTACTGAAGTACCTAACCGATCGGATAGCCGGCCAATCGAATGACCGTTCGATCAACCGACCTGAAAGGTAAAGATACTTCAAGGTTTTCAAATACTACAACGAAAACTTCAAAAGTCAAGCCATCATACACAAACACATACTTCTTATAGGAAGAAACAATCCACTCGAACAGCCATCCGATCGGCCTACCGACCGACCGGACAGCGGTCCGAACGGACTGTCAACCGAATGGTCAGCCGTCCGATCAAACTACCGTCCGATCGACCAGCTGTCCGACTCTCCAACACTTGTTTTCCGTGTTACGCTTCACTTATCGTTATGCTATCGACTCTATTCAGGCTAATCTTACTCGCTAAGCGCTCCCTTCAATCCATTAACCGCTGTGAGTATACTCGATCCCTTTTTGCTTTACGCACTTTTTGGTGTTACATACGTTACGAATATTCAAACTACAACAATCACACTACTCAATACTATTTGAACGCTAACTGTTAATGCATGTTATACGTGGCTTATGAATGCTTGTTTGTTATGTTTACACATGGAATGCAGTCTACCTGCCTTAGCAACGATAGTACTATAGTTTGGACTCAGCACCCGTTCACACGGGGGTTGTTAAGGATCATTACTTGCATGGATTACGGTGGTAATCATGTATTGCGAACTGCCTCAGGCAGTCAACCCGCATTCATTGGTATCGATGGATCTATGTCGATAACTAACGTGCTTCATTTCACTATGTGTACGTGCTGGTTATGCGTAAACGAATTCGAACTCTATATGCTATTATCAAACCTGTATGCTCAACTTTACATTTTATGTATTGACTTTATTTTAACGTATGTGACAGGTGCTTAGGATGCACATGTGGTAGGAATTTGAAGCTAGAATAAAGCTTTAGAGCCCAACAAATAGTTGTCTGTAGATAACGAATCAGGGGTCTCTAGAAGCAGATAAACAATTGCTGTCTATTTAAATCTGAGTTGTCGGAACATAATATTTGCCTGGATTTATGTCTGTAATAATTATTTTACTGTTTGAGATACGGTATGGGACGTGTTGTTTAAATTGAATAGTATTGATAATTGTTATAGAAACTTCTGGACAATCTGTTTCGCTCAGTGCCATGCCCCGATGATTCCGCCATCGGTTGGGGTGTGACAGTAAGACCCTTATCGAAATATTGAATACCTCATAACTAAAAGTTTACATATTTATACAAAAATGCCATTTTACAAAAAATCAACATAAACGATGTTCACCTAAATTTTAAAAACATCGAAAATATACTTTTAAGTGTTTACATAAGTCTTAACATTGAGAATAAACAAAGATAAACGTGGAAGCTTCAATTTGATGTGTGTTTGGTTCTTGTGCGAGCTTGATCGTCATCCAAAAGTTCGTAGTAACCGCCTATAATCAAAGATCATCATAAACGTTAGTTATGAAAGGTTTATAACATGTCTAAACAAGTCAGTAAGTCAAAAAAAGCAAAACAAACAATTTTTCCCAGTTTCGTAGCATGTCGTGAGCCGCGACAGAATTGGCTTAAGCCTTCGCGGGGTGCGACGACAAATGGCATTACACGTCGCGGGGCACAACAGTCCGTTTTTCACAGAAACTTTTGTTGTTGGAGCTGCATTCTCCCAGCATTGCCATTTTTCACTTAAAAACTCATAACATCCTCGATTTTTTTCCGTTTTGCATGAAACTTATTTATAAATGACCTTAAAACATTTTTCTACGTATTTAGCTTTTCGGGTTCGCAATAATCTCAATTTATAAGCTGTCGGCTTATAATTCCTTTATAAAATTATTCGACCCATTACATTTAAAACCCGTTTTCATATCTCTTGGCGAGGGTTAGCCTTTTACCATTTTACCCAATTTCTCAGGCTTATTTAAACTAGCGTATTTAGCTCCCACTACCTGGTTTACTTACGCATTAACATTCCGCTTGACAAATTCAATCAAGCACAAGTTTTGCCATTAGTAACTTAAAGAAACTCTAATTTTCTAAGTTTTCAACTCATTCTAAAATTCCTAAATCAAATTTAGCGTTTCCGTTACTCGGCTTACGCATCAAGTTTATGGTTTGTTTGCATGACATTCAATCACTTACAAACCACCAATTTACTATCTTCTTTATTTTAACCCGTTTGGTTGTTTAAATGAAATCCATCACTTCATTAACATACCAAACACATCCAAATTTGCTATATCTTTACATTATACATAACAATGGCCAAACTCGTCTATAGGATTGTAACGAAACAAACATGTCACGTACCTTATAGCTTATCCTTCAAATGTGCATCCGCTCCCACTTGTCCACTTGACGCTTCGCCCGACTTGCCTATAGAGTTCAATTAAATTCATCATGTAGAACTCATATTATGACATATCATACGCAATTTACCAAATTAGTCAATTGCGTGATTCTTTATGTTTTCAACAATTTAAGGTTCTCTTTATATCGAGCATCTTGTGGGCGAGGCTCACTTACTACTGTGGGCGAGGCTCACTTACTACTAATGTCAAACTCATGACTCTACTTAAAATCATGTATTAACATTGTTTTCAAGTCTCTATATCTAGTGTGTGTAATTAACACTTAGAATTTCACATTTTACTACAAAATCAAACCATTTCTCTATCACAATTCAAGTGTTCATCATGGAATTCAAAAACCCATTTAACATAGACATGATTATTCATTCAAGCAATTGATTCTTGGTGTTTAACCACTAATTTCACATATAGGGTTTGTTCATAAGCTTGTATTCGTTTAAATCTTGCCATTACATCTAACATATATACTAGAAATTTAGTTATGAATGTTCATCATAAACTTACAACATCACAAAACATCAAAATTCGACATACCTTGTGATCTCCTAACTCGGGTGATCACGAATTTAGCTTTAGCACTGATTTTTGTTCGATTTTCTCTTTGATTTTGATGAGTTTTGTGAGCTTTAGGGTTTAAGGGAACCCCCTTCTTGTTCCCCTGATGAAATCGACCAAACACACACACACACCAGTGTGTGTGTTTTGGTTTTTAATTTACTTTTATTAAAAGCAATTTTCTACATTGTCCATTTTAGTCCCTTTATTTAAGGATTTATCGAATGAGCTAGATTTCTTGATTCTTTACTATTTAACGACAATAATTAACTAGGTTAAATATTCCTAGTTATATTTCACAAGGTTATAATTCAACATAATTATATATTTACATATATATATATATATATATATATATATATATTATATGATTTGTTATTTTTGGGGTGTTACAAGTCCACCCCCTTAAAGAAGGTTTCGTCCCCGAAACCAAGATACGTACCAAATAGGGAAGGGTAGAGTCGTCTCATTTCTTCCTCGGACTCCCAAGTGGTGTCCGATCTCTTCCGATGCTCCCATTTGACCTTCACTTGGTCAATTTCTTTATTTCTTAAACCCTTCACCTTTTGGTCAAGAATTGTGATGGGTTTTACCACGTAGTTAAGTTTGTCATCTACTTCAATATCATCATAGCGAACGTAAGTCGTTTCATCGGCCAAGCACTTTCGGAGATGTGAAACATGAAAAGTGCTATGTATACCGCTTAACTCCTCCGGTAGTTCCAGTCGGTAGGCCACTTTACCCACCCGTTCAACGATTTTAAATGGCTCAATAATCCATGGGCTCAACTTCCATCCTTTTCTGAATCGAATGATACCCTTCCACGGAGATACTTTGAGCATGACCTTATCACCACTTTGAAACTCGATTGGTCTTCGTCTTTTATTAGCGTATGATTTTTATCGGTCTTGGGCCGCTTTCAAATGAGCTCGAACCGCATCAATTTTCTCGTTAGTGGTTCTGACTACATCTTTGTGGGAAAGTTCGCGAGGACCCACTTCACCCCAACATACCGGGGTTTGACATTTTCTACTATAAAGCAATTCGTATGGAGCCATTCTAATGCTTGAATGGTAACTGTTGTTATACGAAAATTCAACTAGTGGTAGATAGACATCCCAGCTACCACCAAAATCAATGATACATGCCCGTAGCATATCTTCTAGCGTTTGAATCGTTCTTTCCCTTTGTCCATCTGTTTGAGGATGGTATGCGGTACTAATAAACAATTTAGTACCCATTTGTTCTTGAAAATCACGCCAAAAGTTTGAAGTAAACCGGGTATCTCTATCAGACACGATGGATACCGGCGCTCTGTGGCGTGCTATGATTTCATTCGTATATACCTCCGATATCTTCTCAGATTTATATGTCTCACGAATCGGAATAAAGTGAGCGATCTTCGTCAGTCTATCTACAACTACCCAAATGAACTCGAATCCACGAGTTGTTCTTGGTAGTTTGGTTAATAGATCCATGGTGATATGTTCCCATTTTCACACCTAAATGTCTAACGGTTGAAGTTTACCGTAAGGCTTTTGGTGTTCTGCTTTTACTTGTAAACAATTTAAGCATTTTTCAACATACTTGGTTATATCTCTTTTCATTACGGGCCACCAATAGTTTTGTTTCAAGTCACGATACATCTTGGTAGCTCCCGGATGAATGGAATAGCGTATAAGCTTCATCAAGAAGAAGCTTTTTAACACCACATGTGTTTGAACCCATGTTCTATTGAAACGGGTTTTCAACCCGTTATTACCATCCATTAAGTCTTTAAGTTGGCCCACTATTCGTTCCTTATTCCAGTTCTCTTCTTTTACCGCTTCGAATTGTGCCTCTCAGATTCGTTCAAGTAAACGCGAGGTCACTATTAATTGCATTGAGTGCACTCGAATGGGAGAGTATTCTTCCTTTCGACTTAATGCGTCCGCCACTACATTGGCTTTTCCCGTACGGTAGTGTATTCACAATCGTAATCTTTCACCGTATCTAGCCAACGCCTCTGTCTCATATTTAATTATTTTTTATCAAAGAAGTATTTCATGCTCTTGTGGTTGGTAAATATTGTGCACTTCACCCCGTACAAGTAGTGCCTCCAGATTTTTAAGGCGAATACCACTGCCGCCAATTCAAGGTCGTGCGTAGGGTATTTCTTTTCGTAAACCTTTAATTGTCTCAAGGCATAGACAATAACCCTGCCTCGTTGCATCAAAACACACCCAAGACCCAAATGTGACGCGTCGGAATATACTACCATATCATCTGCACCATCCGGTAAAGTTAATACCTGGGCATGGGTCAACTTTTCTTTGAGTGTTTGAAATGCCATTTCTTGATCAACACCCCCGTTAAATCTCTCATCCTTGCTGGTTAATTTGGTAATGGCGAAGTAATCTTGGAGAAATATTGAATGAATCTTTGATAATAATCCGCAAGCCCTAGAAAGCTCCTGATTTTCGAAGGATTTCTCGGAGGATTCCAATTCGACACAGCTTCTATTTTGGATGGATCAACCAATATTCCATCGGCACTAATGATGTGCCCAAGGAAATGCACTTCTCAGAGCCAAAAAGGGCGCTTTGAGAATTTAGAGTAAAGCTTTTCTCGTCTAAACGTTTCTAACACTTCTCGTAAATGACGAGTGTGACCCGTCTCGGTATTCGAGTACACCAGAATATCATCGATGAACACTATCACCGATTTGTCTAACATGGGTTTGCAAACCCGGTTCATAAGGTCCATGAATGTTGCGGGTGCATTTGTTAATCCAAAGGACATCACGAGGAAATCTTAATGCTCGTATCGCGTACAGAAAGCTGTCTTCGGTACATCTTCTTCTTTGACCTTCAATTGATGATATCCCGACCTCAAATCAATTTTTGAGAACCAACTTGCACCTTGTAGTTGATCAAACAGGTCATTGATTCTCGGAAGTAGGTATCGGTTCTTCACCGTAAGTTTATTTAACTCCCGGTAATCGATACACAAACGCATACTCCTGTCTTTCTTCTTTACGAATAATACCGGTGCACCCACAGGGAAACGCTCGGCCGTATAAACCCCTTATCGAGTAAATCTTGTATCTGCGACATTAATTCTTGAAGCTCCGATGGTGCTAGCCTATACGGCGCCTTAGGTGTCGGCTTTGCACCCGGAACCAATTCGATTCCAAACTCCACTTCACGTTCAGGTGGTATTCCCGGTAAATCCTCCGGAAATACATCTTCAAACTCTCATACCACCGGGACCTTCCCAATATTCGACGATTCTTTTTTCCGAATCACACGCGTAAATCAAATACGCCTTACACCCATGTTGAATGAGTTTATGGGCTTCCATCATTGAGCACACTATGGGATTACCACTCTTTTTCCCATAAACAGTAACTTGCTTTCCGCTCGGAGATGTTAGCTTTATCTCCTTACAGAAGCATATGACCTTAGCGTGATGTCGAGACAACCAATCCATCCCGATGACCACTTGGAATTCTCCCATCAACATAGGTATCAAATCTATTGAGTATTCTTCATCATCAATACTCAATTTGCAATCTCAGCACATATCACAAACAATAAAACTTTTGTTATTACCTATTTCTACTTTTAAAGGCATAGGTAACTTTGTTAACACATATGAAGGATGTCGAATAAATCCATGTGAAACAAAAGATTTATTCGCACCCATATCAAATAAAATGCGCGCGGGAATAGAATTTATGGAAAATATACCCGGAACCACATCGGGTTCAATCGTGGCTTCTTCCGCAGTTAGATGAAAAGATCTGGCCTTTGATCTTGGAGTATCCGTTTTTTATGTCGTGTACCTCCTTCTTTGCTACCAACTCTGGGCACTCTGATTTCTTGTGACCCGATTGGTAACATTTATAGCATACGGACACCTTACAGGGGCAAATTGTAGCCGCATGCCCTGTCTTCCCTCATATAGCACAAGGCTTATCCTTGAAATAACACTCGCCCTTATGGGCTCGGCCACAAGTCTTGCAATTAGGCGATCCCCCTTTTACATTCGTTTTCTTTAAGTATTCTGTCATCTTTGATTTCTTCGTGGGGCTTGGATTCGCATCCATTGCCCTCCTTTCTCCCCTCTCTACTTGTTTCTTCAATTCAATTGCTAGTTCTCGAGCGGTGTTAATGATTTCAGTGAGAGTTTCATACTTGAGGGAGTCATAAACTCCCGGTATTCGACACTCAACATATTATAATAATAATATATCTTTTGCTCTTCAGTCTGCACCAGCTCGTCACAAAACCTCAGCTTGTCTAGGAATATTCCTGTGATCTTATCGATTGTTTCACCCTTTTACCTCAACTGGATGAACTCCTCTTTGATCTTGTTAATGAGGGCTTTAGGTCTATGATGTTTAAGGAAAGGCACCTTAAACTCTTCCCATGTCATATTTCAACCCCTTGTTCTTTCTTGAGGTTGTCCCACCAATCCTTCGCCTGTCCCCTAAATTGACCCGTTCCGTAAGCTACAAAGTCACTTACGTCGCAATGAGTCCGTTCAAAGATTCCTTCGATGTCGCTTATCCATCGTTGAAAAACGATTGGGTTAACCTCCCTGTTGTAAATCGGGGGCTTACAAGCCATAAACTTATTATAGGGACAAGCCTTCCTTTCCTTAAACTCATCTTTCTCTTGGTTAATACTCTTTTTCAACTCATTTATCTTCTCATCGACCACTAAGAGTGTTGTATTCTGTAGCCTTTCCATAAATCCTGGTAGGCTATTTTCAATAGTTTTTCCGACTTCTTTGGAAATCTTTCTTTTATTTGTTCAGTGATTAAAGGCACCGTGTCATCATTGTTTCCACCCGACATCTTTGTATCTGAAACATTTACATCAAACTGATAAACATTTCATCTCGTTATTCTGTATATCTTTCTACTTTGGTTTAGCCAAGTTTATAACTTGCTTAAACCATTTGTGTTTAGTGCATTTTCCGGGTTTGAGTGTATCCATACACTCTTCCCATGTGCTTTAAACCATTACTTTTTCTAATGTTTTATTTAGAATTCAATGTATATAATTGATTCTTACTAGATGTTTGATCAAGCTTCGAACCGAACACACTTTGTCATTAACCTTGAGCTCTGATTACCAACTTGTAAGACCCATGTCGAAATATTGAATACTTCATAATTAAAAGTTCGCATATTTATACAAAAATGCCATTTTACAAAAACATCAACATAAACGATGTTCACCTTAGTTTTAAAAACATCCAAAATATACTTTTAAGTGTTTACATAAGTCTTAACATTGAGAATAAACAAAGATAAAAGCGGAAGCTTCAATTTGATGTGTGTTTGGTTCTTGTGCGAGCTTGATCGTCATCCAAAAGTTTGTAGTAACCGCCTATAATCAAAAACCATCATAAACGTTAATTATGAATGGTTTATAACATGTCTAAACAAGTCCGTAAGTCAAAACAAACAACTTTTGCCAGTTTCGTAGCCTGTTGCGGGCCGCGACAGGATTGGCTTAAGCCTTTGCGGGGCGCGACGGCAAATGGCATTACCCGTCGCACGGCGCGACAACCCATTTTTCACAGAAAGTTTTATTGCTGGAGCTGCATTTTCCCAGCATTGCCATTTTTCACTTAAAAACTCATAACTTCCTCAATTTTTATCATTTTTGCATGAAACTTGTTTCTAAATGACCGTAAAACATTTGTCTACGTATTTAGCTTTTTCGGGTTCGCAATAGTCTCAATTTATAAGCTATAAGCTTATAATTCCTTTATAAAATTATTCGATCCGTTACATTTAACACTCTTTTTCATATCTCTTGGCGAGGGTTAGCCTTTTACCATTTTACCCAATTTCTCGGGCTTATTTAAACTTACGTATTTAGCTCCCACTACATGGTTTGCATACGCATTAACGTTCTGCTTGACAAATTTCAATCAAGCACAAGTTTTACCATTAGTAACTTAAGAGACTCTAATTTTCTAAGTTTTCAACTCATTCTAAAATTCATAAATCAAATTTACCGTTTCCGTTACTCGGCTTATGCATCAAGTTTATGGTTTGTTTGCGTGACATTCAATCACTTACAAACCACCAATTTACTTTCTTCTTTATTTTGACCCGTTTGGTTGTTTAAGTGAAATCAATCACTTCATTAACATACCAAAAACATCTAAATTCACTATATCTTTACATTATACATAACAATGGCCAAACTCATCTATAGGGTTGTAACGAAACAAACATGTCACGTACCTTATAGCTTATCCTTCAAACGTGCATCTGCTCCCGCTTGTCCACTTGACGCTTCGCCCGACTTGCCTATAAAGTTCAATTAACTACATCATTTAGAACTCATATTATGACATGTCACACACAATTTACCAAATTAGTCAATTACGTGATTCTTTATGTTTTCAACTATTGAAGGTTCTCTTTATATCGAGCATCTTGTGGGCGAGGCTCACTTACTACTAATGTCAAACTCATGACTCTACTTAAAATCATGTATTAACATTGTTTTCAAGTCTCTATATCTAGTATGTGTAATTAACACCTAGAATTTCACATTTTACTACAAAATCAAACCATTTCTCTATCACAATTCAAGTGTTCACCATGGAATTCAAAAACCCATTTAACATAGACATGATTATTCATTCAAGCACTTGATTCTTGGTGTTTAACCACTAATTTCACATCTAGGGTTTGTTCATAAGCTTGTATTCGTTTAAATCTTGCCATTACATCTAACATACATACTAGAAATTTAGTTATGAATGTTCATCATAAACTTACAACATCACAAAACATCAAATTTCGACATACCTTGTGATCTCCTAACTTGGGTGATCACGAATTTAGATTTAGCACTGATTTTTGTTCGATTTTCTCTTTGATTTTGATGAGTTTTGTGAGCTTTAGGGTTTAATGGAACCCCCTTCTTGTTCCCCTGATGAAATCAACCAAACATACACACACCAGTGTGTGTGTTTTGGTTTTTAATTTACTTTTATTAAAACCAATTTTCTACATTGTCCATTTTAGTCCCTCTATTAAAGGATTTATCAAAAGAGCTAGATTTCTTGATTCTTTACTATCTAACGACAATAATTAACTAGGTTAAATATTCCTAGTTATATTTCACAAGGTTATAATTCAACATAATTAAATATATATATATATATATATAGTGGGGTTCTAGAGTGAACACTGATGTATTTGCGAACTGAGTGAACAAATCTTGGCCATTGATTTACACACGTGGATGGCTAGGATTTCATAATCAAATTGTAAAATACACTAGTGTATTTTATCATCAAATCCTGGTCATTGATCTACACACATGTATGGTTAGGATTAGTTCACTCTGTTCGCAAACTACACTAGTGTTCACTCTCGAACCTAATCCTATATATACATATATATATATATATAGGGGAAGGTTCATTTGAGAAGAAAATTTAATTGAGAAGAAAAAGAACAAAGGGTAATTTTGTAAAACATTAAATAGTTTTTTCACTTATCTCATTTATTATCATTTTTGACAAATTAATTAGTCATAAAGACTATTATCCTCCACACTAACTTGCTTTGCCTACACACATAAAAAGTTATCCCACATATTTCGAAATTCATCCTACACAACTCGTAATTTATCCTACACACTCGTTATTTATCCAACACTTTAAATATTTTATTTTATTTTTTTGAAAAAAATATATATTTTGAAGATAAGTTACAAAAAAATTAATGTACTTAGCTATTAAAGAGGAAGACTACAAATTAATGACCTATGTAGATTTACCAATGTACCCTTTTAGTAACATTAAATACTTATATTAAAAAAAGTAAAATAAAGCATTCTTATTGGTTGAAAGTTCTTCTTACAAAAAATTTCTTCTCATTTGAACTCTTCACTATATATATATATATATATATATAATTTGTTATTTTTGGGGTGTTACATCATCATGTTCACAACACTATTAGCGTACATGCTTATTCATATCAACAATCATTCCAACTCCTATGTCATATTGACTTTCATTGGTCAACTACTAACATACTTAAGATATAGATCCACTATCACATTGTTCAGAATCCAAGCAATTCAACTTACCATCATGTATACCACATAGATAATCTATCATGTATCACATAGTCTCCTTAATTTGATAATCATGTTAGGAAGTCTAACCATGTTATTCATATATTGTTGACTTTCCAGAAAGTCAACTGTCTAACATTTAAACTTTTAACTTATGAACATGTACTTATCTTAATATAGTTGACTATATTAATGATACCATATGTACTTCATATTCATGTTGTAGGACACATACAACCACATGATCAATCAATTACATACATACACATATATAATCAATTCAACACATACTAATGCTTTTATGATCCTACAATAGACCACCACATTTAGGGTAAACAATTAACATAACTCTACCATCCTTACTTGCTATACAATAACACTAATTTCAGCCCTTAATCCTAACTAAACCATCAATTAAACACAAATGTGCATCATACCATGCAAGTAAATAATGCAAGCCGCACATTTCTACCCAAACAAGAAATCAATAAAACCTCCACATGGATTCAATCTTACACATGTTCCTTATGTAAGTTTACTAACAATTTAATCATTTCCACATTATATGCATATTCATCCACTACTTGCATACATTTTCACATAATATTTTCATTTAGACATTTCATCAAACACTTGGCGTTCGTACTACTATCTAAGCATAATGTACAAGTAGTCCATGCCTAATCTTCCTAGTTCATACATAATTCATCAAGTTTCTTACTTATAACTAGTACCATTCTTATCATAACATTAAACATATCAAACACCACATTTCTTCCAATCCATCTAACAAAAATCCATCACACACAACATAATACAACAACATTGAACAAGAATTGGACATGGATGCTATGTCCATGTTACCACCTTCACCATAACAAATGGGTTTCACCTCAAAACATCAATTTACTTGAAATCATGCATAATCTAAGTTCTATTTGATGATTCTAACGTACCTACATGCTTAATTCCATACAATTTCAAAGATTGATTACATAATCTTTTCTTGTAAAATCACCAAATCAAAATCTACAACATACCTTATGATTGTTACTACTGCATGCACGTATTTAGCTTCAAATCCTTCTTTAATTTCATCAATTAAGGGGTTTGGGGGAAGAACCCTTTTTTTCTCATGTGTGTATATGTCGACACATATACATACATCCATATAAAATGCTGAATTTTATTAAGTTCTCCCACTTGTCACTTTAGGTCCTAATTTTTGAGCTTTTGGTTATTTACAACCAACACCAATATTTCATTTATACTTAATCCTTATGTATTTAACTAAGTTAAATAATTTAGTCAGTACATTTCACACCCTATATAAGAAAGCATACTATCAAATTAGAAATTCGAATTTTGGGGCGTTACAGTCCCACATAAGTAAAAAAACGATAGGACTTATATATGGAAACCGTCCTTCCTTATTGTTCCTTACTCCTTAGAGCTACACACTAGTGGGTTCGCGAAGAGAGCTAAGCATAAAAAAAGTTATAGGACTTATATATGGAAACCCTCCTTCTTTATTGTTCCTTACTCCTTAGAGCCACACACTAGTGGGTTCGCGAAGAGTGCTTAACACTGAGTGACGTGGGCGAATAGCCTCAATGTTACACTTTCAACTTGCTAAGTGCATGCTTCAGCACTAATATGAACCTTTGAGTAAATGGACTTCTACACACTTTAGCACTAATAAGAATTTTCATTGAAAGAAATTTGTCGTTCAAAAAAAAATTTAAACACGTTTAATGCCATTTATTTTCATTTAGTTTTTGCAAAAAAAATTAGTATAAATATTAAGGGGTCCTTAATAGCAAAACACACTTGCAAGTTGCAATACACAAAAACATCCCAACAATCTTTTCTTTTTAGCTTTTTCATATTCAAGGTGTACCTTTGGGTTTTAGAGTTTTCTCCGAAAGTGTCACACCCCGAATTTCCAACATAATCCGGTGGGCCCGGTGGGGAGTATCGTGACGTAGTTGATATCATCATAGTCAATAAACACAGAATAGCACAACGGAAGTCTTGGAATAAAATTACTATTACAAACCGAAGTGTTTAAAGTTCAAAATAATAATATAGACGGTTGTGATAAAAGATCCACAGGCGGATCATAAAATGTACAAAATGATGTTCAACAGACTTTAGGCATTCTAAGGATTAACAAGATCCTCTTATCAATACCAAGCAGCTTCCAGCCTATTTCGTGTAAGGACCTACACGAAAATGCCTTAAAACACTCCTAAATACACCCCGAATGCAAGAAACGGACCCGAAATACCTTCGTGCTTGGAGAAATCAAGAAAAACAAATTTTTTGTGGCGCTCGCGGGCCGCGAAGACGCTGTCTTCGGCTTACGCGGGGCGCGACAGCTCAACATCAGGCGCGCACCTGGTGCCGCCACATGTCGACAACTCAGCAACCCTCAAACCGCCTTTATGGCCTCGCGGGCCGCGAAGGATCCCCCTTCAAGTTTACGCGGGCCGCGAGAGGCCTGAATTTTAGCTATAAATTAGACGAAGTTTGGGCATTTCAAACTACTCAATTCTTTTCTTTCTCTTAGCTTCTATTATAACAAAATAGTAGCTCGACATTATACCTTCTAAATCCCGAAACTCTGCCCGTTATTAGGGTAATAACTCTAATCACTGGTACGATACTATATCCGATCGATTGAAACCAATCCAATGGATATTTAAGTGTTGCCTTTATCTGGCTATACTTTGTCATTCGTTGTGAAAGTTTCGATCTCGTGATTTTTGTTAAAGTTTAATTGAGTTAATACACGAATACGAGTTCCGTCATGTCTAGAAATTAGAACTTGTAACCATGAAGCTGCTAAGCTAGAATACTTAGCGATTAAGTAAACTTAATAATTAAGTAAACTTAGAGTTTAAAAAAACTTAATGATTAAGTAAAACTTAGCAGTTGAGAAACCTTAATAGATAAGTACACTTAACAGCTAAGTAAGATTAATTAATCAGTTAAGTAAGATTAATTAAGCTAAGTAAGATTAATTAATCAGTTAAGCAAGATTAATTAAGCTAAGCAAGATTAATTAAGCTAAGCAAGATTAATTAAGCTAAGTAAGTTAATCAGTTAAACAATTAAGTTAAACAGCTAAAAGATATACATGAGGTAGATATTATCTAAATAGATATATATGGGGTAGGTATTATCTAAGGAAAATACTATCTAAGAAAAGTTTTATCTAGGGAAGGTTTTATCTAGGGAAGGTTCAACTGAGGCAGATAACACCCAGGGAAATTCTATATAGGGGTAAGACTTATCCCCTTACCTATAAATAGGAAGCTTAAGATTCATTTTTCTTTGCTCATTCCTTCTATTCTTCTCTCTATACGTTGGTGTTCTAACCAATAATCACCGATACGATATTCTTTCCGATCGATTCGGGAACTAACTAACGAATGCCAAAGTGCTGTCTGAATAAGACTATACTTTGTTTGAATTTCATTAAGGTTCTGATCTCGTGACTATCGTTAGGTTTGATATGGTTTTACACTAAAACGTATTCCACTCTGTTAAACTATATGCTTAACTATCAGAAAACTTCGATCCATAACATTACTATCAAACAAGATGTTTAATCATCAGAAGATTCAGAACTATAAAGTAGATGCTTAGTTATCAGAAGGCATATAATCAGGAGGCTTGTTTAATCAAGGACTATATGCCAACAAGGCGAGTCATTCTCTTTTTACCAAATTGTTTCCAAAACTCTATTTATTTTCAAAGTTATAATTACAGGGATTAAGTCTTTGTAGTCTTCAATTACAGCCGGTATGTGGTGTTTTGTATACACTACTTGATAATCTTCACCATTGGACAACGAGTTAGCCAATTGGTGATATGACCATAGTCACAGAAATGAGTCGAGTGACAAATACCGTTGGGTAATTGGTTGATATAAACATTGTAATCGCCCTTAATACTGTAATTTATATCAATGTGTGTTTTTGTACAACTGAATGAACTCACCAGTATTTCCTGCTGACCAAAAACTTTTTAAAACGCGTTTCAGGTGATTACAGTAGATCGAAATAAGAGTGATGATACGGCACCGAAAGGCTTAAAGAAGTGGCTTATTTTATCAATTAAATTAAATTAAGAAAAGTTGTTTATGTATTCGGATTATCCAATATAAAAGCTACCTTTGTAAAACCTGGGTTTATTCCCATCTGTTTAATAAATAAATAAAAATCCGGTGTTTTTAAACTCTGATATTTCTCCTAGCTCACGGACCTGATGAAATTTTCCGCTGCAATATTTTCAAAATAACCACCGGTACCACTTGACTGCTCGCGGCTCCCGTCCAGGGTGTGGTCGGGGGTCGTGACAGAGGTGGTATCAGAGCCAAGCCACTGGTTTAAGCAATTGGGTGTTGTAATAATACCTAAGCTTGAACGATAGAGTTAGGAAATTGTTATTAACTGGTAGCACCCAAGATAGTATTTAGACTTGAACCTAAGAAAAATGCTTTAGTATAAGCTTCAAGATAAGCTAATTACTTTCATGGATAAAATATGATGGATATTGGTATGCCGTGAGGATGATAACTAGAACATTGCAAGTATGGTAAATAAGCGATAACAATTGGCCACTGTTATTTCTTATTTATTGGTACTACTTGATTCTAGAATATGATCCATCATGTGAATACTAATTTCCTTGTTCTTTGATAAAAACCCTAATAAAAGATTCATTTTTAAATCATGAATTGAGAAGATTCTGTTTATTGGAAATACAAATTACCTCTCCGGCGAGAACCGGGTAAGATGGGGTTACCTCTCCGGCGAGAACCGGGTAAGATGGGGTATAATATGTCAAACAAGTGACAAGAATTCCCTAAATAGTATCATGACCTGATGTCTGACTTGTTTTTGGAAATATGAATCTTTTAAATACATTAAAGGTTTGTATATTACAGTATGTGAAATATATGATGATTTAGATACGTATATCTTTAAGGAAATCCAAAAACCATAAGGATTGATAATTTAAAATACATCACAAGCATGTGTGTCAATAATAATTCCAGAATTCTTTATCAGGAATCTCTCGTATACATCTATAATTCCGATATCAAACATTATTTCGTTTGATTATCCGTCTCGTAACTCGTGCGACAAGAAGAACGATGTAAACCCTTTAAGTTGGGACGCCATCGAAAGTATAAGAATTCCCTTTGCATTACCTTATTAACACAGTAGGAAACTTGTAGCTAAAGTTGTGCTAGGCACAAAACGTCTAAAAACCTACGCTAATGAGGGTACTTCTACTTTCTTTAAGAACTCTTGCGAAGATAAAAGTAACCACGAATAGATGCACTTACAAAGGCTCTTCACCTATAGTCCTACTAAGATTACCAGTAATAAAGAAGCTGTTACGAAATACATGGACTGCAAAAGACTAAAGTTGTCCAAACCATTAATATATATGTTAAGAAGAATGAAGTAATGTATGCTTCAAAATTTAGACATTAAGATAGTAAGACCCGATCTTCAAAACACATGATCACGACGTATGCCATGAAATGGAAAGAATGAAAAGAACTGACAGAAAGGAAAATTTTGTCTGCTTCATAAAAAGGAACAAATGGAAACAATGATTCCTGAGGTGATTGCCTAATTAGGTGGAGAATTGCAAAGCCAACCGAAGAAGTGACCACAAGGAGACAAGACAGATCAGCTTACAAAATTCGTCACCGTAATGAAAGCTGCGAATTTTGCACGGAAATAAGACATAGCGTATATGGTCTCGAAATTTATTAACACTAGAGGCATGGAACTGAAAGAAATTTCGACCGACGTTTTCCCAGAGAATCTACTTGGACTATCACTCGATCCTGAGGAGAAACTCAGAATTCAACTGAGACTAGGAACAATACCGATTGTTATATCACAAAGTTAAGATTAATGTAGTAATCAATGCTTTAAGTCATAAGTTTCCTAAGAAGCCGAAACAAGTATGTGCTCTTAGATTAAATTGCGGATAGATAGGAATGAAGAAGGATGTAGCAAGTTACAAGTATTTAGTTTATTAGCAAGTTAAAACTAAACATTAGAACCCTTTAGGTTTACCTCAACAATAAAGATATCAGTATGGAAATGAGATTAATAACAATGGATATTATTATCAAATTACCCAAAACCAGAGACGACACAATCTGGGTGATTGTGGATCAACTAACCAAGTCTGCTCAATCCCTACCAATGAAGGAAACCCTTTAGTATAAAATGCTTAATTAAGATTATATATGGACGGAATAGTCTCATTACATAGAATCATGTTATCTATCAAGATAGTCATTTCACTTCTCATTTCTGGGAAAATTTTAACTCGACTTATTTTGAGTAGTATGAAGGAACACCACAAACATAGAAAGACATGCTAAGTACCTGTGCGATAAACATTGGTAAAAGTCGGACTATCGATTATCACTCATAAGATTTTTCAATAATTGGCCTACAAGTATTAGTGTTACCCGCTTGAAGCACTTTATGGATGAAGGTACCATCCAGTATGTTAAGCAGAAATATGAGAAAAGCAACTATCTGGCCATGATATTGGCAATTAGAAATTCAAATCAGAAAAAGAATACTACTAAAATTCTCTCCGTAGAAAGAAATAGTCAGATTCGGTAAGAAAGAAAAGTTAAGTCTAACCATTCGGAATCATTAAATAAATTGGATCAATAGCTTATCAGCTAGAGTTACCAGAGGAAATGACAGAAATACATGATTGTATTTCATATATGCAACTTAAGGAACGCCTAGCTGATAAATTTTTACTTGTACCTCTACAAGATATAAAGGTAAATGAAAACTTCAAGTCCATTGAAAGATCCTACAAGTCAAGGATACAAATCTCAAACCATGGAAAATGGTTCTGATCAAGTAGAGTGGAATTCAAAGCAAGGACCAGAGTATACTTGGAAACTAAGATTAGCGACGAAGTAAGAATATTCCTCCAAATTTCCAGTAAATCTCGAGGACGAGATTTTAAAAAAGGTGGGGAGGATGTAAGGACCTGCACGAAAATGCCCTAAAACACTCATAAATACACCCCGAATGCAAGAAACGGACCCGAAATGCCTTCGTGCTTGGAGAAATCAAGAAAAACAAAATTTTTGTGGCGCTCGCGGGCCATGAAGACGCTGTCTTCGACTTACGCGGGGTGCAACAGCTCAACATCAGGCGCGCACCTGGTGCCTCCACGTGTCGACAACTCAGCAACCCTCAAACCGCCTTTATGGCCTCGCGGGCCACGAAGGATCCCCCTTCAAGTTTACGCGGGCCGCGAGAGACCTGAATTTCAGCTATAAATTGGACAAAGTTTGGGCATTTCAAACTGCTCAATTCTTTTCTTTCTCTTAGCTTCTATTATAACAAAATAGTAGCTCGACATTATACCTTCTAAATCCCGAAACTCTGCCCGTTATTAGGGTAATAACTCTAATCACTGGTACGATACTATATCCGATCGATTGAAACCAATCCAATGGATGTTTAAGTGATGCCGGTATCTGGCTATACTTTGTCATTCGTTGTGAAAGTTTCGATCTTGTGATTTTCGTTAAAGTTGAATTGAGTTAATACGCTAATACGAGTTCCGTCATGTCTAGAAATTAGAACTTGTAACCAGGAAGCTGCTAAACTAGAATACTTAGCGGTTAAGTAAACTTAGAGTTTAAATAAACTTAATGATTAAGTAAAACTTAGCAGTTGAGAAACCTTAATAGATAAGTACACTTAACAGCTAAGTAAGATTAATTAAGCTAAGTAAGATTAATTAATCAGTTAAGCAAGATTAATTAAGCTAAGTAAGTTAATCAGTTAAACAGCTAAAAGATATACATGAGGTAGATAATATCTAAATAGATATATATGGGGTGGGTATTATCTAAGGAAAGTTTTATCTATGGAAGGTTTTATCTACGGATGGTTTTATCTAGGGAAGGTTCAACTAAGGAAGATAACACCTAGGGAAATTCTATATAGGGGTAAGACTTATCCCCTTACCTATAATTAGGAAGCTTAGGATTCATTTTTCTTTGCTCATTCCTTCTATTCTTCTCTCTATACGTTGGTGTTCTAACCAATAATCACCGATACGATATTCTTTCCGATCAATTCGGGAACCAACTAACGAATGCCAAAGTGTTGTCTAAATAAGACTATACTTTGTTTGAATTTCGTTAAGGTTCTGATCTCGTGACCATCGTTAGGTTTGATATGGTTTTAAACTAAAACGTATTCCACTCTGTTAAACTATATGCTTAACTATCAGAAAACTTCGATCCATAACCTTACTATCAAACAAGATGTTTAATCATCAGAAGATTCAGAACTATAAAGTAGATGCTTAGTTATCAGAAGGCATAGAATCAGGAGGCTTGTTTAATCAAGGACTATATGCTTACAAGGTGAGTCATTCTCTTTTTACCAAATTGTTTCCAAAACTCTATTTATTTTCAAAGTTATAATTACAGGGATTAAGTCTTTGTAGTCTTCAATTATAGCCGGTATGTAGGGTTTTGTATACACTACTTGATAATCTTCACCATTGGACAACGAGTTAGCCAATGGGTGATATGACCATAGTCACAGAAACGAGTCGAGTGACAAATACCGTTGGGTAATTGGTTGATATAAACATTGTAATCGCCCTTAATACTGTAATTTATAACAATGTGTCTTATTGTACAACTGAATGAACTCACGAGTATTTCCTGCTGACTAAAACCTTTTTAAAACGCGTTTCAGGTGATTACAGTAGATCGGAATAAGAGTTATGATACGGCACCGAAAGGCTTAAAGAAGTGGCTTATTTTATCAATTAAATTTAATTAAGAAAAGTTGTTTATGTATTCGGATTATCCAATATAAAAGCTACCTTTGTAAAACCTGGGTTTATTCCCATCTGTTTAATAAATAAAAAAAATCCAGTGTTTTTAAACTCTGATATTTCTCCTAGCTCACGGTCCTAATGAAATTTTCCGCTGCAATATTTTCAAAATAACCACCGGTACCACTTGACTGCTCGCGGCTCCCATCCAGGGTGTGGTTGGGGGTCGTGACATTTTGTATGGTACCTGTAACTTAGTCTTTTGAAAATATATCAGTTTATATTGGTAAATACAATTAACTGACACGTTTTGAAATCATTTCCAAAATTGATTTAAATGCACAAGGCACATGAATTTTTTTATAACTTGGGATAATTAAGAATTTTAATTGTGTATACAGTTTTACATGTTTGTCAATACATATGGGGCCCATTATAGAAACCGAGACATGATTAACTGACTCGCCACTTATAAACCCACAAAGGAGTTATCCCCAACTTGTGGGTAAAAATATTTTTAGCATTCGCATCTATCAGGTGTATGGGTAAACTAATTACATTATGAAGATTGAGATTAAAAAGATAAGGTTAAACCCGTTTCGGTAACCTTATGTAAACTAGTTACAAAAGTCGAACCGAACGCGTATAAGCATTAACGGGTAACCGGATGAGTCATATACAAGTTCCATATATTATTATACTTAAAATATGTTATAATATCAGTAAGATATCAACATGTATGCCCATTAAAGTTTTAAAATCGAATTAAGCCCCGTAAGGGCGTTTTGGTCATTTTATGACTTATAAAAGAAGCTTACAAGTAAACTGATGTTATGATCATAAACATTCTGGAAAAAATAGTTAAATTGTGATATAATATCAGTAGGATATTAAATATATGTGTGGTTTATGCTTTAAGACCAAACTATGCACCGTAGGGGCATTTTGGTCATTTCACAAATAGTTTTGAGAACTTATTTCTGAGTTCATGACTTATACCTACTATAAATATATTTAAAATGATCCATAAAATGATTAGGTAACAAGTCTTGGTTGATAAATATGGTTTAAAACCAAACTATGCGCCTAAACGACGTTAAAGTCGTTAAATGGCGATATTTACGATGTTTTGGGAAATCTGATGTTATGACCAGCTTTGAATAATTAAAATATAGTATTTATCATAACATATCAGTAAGCAAAAGGTTTGGTATGAATATTATGCTTAAAAACCATTTTAAGTACCATAAGGGCATTAGCGTCATTTAAGAGCATTATACAAAAACTTGTGCATAAACTCAGTATGTAATCCGACTTGACATCCCAAATAATCCTAGATATGATATTACATCAGTATGTAATGAGTCTTGCCAATAAATTTTGTTTAAAACCCATTTTAGATGTAAAAGGGCATTTTGGTCCTTTTAAAAGCATGATTTACAATTTTATAAGCAAACTTAGTTTATGATCAGAATGTTAGCATTAAAATGTGCTAAACATGTTAACATATCAGTAATTAATTCATTTGCATGCTTATTTATGTTTAAAACCTTATTTTTTTATCAAAAGGGCATTTTAGTCAAATAGTAAGCATAATAATGGACTTTGCAAATAACTTAGATTACTAAATGACCATGTAATATAACATCAGAGAGTTATACTACAATATAATATGGTCATAAAGGAACCTTAAAACAGAATGAAATGAATCTAATCTAATTCGGGTCAGAATCGAAAGTCAAAGTAGAAGTCAAACTTCGCGACTTTCGGTTGCGAACCGACCTCAAACCTGGAATTGACGGGTTGAACATGTTTACACATGTTCTAATAATTATTACCAAGTTATTAAAGTGATAAAACATATTTTTAACACCTACATTATCAGTTTTGAATTATTTTAGAAAGTGGCCCGTTTGACTTTTTAATTTAATAACTTTGACCGTCAGTTAACCAAGCAAACGTGATTCTTAGGAAGTGCCCTTTTTGAGGGATTAACACCTACCTAAATACGATCACATAGCCATGTTCGCCTAGAACAATGGCTGGACCATTAAGGTCTAAACCGAAAGTCAAAGCTTTTATCGAAAAAGCTTGACTTTTGGATTGAAAAGCTTATAAAACGAAAAGCAGAGGCTAGGGATACTTACAAAGGGTCCTAGCTCGAAGTTGTAACTGAGGTGGAGTCTCCCTTCAGCTGGGAATCTCCAGGAGAGCAAGAGAAGTGAATTTTAAGAAGGTGCAATGAGTTATGGCCACCAAAGGTCTCTATTTATACTTGAAGGTGAATTCTTTGGATCAAGCCAGGTGTTAGAGGAGTTGCAAGATCAGTCCAGGTGTCCATGGAGGTTTTAAAAACCAGCAATGAGGCCATGGGTTCGAATTGGAGGAGCTAGAGTGGTTTGTTTGGAAAGCAAGGAAGAAGGCAACAGCTGGCAAGAGCATTCTGCCCAGCTCTGCTTGTCGCCCCCTGCGACCGAAGGTGGTCAAGGGGTCGCGCCCCGCCACGGCTTCGTTCAACAGCCAAAAAATTTTAAATGTTGACACTTTAAGCCCTTCAACCTTTAAATTTAAAATAACTTTCATATTTAACACATTTAGCCCTTCAAGTTACGTTGTAGGTGTTCTCGAAAGTTACGGAACATCATTAAGCTTCGGGTTCATTAAAAGGTCACTTAGAGGTATAAATTAACATGTTGACGCTTTTAACCCTTAAATTCACAAACTTTTGATTTAAATCACAAACGGTTTCGTACGTCCAACAAGTGGCTCGTTCAAGAATACGAATACCGTAAAAGGTCATTCAAAGGCTTAGTTTAAGCATGTTAACACTTTTAATCCCTCCACATACATCTTTTCATTGTTTGGCAACAATAGTCCTTCCCAGTCAACGTTCGACATAATTAAGGTTAAGGACACGTGTCAACACATTATTAGACACAATTTTACGAGGTGTTACAGAAAGTATCAACCACTTAGCTCGTTTGTGTATGTTAAACAACCGACAGTTCTATTGAGAGACTCGAAATTAGGGACATGATGTGTTCAATACAATCGTCAGCTAAAAGTTTTTAGGTTGTAATTTGTTTATTTCGGTTGTAATTTTCTACTGTAATTTAGTATTTTCTTTTAAACTTACTATGCTGACGATGGAATTAGAGGTGCAAACGAGTCGAGCCGAGCCCAAGCTCGACTAGCCTCGAGCTTGAGGTCAATTAACTTATAAGAATTCAAGCTCGAGCTCGGCTCGTTGGTAGTTTCTTAAGCTCGAGCTTGGCTCGGGCTCGGCTCGTTTATTATCATTAATTAATATATTAAATAAAAATAACACAAATAATAGACTCGTTTAGGCGCTCGAGCTCGATAAGTGAAGCTCGGGCTCATGCTCATTTACTAAACAAGGTTATTTTTAGGTTCGGGCTAGGCTCAAAAACAAGTTTAAATAAGCTCGGCTCAGATCGTTTACTAGATAACTTTAAATAAGGGGTAAATGTTAATATTATACTAAGGCTCGATGAGCCTGACAAGCTTCACATGCCAGGCTCGAGCTCAGACATGATAAATAAACGAGCTTTATTTTAGGCTCAAGTTCGGCTCGTGCTCGATAAAACTTGGCTCGTTTCGAGCTTTTTCTCGAGCAGCTCGCGAGCCACTTGTCTTGTTTGTACCCATAGATTGGAATAATACATTTTCTTCTTTCATATTTTTTTTTAATTTTTATTTTGATTTTGTGGGGCATCTTATTATTTATGTACACTAGTGGAACTCATCCACACGTTGTTGTGGGAAGTTGGTCGTTATCTGTTCGATCATTAAGCTATCTCGACCATAGTCGGCTCTTTGTATAGTAACCGAAAGATAAACCTTAAAAAATAAATCATGATTTGTCAAAATGAATATCGACACATGTTTTATATCGATCCAAAACCATAAAAATGAATATCAATAACGGTTTCAAAAGTATAAATACCAGTATCGATTTTGTTCGGTGAAATCGACGTGGTACCGATGTTGTTTAGACGGTATCAGTTATGTTTGTCACCGACACTCGCTATAGCTTATTATATAACAAGGTAGTCTATACCGCTACCGAAGTTGTTCGAACGGTATCAGTTCGATTCGTCACGGTAAAAAAATCAATTACAACTGACTCATTCGAATTTTAACAAAGCTTTTATTGAAACACAAATAAAATTAGCATGTCGCAACGGTATATTCAGAATTTATATAACAAAAGATACTCTATACCGCTTCAAAGTTATTCAGAAAGTATCGATTCGATTCGCCATGATTAATAACAAGAAAATCAATATAGCAAAAAGATACTTTATACTGCTATCGAAGTTGTTTGAATGATATCAATTTGATTTGTCACGGTAAAGAATAAAAAATCAACAATAACTTACCTATTCGATTTTAAACAAAGTTTTTATTGAAAGGGAGATCAAAATAAATATATCGCAATGATATATTCAAAGTTTTATTAAACATTACACTATATTATTAGAATAATGAACACGATAAATCACGTTAATATATAAAACATCATAACCTAAAAGTTACAAAAGAAAAGTAAATATGTTTAAAATTAGTTATAATAATAGAGTACTATAATTAAAAGAAAACTTATAATAATATATAAATATTAATTTTCTATTTAATTTATGGCTATTCATTTTAAATAGTTATAATAATAGAGTACTAGGTTCATTTGAGAAGAAAATTTAATTAAGAAGAAAAAGAACAAAGGGTAATTTTGTAAAACACTAAATAGTTTTCCACTTATCTCATTTATTATCATTTTTGACAAATTAATTAGTCATAAATACTATTATCCTCCACATTAACTTTTTTTCCCTACACACATCAAAAGTTATCCTACATATTTCGAAATTCATCCTACACGTTGAAATTTATCCTACACAACTCGTAATTTATCCTACACTTTAAATTATTTTATTTTATTTTTTTGAAAAAATATATATTTTGAAGATAAGTTACAAATTATTTAATGTAGTTAGCTATTAAAGAGGAAGACTACAAATTCATGACATATGTAGATTTACCAATTTACCATTATAGTAACATTAAATACTTATATTAAATAAAGTAAAATAAAGCATTCTTATTGGTTGAAATTTCTTCTTTTTTCTTCTTACAAAAAATTTCTTCTCATTTGAACTCTCCACTAGAGTACTATAATTAAAAGAAAACTTATAATAATATATAAATATTAATTTATGGCTATTCATTTTAAATTTAGATAAAATAAAATGCTTTGTTTCACTTATTTAAATCTAATGTAAAACCGTACAAAAAAGGATAAAAGGTCTTCGACGGAAAAATCCAATTCTCAAAATATAGATAAATTCTAATATAGATAAAATAAAATGCTTTGTTTCGCTTATTTAAATCTAATCTAATGCAAAACCGTACAGAAAGGGATAAAAGGTCTTCGACGGAAAAAACCAATTCTCAAAGAATATTTGTCAAGGTTGTGCACTGTTGTCAACAATGATAATGAAATGGCACATGCAAGCAACTCAAAAAAATTGACGAAAGACAACGTTTTCTCCTTTTAACCAACATTAACATATTAAGTATTCAATCATATATGAGATAGAAATATATATAACACTTCGCCAATGCAAAATAAGTGCAGGGTATGCTAAAAGAATTATTTTACTATGGCCAGAAAGAAAATCAATCAGTTATCTCTTTTGTAATGCCCCAAATTTTCAAAGTATAATTGTAATTAACTGGTTTGAGAGGAGATAACTTTATGACCTTCTAATATGGAGGTCATGGGTTAAAGTCTCATTACTTGCATTTTGTTTTAGGTGAGCAAGTGGTTTTATCGTAGATTCACAGTGGACTTTCGGGCGTTGGGTTTTATCTGAAATGGTGTGGGGCATGGTAAGCCGTGGCCTTTTGTCAATGAGTTTGCCCGAGTGACCGGGCTTGTAGTATTCATTGACAGTTAAAAAAAGAATAATTGTAATTAACTTGAAGTGGGTTATGAAATAAAAGCCCATAAGCGAAATGATATGACAAGGCCTATAGAGTTATAATGGTAATTGTGTAAAACCCAAATATGAAAAAGAATGTTGCAACTATCGATCATTCTCTCAGATTTGGTGCATGTTAGTAAGAGGAAACTAGAGTGAGAGAGACCGATTTCTCGCCAAAAGCCCTGCGCTTGGTCTCGGTTGTTCAAAGGAAAACACAAGTAGTGTTGTTTGCTACCGGTAACACCGGGGCATTATAAACAATATTTTCTATTTTGTGCATATACAGAATTCCGCCACACCACATGAATAATACCACTAGTTGTAAACAAAATGACAAGTCAATAAACAATAATCAAGTTTTATAATTGTTCCATTTTCATCATTCACTTTAATATATAGAAAAAATACTTGAGTGGTTTTTAGATATAAGAAAAACGTAGAATTAGAGAAATCATATTTAAACTTTGTTATCATTTTATATCTTTTAATATTAAAGCGAGAAACAACATGTGAAATAATACACTGTCATTTTTAAGCCAAATAAAAAATGCAACGATTTTTTATGAATAGGGTGTCCAAAATAGGATATCGGCCTTTTCAGATGTCCACATATATCAAATAGTTGATTTCAATATTTGAATTTCGGAAGCAGATTCGGATGCTGAAACAGATATTCGAACTCTGGACACTGATAAAAAAATAAAAAAAAAATTAAACATGCATTCCAACATTGAAAAATATATGTTCCACACGACAATATCTTATCAACAGAGAACACTTTTAAACCCAAAAAAGTTGATTATCATAAAACATATCTTAAATAATTAAATATAGCTATAAAATATGATTAAATTTTAAATATCCCAAATCCGGGGGATTCGTTTGTTAAATTTACTATTTGGCACTTAGTTTTTAAACAAGAAATCCACTCATACACAACGGAAACTTTCATAAAAAAAGTACAAATAGAGCCATAACCAAGTTCAAGCCTTTAAAACACAAAATAACTTCTTCAAAGATAATATAGTAAAGCGGCATACCAGTCACGGGAAGTATATACCCTTCACTCCAATGGCACAACCATACTCACGAGGTCATGGGCAATTTAACTTTAATCTGATGTGCATACTAAAAGTCAAGTAAGCTGAGTAAGTTCTAGTTTTATAAAACATTATTAAATCCTTAGCAATACATATAATTTCATCATAACATACTATAAACTTTAATCTCCATCTTTAGCGATAAGGCGACATACACCTCATGAGTGATCCAAATCACTTGGTGTTTCTGTACAACTATTGATAGCCTTGAAGATCACTACATTATCATGTGATTACAATGAAGTAATTTGTGACAACCCCTAATGTAACTGCCCTAACATATGCTCACAATTAAGTAAGACTTAGCGACCCCGGAGGTAACCGCTCTATCATGCACTCACAAGGTAGCAAGGATCACGACCATGGACTACGAGTAAGAGTTAGCAAACCCAAAGGTAACTGCTATATATCAACTTGTGTTTCAATCAAACTATCCTTTCTAAACATTACATTAATCAATTGAAAATGCTTGCTAATAACAATGTGACTAGAA
The DNA here is from genome assembly GCA_030545235.1 of Helianthus tuberosus. Classification (NCBI taxonomy): domain Eukaryota; kingdom Viridiplantae; phylum Streptophyta; class Magnoliopsida; order Asterales; family Asteraceae; genus Helianthus; species Helianthus tuberosus. The sequence goes on along the minus strand of CM060429.1, from coordinate 161,188,813 downwards.
GCCAAAACCATTTTATTTCATTAAAGTTTACATTTTGTTAGCATTTATTATACGGTCTACATATTTACACACCTTAATGCCTATTTCCACACCTTTGAAGACGCCTCGTATAGAGCTATACGAGGCGTATAGGGTTGCTTTTCCGACCAACTCTGCACCACAACACAATGTCAAATCAGTCACATCAGACGGGGAGTCTTGGTTTGTACGAGGGAAGGATACGAGGCACTAAGACGCTTCGTATAGGCCTATACGAGGCGTCTTAGTGACTGATTTGACTATACGTTTGACAAGTGACTTAAAGCTATACGGGTAGTATAGAGCTATACGAGGCGTCTATGTCTCACATAAAGTGCAAGATACAGCGCATTCTTTGTCATTCATTCTGCTTCTTCTTATTCCGTTTTTTCATTTCATTCATTCTGCTTCTTCGAAAGAATTGGCATTTGTGTTCTTATCATCCCGAAGTGTTGAAATGTCATCATACTGGGACGGCAACTATGTCTTCGGGCAGTATTCTAGCGACAACTGGGTGGCCAAAAGCGTTCCGGTAACAGTTATTAGCTTAAATATTTTAATTAGTTGTTGTTTTAGTTTATTATTTACTAATGATTAAACTTCCCCCCCAAAATATTTCATCTAAAAACTTAAACTTCCCCCCCAAAATATTTCATCCAAAACTTTTTACTCAAATAATATTCTCATGAAAAAATTATATTATTCAATATTAATAAACAAAAAAATATTACTAAATATTTAAAAATTCAAACTATTATTAGATATTATATATTCTATATCGTATTTGTTTCCTTCTAAATAATATGTTAATGTATGTATATTTGTTACGTTTATATAAATTTTTATTTCATGCATATTTGTACCTGTATCGAATTTCCCGTACCGAATTATTTTCGGCACCCACTTTTTTGCGTTTACGGTACTGGTACTTTTGGTTCGGTACGGTACCGGTATTTTAACGAATGTTACTTTCAAATAACGATATAGGACTGGTACCGTCAGTATCGTATCGAACATTTTTGGCACTAGTACCTGTATCCATAGTTGACAATTTTCAGTATCGGTGTTTTCGGAACCGGTACCGAGCTCATCCCTAATCATATATGTGTTATTATAGCACATTAGGCCTTAATGGGTCACAAAAGCCAATAGTAGGCCTTAACGGATCACAATCAATAATGGTAGATCAAACATATCTTATTGGACCATATTGGGCCTCAATGGATCACAATGGCCAATAATGGGCCTTAATGGATCACAATGAACAATAGTATATCAAACATGTCTTAATAGACCATATTGGGCCTTAATGGATCACAATTGCCAATAATGGATCCAACATGTCTTAATAGACTATATTGGGCCTTAATGGAGATCGATGGACAATAGTGGATCATATATGTCTTAATGGATCACAATGGACAATAGTAGATCGTGCATGTCTTAATGGATCATATACATGTCCTAATGGACCATATTGGGCCTTAATGGATCACAATAGACAACAATAGATCATATATGTCTTAATTGACTATATTGGGCCTTAATGGATCGCAATGGACAATAGAAGATTGACCATGTCTTAATGGACCATATTGGGCCTTAATGGATCAAAATGGGCATTAGTAGGTCGTGCATGTCTTAATTGATCATATTGGGCCTTAATGGATCACAATGGACAATAGTAGAGCATACATGTCTGAATTGATCATTTGGGCCTTAATGGATCACGATGGTCAATAGTAGATCGTACATGTCTTAATGAACCATAGCGGGCTTAGTAGATCTACATATCTTAATGAACCATTGCGGGCTTAGTAGATCATGATAGCCAACAATATATTATACATGTCTTAATGGACCATAATGTACCTTAATGGATCACAATAGAGAATGGTGGATAATACATGTCTTAAGGGACCATATTGGGCTTTAGTGAATCACGATAGACAATGGTGGATCATACACGTCTTAATGGACCATATCGAGCTTTAATGGATCACAACGGAAAATAGAAAATAGTAAATCGTACATGTTTTACTGGACCGTATTGAGCTTTAATGGATTACAATGGATAATAGTAGATTATATACATAACATGTAATTTATATATTAAATACATAAAAATATATAATTTCAATTTATTTTTTATAAATTCATATGTATTAATTTATATAAATATGTTAGTTTGTGCGACAAAAAATTAGTTTACTGGCCACTAATTTATATGTATTTATCAAGGTTGTAAGAATCGCTAGGTGCTAGTCGGCCGGTGAGGGTGAGGTACTGACTAGCAATTTATTGGGCTAATTGGATTCGGATTTTATATGTAATTTTCAGTTTTATATGTATTTACATATATTTTTTATGTATTTTTTAAGTAGACATGCTTTAACACTTTATTCGACCCATATTTTCAAGTAGATATGATTAATTGCTGGAATTTATAGGTTTTGGTCAAGAATATAGCCTAAATTTGGCTGGAATCGCTAGATTACCACTGATTTTTGGCTAATTAGGATTTGATTTGACCACTTTTGACTGTCTACCGATTAATTGATCAATTCGATAAAATTACTCGGTGAACCTGCACTAGCGATTAATCGACTACTAATCAGAGGCTAACCGAGATTTTTTCAACCATGGTATTAATTTAAACAGTTAAAATTTACTTTCTATAAATTATATGTATTAATCCACTTTTTATATATTTCAAATTTACTTTAAACCTTTCAAAATTTTCAGATTTTCACCGATGAATTTTAGTTTCCCTCCACATCTCCATTCTACCTAAACTCCCTCCTTCCCAAATTGCTAAACCCCACCTTCTCAAAATTCTCCACCAGATCTGTTCAGATCTATGATAATATGCCAGCTTTGCAGCGACTATTCAAATAAATCTTCACCAGATCCGTGTATGAGATCAACGAAAGAGGCCGTGGAAGCCCCACCTTTCCGTCACCTGTGGTACCAGAATTTTTACCAGAGCGTACTGTCAAGTAAAGCTTCAGTACATAGGCTAATTAACTCCACCATCAAACACCCCAGCCCACTTGAAACTGTTCGCCATCTCACCACCATCACTATCTCTACTAGAACCACCACCCCATTACGCCATTGGCATCCCGAAACCACCACCGGAAACCCCTTTATTCTTCGACCACCATTATACCACCCCCATCCCGGACTATAAATACCACCGCCTCAATACTTAATAACAAAAGAATTCCCTAAAACCTACGCCACCCCTACAAACACCCTCACGAGTCACGAATCTTTCTTTCAGTCTATTACTCTCACAGTCACAGCCATAAAAATCACCTGCTTCAAGCTAGATATGACCCCTATGACTTCACCTCTGAACAATGGAATTTTAGTGAATAAAGTGTTTTTCTAGTGTATAGTGGCTCCCTCAAGAACGCAGAGTTCATCCTTATTTGATTTCATTCAGGTTTCTCTTTAATTTGTCTTTGTTTTCTTTGTTTTTCTTGTATATATGGTTTTGAAGGGTTTCTCTAATGTTAAACTGTGTTGTTGGTGTTGGGGTCGAGATGGATTTGGTTGAAGTTGCACGCAAGGTGTTTGATGAAATGTGTGAGAGAGGTGCAGTTTGGGATTCTTCTACTTCCAAGATTTTGATCACTAGGTGTTGTGAGAATCTGCAAATTTGTCACACCCCAAATTTCCACGTGTCACCGGTGGGCCCGGTAGGGGAGTAACGTGACGTGGTTGGCAACATCATAGTCAAACAACACAATATATAAATGCACAGCGGAAGCAAAAGGATAAATATATTACAATCCGTAATAGTGTAACATCAAAGTATTACAACGGAAGTAAAGGATCCACAGGCGGATCGTAAATAAAATAACATGGTTCAACAGACTTTAGGCATCTAAGCTTGCGAGACTCTTTAAAGATGCTAGGAGTAGCCAGCCAATTCCAATTAGTACCTGCACTTAGCCTTTTTGGAAAATACGTCAGTTTACACTGGTAAATACAATCAACTGACTCGTTTTAAAAAGGGTTTAAGAAAATGATTGCTTTGAATGCACATGGCACAAATAATATTTTATAACTTGGGATAATTATTTAAATATATAATACTTGTATGGATTTACATGTTCCTTATGCGTTCAGTAGCCCGGATCGAGCCGGGTTAAAGATTAATCGACACACCACTATAATTATGAGACACCAACGGCGTACGCCTACGCCGGGTGCTGAGGTCGTGGCCATTCGTAGAATGATGCCAGGGATATCCGGGACAACGGTCATTAACCCCCCAAAGGCTTTAAGTAAACAAAACAATGTTAAACGAGACGTCTCAATACTTTCATTATCATACATTCAATCAAAGATTCAACGTCCCGACCAAGCGGTATTTTATATACCGTACCCCAAGCCCGTATAGGGAAAATAAGTTAAAAGTATTTACCTGAGCTTAAATATAAATTCAATCCCAGCCGTATCAAATCAGCAAGTACAGATAGCTTTTACTGAGCTCCTAAATCTGGAACGAAGGTTTTTAATAACCTATTAGAATCCTAACGGGTCTTTAATTAAGCCTACGCTTAGACCGATTAGTTTTAAAGATACGGTTCGTACGCACGATTAAGCGAAGACCGGATAGAATGTGATTTAGACCCGACAAGTTTGAAGACTTGCTTAATATGGGTATATGATACACATTCTGGATTTTGAGACAAAACCGATAAGGTTTGACCCGTTTCGGCTAACTTATATAAACTAGTTATATAAACCGATCCGAATGCGAATAACGCGTAACGGGTAACCGAATAGGTCGCGAACAGGTTTCCTAAGTTAATATGCTTAAATTATGTTGTGATATCATAATGATACCTTCCATAATGCCCAAAACGAGTTAAATCCTTAATTATGCCCCGTAGGGGTATTTTGGTCATTTTAACGATTATAAAAGGGATTTAACGTAACCCTGATGTTCGGGACTGAAGTAATTAGTAAACAACTTATTTTTAACAGATTATATTAGTTGATAATAATCCGTATGTCTCAAAATAGTTTTAAGCCTAAACTACGCGTATAATACACGTATAAACCCGTTTTAAGCGACGTTCGATTAAAAATACGATTCTGGGTTTTCTGATCAGTTAAACAGGCTCAAAACACTATATTTATTATTTAAAAATCAGTAGCAATTGGATTCGCGTCAGAATTCCTTGTAGAAATCATTTTATGACCGAAAAGGGTAAATTCGGTATTAACCGAATTAAGGCAATAAGCCTAGCTTAAGATCAGTTTAAAAATAATTAAAAATCTTCAAAAATCCCAAAATATTATTTAACATCAGTGGGTAAAAGGTTTGGTGCCGAAAATCGGGTTTAGATAGGCTATGCGCTAATCGCGCCGATTAATTAATAAAAAGCTTACTATTTACGCTAATGCGCATATCTCCTAATCTGGACCTCAAATTGATGTCAAATTTGGAGGGCATGTTTATAATTCAGTAGACAAGGGTCTTGTCCACTTATATTACCAAAAAGCTCGTTTTATAACCGAAAGGGCATTACGGTCAATTTTAAGCATTTAACGGAAACGCGCGAACGGATCGGATAATCAACGAAACAAGTAAAGAGGCTTACATCAACATGTAACCCGGCCCTAAAGAAACCTTAAGGCATGTCTACATCTATCAAAACCGGGTCAGCACCGAAGTCAAGCAAAAAGTCAAACTTTGCGCCTTTAGGTTCCGAATCGATCCTAAATTGAAATTTGTCGAATCAATCATGTTTAGTCATGTTCTAACATTGATTACTAAGTTACATTATGGTTAAAACAGGTTACACGCTTCTCGTATCGCTAATTACCCGATTAAAGCTTCTGTTGACTTTTTCAAGACACCTTTGACTCGCCAAACGACCTAGTAAGGATGGGAATCATTGTGTGCCCTTTTAGGGGTTTAATACCCATATCATTACCTACTTAACGGTACTTTTAATTTGTGATAACACTGAGCTATCGTTAACTAATCCCAAAGTCAAACCGTAGTTACGTCGGTTTGACCTTTAAGCTAATTACTAAGCTATAATTAATTTAGAAAGGTTAGGCAACTTACCAAGTGATTAATGGTTGCTTAGGAAGGCCCTTGATCTGCTTGTAAGCTCCTCCAATGACCAGAGATGAGAGCAAGTATGAATGATCACAATGTTGCAAGTTTCATGGCTTTATATAATGGTTTCAATCACCACAACCTTTTGACAACAAGGTCTACAACTATCCACAACATTATTACATGTGTCCTACATGTTTAGGAGGTGTTTTAGGAGCCAAGGGATGTGGAAAATCGGATGGGGTCAAGCAGAAAGGCAAAGGCAGACAACAACAAACATAATCTGGTACTGGGCACCCCTAGCGTGACGCTAGGGACCCCTGGCGTCGCGCTAGGCCCTCCAGATCAGCTTTTGTGATATTTTGCATTTTGATCCTTGGCTCTTCGAAACTTGATCGGGCACTTGTTTTTCTTGCATTGTGAACCCTCAATATTGATCTAGAAGGGCTTTAAAATATATACCCACTTTGTTAGGCCCCCGGTTATCTTCGTTGTCACCCGAAAAGTCCTAACGTTCGACGTTTACGCTTTAACCGTTCACACATGAATTTGATCATAACTTTCTCATACGTTAACGAAACTTTACGAAATTTAAACCGTGTATTCTAGTGAGCATAATTAATATTTACAAAGCTTCGGGTTTGTCAAAAGGTCACTCAGAGGTATAAATTGAACATGTTGACACATTTAGTCCCTGTAGTTTGAAATCTCTCACTTTTAGCTTCGTATGATTCATGATTTATTCGTTGGAAGGTATGAGCATCAAGTTGGGTTAATGTGCATTATATTTATTCACAGTTGACACTTAGAATACGTATTTTCACATACTTTCCATGTTTGTCAACTTTAGTCCTTCTATAATATTTCTGTCACACGTTTTAAACATATGACACGTGTCTATACATTATAGGACGTGAATTTTCGAGGTGTTACATCCTCACCCCCTTAAAATAAATCTCGACCCGAGATTTACTGAAATAAGTAAGAGTATTTTTCTTTCATCGTGGATTCAACTTCCCACGTGTATTCGGGACCTCTATGGGCATCCCACTTGACCTTTATAATTGGTACTTGCTTCCTTCGAAGCTTCTTAACCTGTCGATCCCCAATCGATATAGGATGTTTATCACATCGTAATTCCGCATACCAATTTGTGATAGTGCTCTTTGACTTATTGGCGGAACACCTCCTTCCGTCACTAGTGTGCAATGTATTTCGAGCTCCGCCAACCCACTTAAATAGGTTTTAGCTCACAAGCTACTTGATCTTGATACATTTGATTTCCTTCAAATGATTTCCATATATTCAAAGCTTAGCTAGCCTGATAATTTAACCATTTTGGTACACCCTTCTTGGGTGATATCTTTTGTTAAACCATTTTCCTTAATCAAAACTTAGGAAGTTTGCTATTTTCATAACTCCTCGATTTCTTGCCATATACTGGCAACCTACAATCGATTATGGATTTGTATAATCTTATTTGTTGTCCCCCAGGCAACTTTCAGATCTTGATAATTGGACTTACCAATTCTCTATCTAACAATAGATGTTTAACATTCCATCTATACTAGGTCTCCAAAGGAGTAGCCTTAATACTTACTTATTAATTATTATAGAAAAGCTTATTTTAAGGTGAGATGGTTATTCGAACCACTGCTTAACTAATTTTAAGGAATAGTTAATCCTTGTCGCTAGTCGAACAATTCGACTACCCTGGCAGCTGATGGTAAATTCTTAATCGTTGCCTATTAGGGTTGCGGTGATAATGCATAAGCAAAATGAACCGTCTTTCTTATTTAACTATACTGGATTCCCAGGATATTTAGTTAGGCTATTGGAACCCTCTATTTTAAACTTAGTTAATCAGGGTTTCGATTCTTCCAATGATGGTACTAGCCGTCTTGGAGATTTCATAATAACACAGCCTTAAACGGAATTTAAACCTTTAATTCTACCTGCCTCTCAGGGGTAATAGGGTAATATTAGGAGAAGATAAACAAGATATAAGGAGGTTACAGAGATTTTTACAGATCTCAGGCTCCACTTCATCCACCATTGTTTGTGTCACTTAGGTGACACATTTATGTTAGGAGTCCAAGAATTCCTTTATCGGGAACACTTACTTAGACAATTCCATTCTGGACATTTCCTTTGAATACCGTTAGTTGACTTTAGTACCCTATGACTATCGGAATATCTTTGTGGTCCCATGTATTAAACCTCCATACTGATCAGGCATGGAAGCAATCTATGAAATTTATTAAGATACCCGATCCTCATATGATGCTTTTATCAAACATAGTTTGACATTCGCAGGCGATAAAAACAATAAGAAAATAATTAAAATAACATATGTTGCCGTACTCTATGCGAAGAAAGAGTGGTCTAAGATTTTCGGAAGGATTCCTTGCTGATGCTATAAGAATTGGTTACTATGGTTTCCTTGGTAGGTTATACCTTGTCGATGATAAGAATTCGCTAGGTTATGGTTCATGAAGATTTATTATTGCCTGTATTAAAAACAGGACACTTAGTAGAAATTATCATTGATAAATGATAAGGAAGTTTATTGTACAAGTGCTTATATCTAATAAATAATGGAAGTTTCACAAACTAGGCACCTAGCTCAGTTGGCTAGGCGCGCGAAAGGGTGCGGCCGGCCTAGACCCAGGTTCGATTCCGGGGACGGCCAGTTCCACCATTTTTTTATGTTTAATATTAATTACTCGTACGAATACGTGTAATTATGAGAGTGGTCTCATACGGAGTCTTGATAATTAATTGTTTCTTAACACTCACAATATGGGCTTGATTTTTAAGGCAACCAAACCTTTCCTATTACTATATAAAGTCCTCTTATTAACGCAACAAGGACAGCGGAGAAGAGTAATTCCTAATGGATATTAAATATCCATTTAATATTGCTGCAGTAGTCTCGGAGGTATTATCGACCAAAATTTTTTTTTACTTCATACTTAACGCTTATAGTTTTAGCAGGCAGATTTAAAGATTTACAATATCTGTTGTCTACAAGAGACCTATCTGAACCTGTATAAAAAGTACTCTAGCTTATACATCATTTACAAGAAAGGTACCTGTGCTAACGTTGTCACCCTGAACGGCTTCCCTTGCATCCATTCTGAAGACCCTCGCATTGGTCTTCTTGCCTTCCTCAGGCTTTTTAGCGTACTTAGGGCAGTTGGTCTTAATGTGCCCCTTATCATGGCAGTTGAAGCATGTTGCATCCTTTATCTTCTTGCACTCTATCGTCTTGTGGTCTTTAGACTTGCATAACCCACATGCAGGTGATCCTGATTGAGACTGGGTCTCAAGCCTGCATTTTCCAAAGTGGCGTTTTTGGCAAGTCGAGCACCTTGGCTTTCCTTCTGTTCGCTGATTACCCTTGTTAGATCCAGACTTGATTGCTTTTCCCTTGGCAGCCGTAGGGCAATTAGTACTGATATGGCCCTTTTTGCCACAACCATGACAGGTCGCATCTTCCAATTTCTTGCAATCCAAGGCCTTGTGACCCTTGGTTTTGCAAATTCCACATAAATTAGTACGTGGGTCGATTGTGCATTTTCCAACATGTTGCCTCCTGCAGATCTTACACCTGGGTTTTTCACCTGACTGTTGGTTGTTTTTCAATCCCTTGCATTCATGGGTCTTGTGATTCCTCTCTTTACAGATACCACATCCCCTGATCTGTTCATATATACATTTACTGAAGTGTCTCTTCTTCCCGCAAATCTTACATTCGGGTTTAGCCTCCTTTGGCTTGGACTGGTTATAGTTTAAACCGGTCTTACCCTTTTTACAAATTTGCATTGGGGTATTATTGCCCTTTCGCTTGTGATCCTTCAGTACACGATCTACAACGTTATTTATGGCTGTATTTAACACAGCCTTTAACTCGGTGCTCGTTATGTTCAGTCTTACATCATCATTCTGATCAACTGGGCGATTTTGAGCTTCAGAGGAGTCAGCCATGGTGAAGCTTTGAGGCTACAAACCAAGAAGTAATAATTTGCTTTAAGTATCTGGCGAATTGTCGAATTTAATGACTAATTAGCCATGGTGTAAATAAACCATATAGGCCAATAGATAGTACTTAAGTTAATTGATTATGTTCAGCAAACCATCCTTGGCTTGTAAACAGAATATAATCCTTCATATTTATTAGACAGGGGACATAAATCACGACTGTCAATGTCGTATTGACATTTTATATAGCACAAGAGCTTGTTCCCAAGGACTCTTGATGGCACAGGGGCCTTGTCATTATGGAAAAATCTAAAACATAATCGATGATTCCTTTGGATCGGAAATTCCATAGTTCATTGTCTTGACAAGACTTTATGAAATAATAACTATCTTTTCATATATACACCTTTTTCCATAGGTACACATCCCAAATGGATGTTTTGATGCGTACATCATGCTCGACGTTTACCAGTCATGATTCCTATTGATCACTTACACTAGCTAAGAGATATGGAAAAATCTTAATATAGGGATGACAAGTGTGATTTTATCCTATCACTGTTGTCGGGAGTGTCAACACATTTTAAAGTGTTAACAATGATCTGAATCTCTTTTTAACCAGGTTTTACCATCTTAGCAAGGTCTACAATAACATTCAAGCTAGGTCAAACCTTTTAAGATTCTCTTTTAATATTTAAACTGACAGGAAGAGAATAATATTTATCTTATTCAGGATGCTCACTTATTAATCATAAGTTATAAGTTAGTAATAGTACAAAAGGCTTAGTCAAGTAGACGAGTTTAATTTATAAGCCATGATTTCAGAGAATCAAAGCATTTAGGTTTGAACATAGTTCATTATCTTTCCTGAACAGAGAGTCAAAGACTACTACTGTCGTTGTCAAATTGACGATACAATATGGCCCGTAGGCGGATCAATTGACATTACAAAACGATTTTTTTTTTAGGAATTAATAATCATCACACTGGTGATAGTAGTCATGATAATATTGATCATATTGACTATGAGGCTTGGGCATAGCCCACTGCCTTAGACAAGAACCCTAAGATTTACTACTGTCATTGTCGTAGTGACAATATTATAAAGTATAGCCAGTAGGCACTTCATTAATAAGGATGTCGATAATATGATCATCATATTGATGATATTAGTCATGATCACATTGATCATATAGACTAATAGGCTTGAGCATATCTCACCACCATAGACAAGGAATCATAAAGATCACAATGTCAGAGACATATTAGTCATGATCACATTGATCATTTAGGCTAATAGGCTTGAGCAGAGCTCACCACTATAGACAAGGAATCATAAAGATCACAATGTCAGTGTCTCAGATGGACAATACGTTATAGCCCGTAGGTACTTCCCTTCTAAGGGATGGTTATAATATGATCATCTTATAGGATGCTATAAGCTATGATTTCTAAATCAATAGACTAAATACGAATATTGGAAAAATCCATTATTAAAAAAAATAAAAGTGCAGAGTTGCCCTAAGCGGGACTTGAAAGGAATAATGTTATCCTCGAAGGGACTGAAAAGGTAAATACGTCCTTATAAGGATTATTGAGGAAATGATCTTCAGCAAAGGAGTTTCTTCTTCATTCAATTCCTGAATGCTTTCTCCTTGGTTGCACGTTTCATCCTAGCCGTTGTACGAAGGTCAGCAATATAAGGCTCTGGGTGTGGAGGATTCCTATTACAGCTTCTTCGCTTGGCGACGTATCCATATATAAAAATTGGAAGTAAAAATTTCCAGATGAGGATTGAGAGTATTCCTATGTTAAGTCTAGACTCAGAAGGTCAAGGTATGTGCTAATGTGTCATTGAGATTAAACACAAAAAGATAGTGTTTAATTCACTCAATGTTGGCTCTGATACCAACCTGTCACACCCCAAATTTCCACGTGTCACCGGTGGGCCCGGTAGGGGAGTAACGTGACGTGGTTGGCAACATCATAGTCAAACAACACAATATATAAATGCACAGCGGAAGCAAAAGGATAAATATATTACAATCCGTAATAGTGTAACATCAAAGTATTACAACGGAAGTAAAGGATCCACAGGCGGATCGTAAATAAAATAACATGGTTCAACAGACTTTAGGCATCTAAGCTTGCGAGACTCTTTAAAGATGCTAGGAGTAGCCAGCCAATTCCAATTAGTACCTGCACTTAGCCTTTTTGGAAAATACGTCAGTTTACACTGGTAAATACAATCAACTGACTCGTTTTAAAAAGGGTTTAAGAAAATGATTGCTTTGAATGCACATGGCACAAATAATATTTTATAACTTGGGATAATTATTTAAATATATAATACTTGTATGGATTTACATGTTCCTTATGCGTTCAGTAGCCCGGATCGAGCCGGGTTAAAGATTAATCGACACACCACTATAATTATGAGACACCAACGGCGTACGCCTACGCCGGGTGCTGAGGTCATGGCCATTCGTAGAATGATGCCAGGGATATCCGGGACAACGGTCATTAACCCCCCAAAGGCTTTAAGTAAACAAAACAATGTTAAACGAGACGTCTCAATACTTTCATTATCATACATTCAATCAAAGATTCAACGTCCCGACCAAGCGGTATTTTATATACCGTACCCCAAGCCCGTATAGGGAAAATAAGTTAAAAGTATTTACCTGAGCTTAAATATAAATTCAATCTCAGCCGTATCAAATCAGCAAGTACAGATAGCTTTTACTGAGCTCCTAAATCTGGAACGAAGGTTTTTAATAACCTATTAGAATCCTAACGGGTCTTTAATTAAGCCTACGCTTAGACCGATTAGTTTTAAAGATACGGTTCGTACGCACGATTAAGCGAAGACCGGATAGAATGTGATTTAGACCCGACAAGTTTGAAGACTTGCTTAATATGGGTATATGATACACATTCTGGATTTTGAGACAAAACCGATAAGGTTTGACCCGTTTCGGCTAACTTATATAAACTAGTTATATAAACCGATCCGAACGCGAATAACGCGTAACGGGTAACCGAATAGGTCGCGAACAGGTTTCCTAAGTTAATATGCTTAAATTATGTTGTGATATCATAATGATACCTTCCATAATGCCCAAAACGAGTTAAATCCTTAATTATGCCCCGTAGGGGTATTTTGGTCATTTTAACGATTATAAAAGGGATTTAACGTAACCCTGATGTTCGGGACTGAAGTAATTAGTAAACAACTTATTTTTAACAGATTATATTAGTTGATAATAATCCGTATGTCTCAAAATAGTTTTAAGCCTAAACTACGCGTATAATACACGTATAAACCCGTTTTAAGCGACGTTCGATTAAAAATACGATTCTGGGTTTTCTGATCAGTTAAACAGGCTCAAAACACTATATTTATTATTTAAAAATCAGTAGCAATTGGATTCGCGTCAGAATTCCTTGTAGAAATCATTTTATGACCGAAAAGGGTAAATTCGGTATTAACCGAATTAAGGCAATAAGCCTAGCTTAAGATCAGTTTAAAAATAATTAAAAATCTTCAAAAATCCCAAAATATTATTTAACATCAGTGGGTAAAAGGTTTGGTGCCGAAAATCGGGTTTAGATAGGCTATGCGCTAATCGCGCCGATTAATTAATAAAAAGCTTACTATTTACGCTAATGCGCATATCTCCTAATCTGGACCTCAAATTGATGTCAAATTTGGAGGGCATGTTTATAATTCAGTAGACAAGGGTCTTGTCCACTTATATTACCAAAAAAGCTCGTTTTATAACCGAAAGGGCATTACGGTCAATTTTAAGCATTTAACGGAAACGCGCGAACGAATCGGATAATCAACGAAACAAGTAAAGAGGCTTACATCAACATGTAACCCGGCCCTAAAGAAACCTTAAGGCATGTCTACATCTATCAAAACCGGGTCAGCACCGAAGTCAAGCAAAAAGTCAAACTTTGCGCCTTTAGGTTCCGAATCGATCCTAAATTGAAATTTGTCGAATCAATCATGTTTAGTCATGTTCTAACATTGATTACTAAGTTACATTATGGTTAAAACAGGTTACACGCTTCTCGTATCGCTAATTACCCGATTAAAGCTTCTGTTGACTTTTTCAAGACACCTTTGACTCGCCAAACGACCTAGTAAGGATGGGAATCATTGTGTGCCCTTTTAGGGGTTTAATACCCATATCATTACCTACTTAACGGTACTTTTAATTTGTGATAACACTGAGCTATCGTTAACTAATCCCAAAGTCAAACCGTAGTTACGTCGGTTTGACCTTTAAGCTAATTACTAAGCTATAATTAATTTAGAAAGGTTAGGCAACTTACCAAGTGATTAATGGTTGCTTAGGAAGGCCCTTGATCTGCTTGTAAGCTCCTCCAATGACCAGAGATGAGAGCAAGTATGAATGATCACAATGTTGCAAGTTTCATGGCTTTATATAATGGTTTCAATCACCACAACCTTTTGACAACAAGGTCTACAACTATCCACAACATTATTACATGTGTCCTACATGTTTAGGAGGTGTTTTAGGAGCCAAGGGATGTGGAAAATCGGATGGGGTCAAGCAGAAAGGCAAAGGCAGACAACAACAAACATAATCTGGTACTGGGCACCCCTAGCGTGACGCTAGGGACCCCTGGCGTCGCGCTAGGCCCTCCAGATCAGCTTTTGTGATATTTTGCATTTTGATCCTTGGCTCTTCGAAACTTGATCGGGCACTTGTTTTTCTTGCATTGTGAACCCTCAATATTGATCTAGAAGGGCTTTAAAATATATACCCACTTTGTTAGGCCCCCGGTTATCTTCGTTGTCACCCGAAAAGTCCTAACGTTCGACGTTTACGCTTTAACCGTTCACACATGAATTTGATCATAACTTTCTCATACGTTAACGAAACTTTACGAAATTTAAACCGTGTATTCTAGTGAGCATAATTAATATTTACAAAGCTTCGGGTTTGTCAAAAGGTCACTCAGAGGTATAAATTGAACATGTTGACACATTTAGTCCCTGTAGTTTGAAATCTCTCACTTTTAGCTTCGTATGATTCATGATTTATTCGTTGGAAGGTATGAGCATCAAGTTGGGTTAATGTGCATTATATTTATTCACAGTTGACACTTAGAATACGTATTTTCACATACTTTCCATGTTTGTCAACTTTAGTCCTTCTATAATATTTCTGTCACACGTTTTAAACATATGACACGTGTCTATACATTATAGGACGTGAATTTTCGAGGTGTTACAAAATTGATTGCTGGGTTTGATCGATGATGGTAGTGTTGGCCGTATTCTTCAAAAGAAAGTTAATTTTAAATAGAGAATGAGATGCAATTGAGTTTGATTTGATAATTTAATTCAGTTTTGGCAGATCGGGTTCAAATTTGAATCAGTTAGCTGATGTAGCAGTGTCCTAACTACAAGGAGAGCTTGCTAAAGATGGAAGAAAGCCTCCTGCATCTAGACAAATGTTAAAAAATTCATCTTTTGGTAAAACATCCCAAGAAAACAAAATAAGGTAACCGCTTCTTGGGTGTACATAAATTGTTTTTTCATATGTTCGTGTGTTTTGGTCGGCGTGGGTGTTTCTATGGAGCCTATGTACTCCAGAGACACTAACATCGTAGTTTTAGAGGATTTGTTATCAACAAAATAGTTGTTCATCTGATGGCGCACTTACGTCTCATGTTCATGTCTTTTAGCAAACATCTAGTATTAATTTATTGAATAATACGCGGAAAACAATAAGATAGTTAAGAAGTGTTCACACTAGACCTGGCAATTTTGGCCCAATGATATAAATATGGGTTGATATGGACCTTAAAAAGAAGAGTCATGGGCTGTTTTGGGTTGGCAAATAAACAAGGTGTTTGATGAAATTCCTATGTGAGGTTGAAAAAATTTACCAGCAGTGTAATCGTGTGATCCTTGTTAGGCTTCTCTATCCTTTTCATCGTTTACTTTATTTCTTACCTTTTTTCTGCATCTTAGTTTTATGTAATGGATAATGTAGGCTTAAATTTTCCAATTTTGCAATTGTGTGATTCTAAAAAAATGCCAATTTGATAATTATTTGGGTTAAAGTGAAAGCTTCCATGATTTAGTATGCTTAAATAATAGGTCTTTATTTGACGGTCATGCTATTGCTTTAAACCTTTAGTAATGTTAAATCTAAAGATAATGTTGCTGCTATATTTGTCCATATAGTATTGAAGTTTGACCAAACCCCTTGTATACTTTGAAAAGATAATGTTGCTACCAGTCATATATAGATATGATCTTACAACAAAATTAACAGTATCTGTTAATGGTATGATCATATCTATATATGCCCCAACCTACTCAAACCAAATAATAAAATTTCTTTTAAAAACATGTACTGATCTGTTCTGGTCCGTCCGTTTTATGTTTATCTTTAGTTACCCGAAAGATTGAGAAGATCATGCTAGCAAGACAAACGGGTCTCGCTAGAAGCCAGGTATGTTGATAAACGAGTTGTATATATTCTTTATAGATTTATGTTTATCGTCTTATAAATCATATTTAATGTGCATATCAGATTGCAGACTGGTTTATAAACGAACGCTTGTGTACGCCTTTGGAAACTAATGGTTGAAATGTAAGAAGAAGGGTTCGGTGATGAAGAGGTGAACTGTGAATCTTCACCGGAACAGGCTGGGAAAGCAGCAATATGTCATCTTCTTCTGATGACAAAGCGAAAGAGTTGCAGAAAATTTTGGAAATGATCTCGAAGTGAATGGGTTTACCTGACAAAGGCATGTTGATCTAGCAGACCAATACAGGTTTGATGATCCCCAGTTGTTACCTGATTTTTTTTTTGTGGAATAAAAAGCATGTACGCCTTTAAGGGTCCACAAACACGAACATGCTTACAAATACGAACATGAATATCACATTCTTGACTGGTATTTATGAATTTGGGTGGTATTTTGGTTGAAAATGTGGATTTGTTTTATATTTTTTTATGATTTTTTATATTTTTTATTATTTTTTACTATTTTATTTTTATATTTTTGTCTATTTTTTTTTAATTTTTAATTATTTTTTCATCTCGTCTTTACCCAAACCTATCCTAACCTAAACCCATCCAAACCCAAACCCATCTTGACCCATTACCCATCCGGCCTTTTCTTTAATATACCCATCCTAACCCAAACCTATCTTGACCAATTACTCAAACCCACCCAACTTGCCCACTTTGCCACCACTAGTTCACACAAAGAATATGGATAGCGAAGAGGCATATACGTACAAGGGATGCTCTTTATAGATGTTATAATACTCATCATTTGGAATAATTAGAAGATCATTTTCTTTTGTACAGTGTTTTGAGTGATAAGAAGATGACTTTCTTTTATACATTGTTTTGAAGATCATTTCCTTCTGCCCGTTTATAAGGTATTGTATTTCCTTGAGGGTTACAAGCATGAGGTACTATAATAGTATAATCAAACCCTGACCTCTAACCTTACTTTCTTTCGCTATTAGAAATAAGAGATTAATGATGTGCTCGCTTATTGTTAGATATGTTCAGTCGGTAGTTGTATCTCTTACTCAAGGTTGTTGTTGACTGGGTGGTGGGTTAAATTATTTATCTAGAGCCTCATGAAACTGGGTTGGTTATTGACTTTTGTATGCATCAGCTTCAGCTTTACTCTTCCCACAACATTCGCAAGGTATTAACTTTATCATTAGCGTCTAGTTATATTATAACTGGAAATTCAATCTTTTTGCTTATGAATGGGTATGGGAACATGAGTATCATCTTATGAGTCTTTAGTAGTTATGTTGTCTTTAACTTTGTATCACTGCTTGCATCTTTCAAACAGATCACTACAACTTCTGACACGTTAAAGTGGGATGTGAATATACATGAGCATTATCTTTTGATTGTAAGACTTACGTATCATTTTATTTTATAGATCTTCATCCTTTTCTTTTATTTGATTGATTATTAGAATTGATTCTTGATGCCCAATATAAAATTGTAATGCTATGTAGGAAACTATGACAAAAGAAGATGCCAAAAAATCGAGCAGGTGGGTTTGCTGGTGTTGCAAGCGCTGCTAGAGGTGATACAAGTTATGTTGCAGTTGCTTCTCATATGTGGATATTTTTTTATTAGTAATTTATGTCTTATTATTTAAATTGTAAACTTACATATGGATTTTGGTTTATTATTGTTAATATCATTTGGTTTTTAGTTTTTCTCATGTTTACTACTGTTTGTATGTTACACAAAGATGAAAATAGAAGGGCTAATTATATGAAAATGGCCACATAAAATCATAATAAATATGTGGGATCGAAAGTTAGGCAATAGCCACATTTAAATTTACAAATGTGTGTCTAGAAATAGTTTTTAGCCACACTTATTGTAAAATCATGTGACTATACAATGGAGACAACCACACTTCCAATAAATTCATGTGACCATTGCTACACTTTAGCCACACAAATGCTTGATTTCAACAACCTTTTTGTCACAGTTTTTTAAAATTGATATGGCTAAAACGAACTTTTTAGTGACCATATAATAGAAACGGACACACTTACTCTAAGTTCATGTGGTTATATAATAGAAACAACCACAATTCTAGTAAATTTATGTGGACATTGATACCATCTAGCCACACATAATGGATCATTTGCTTGATTATAACAACCTTTTTGCCACAATTTTTTAAAATTCATGTGGCTAAAACAAACTTTTTAGTGACTTTATAATAGAAATGGCCACACATAAAGTGAATTCATGTGACTGTGTAATACAAACGCCCACACTTACAATAAAGTAATGTGACCATTGATACCATTTAGCCACACTTAATAGACCATTTGCTTGATTACAACAACCTTTTCGCCACATTTTTTTTCAAATTAATGTGGCTAAAACAAACTTATTGGTGACTATATAATAGAAATGGCCACACTTACGGTAAATTTATGTGGCTGTTTCTATCTCTTTAGCCACTCTTATTGGACAAAATGATTGATTTCAGCAAGACCTTTTAGCCACAATTTAAATTGCTACGGTCACACATAAGTGAATGTGGCCATATGATGCCTACGATGACTCGACCTTTGGTCACACTTGAGCTGAAGAAAATTCATGTGGCGGTTGGCATATGGTCACAGTTTTTTTGTGTGACCATATCCAAATTTTGACGTAGTGACGGTTGTTTATTTTGGATGAGTCTGGCGTTCCCGATTCTAATGAGCAAGAGGAGGTTGTGTCTAGTATACAAGGAGAACAAAACAAACCGTTTCTAGATTTGAACAAGCATCCCCCTGTTGATGAAACAGCCCCTGTAGATGACTCATACCATGCTTGTCAACCAAGTTATCCGACGCAAAAAGGGTATCCGGATTATAGAAACGGGTGTGAATACGGAGGAGACGGTGGATACGGAGGAGACGGTGGATACGGAGGAGACGGTGGATACAATGGATACGGAGGATATGGTGGATATGGTGGTTATGGTGGATATGGTAGATATGGTGGTGAGACACCTCCCATCCAGGACAGTCCGTACTTAAAAAAGCAGGTATTAATTACTATTTTTTTATTATTATTTAATTATTTTTATTATTATTAGTATTATTATTAGTATTATTATTAATATTATTATTATTATTAGTATTATTATTATTATTATTATTAATATTATTATTATTTATTATTTATTTATTTATTAAAATTATTTATTATTATTGTCGATGTTACAGGTTTTCAACTCTTTAGATGAACTAAAGAATCGGATACAAGAAATAGCAAACGCGGATGGTTTCGTTATTGTCACCCGTCGATCAAAGAAAACCGGGGGAAGAACCGGGAGGGTATGGCTTGAATGTGATCGTGGTGGTGAGCACCAGACTACAGCAACACTTAGAAAAGCCGGAAGCAAAAAAACCGGTTGCCTGTTTTACCTGCTGGCTGTACGAAACCACCCGTATGAAACCTAGGAGATTAAAGACGGAAAAATTGAACATAACCACGAACTTTGTGAGGACCTGTCGGCCCACGCGTTTGTGCGAAGGTTTACTCCAAGCGAAATGAAACTGATCGAGCAGCTGACAGCTCAAAACATGGAGTCGCGCAAAATATTTCAAACGATAAGGAAGCAGGACTGTAACAACTCTCATCAAAAGTCCTATTTATTATATTATTTTATTCAATAGGAAACCCTAATTAAGAAACCCAAGTGATTCTGCATAAACCCTAAAATTTCAGAACAATCGGAATCAGGATCAGGGCCTCTAAAACTCGCGGGGGGGGGGGGGGGGTAAATTCCCGTTAGTATTATCCATGCAGTTTTACGTGTGAAATGAATTTTAACGCGAAACCAACTCAGCAAGCCTACTAGGACACTAAGCTACCCTAGGGTAAAATAGGGTCTCTCGCGCCACGCGACGCGCACAAGGAGATCTTTCGCGTGGCGCGAGGGGGACGAATTTTGGGTATAAATAGAGGGCAGTGGGACTTGATACTGTGCGTTCGTTCGACGTTCAATTTCAATATATACGCTGAGTTATAGTATAATCACTATAAAACACACACGATTCACGAAGTGCTGCCGTAAAACAGGGTAATAACTCGATCGCTGCTACGATTCAATGTCCGATCGATTAAACTATCCAATGGATGTTTAAGTGCTGCCCACATTAAGGTTATGGTTTGTCATTCGTCGTTAATTCGATGGATGTTTAAGTATCGCACTTTGTCATTCATTGTGAAGGTTTTAATCTCGTGAGTTATCGTAAATGTTGTATTAGTTACTAACCTAGTTTGTGTGCTTATCATTAATTTAGGTAACAAGGCTAATCCATAGACTAGACTCTGCCCGTGTTAAATCTGCAATGTGAGTCATTCTCTTTTTATCAAATTACTTTCAAAAGCATATTTATTTTCAAAGTTATAATTACAGGGATTAAGTCTTTGTAATCACCAAATTACAGCCGGTATGTGGGGTTTTGTATACATTACTTGATAATCTTCACCATTGGACAACGAGTTAGCCAATGGGTGATATGACCATAGTCACAGACACCATTGGACAACGGGAGGGCCAATGGGTCGAGTGACAAATACTGTGGGTATATGGTTGATATAGAAACATTGTAATCGCTCTTAATACTGTAAATTATAACAACGTGTCGTTTTAGTAAAATGAATGATTCACTAGTATTTCCCGCTGACAAAACCTTTTTCAAACATGTTTCAGGTGATCTATTATGATCCAGGAAAAGTGCCGCGTAGCACTACAAGCTTGAGGAAGTGGCTCAATATAAAAATAAAGAAACATGTTTTGTAAAAATAAAGATTTCTCCGTGAAATCATATGATTGTAAATTACCGGGGTTTATCCCGAATTGTGAAATAAAATAATCAGGAAATTTCAGCTTTAAAACGATCCTGATGAAATCTTCCGCTGTTAAACTCAATTAAATAAATACCACGGGATATTCTGTCCCGCGGCACCTGAAACGGGTCAAACCGGGTCGGGGGACGTGACAGAAAAAGGTGGTATCAGAGCCACTGAGTTAAGCTAATTAAGTATTTAGAAATACTTAAATTTTTCTAGTTACTATTATGTGATTATGTGTCTTATTAACTGACTATTTGTTAGTTACAGTATGGGTAAGCAAAAACTTTCAAACATCTATCTTAAATTAGATAGGTCATCAAATGAGAAGGGAAGTTCATCCCAAACAAATTCCTCAAAGCCCTATGTAAATCCTGAAGAAGGAATATTTGTCCTTAAGGCACAATATGAGGAACCACTTGCTCCTAATAAAAGAAGTTTAATTATTAGGAAAAGTCAAGAGAAACAAAAAAAATCCAAAGGAGGGAGAGTTAATCAGAAAACCCAAGAATTAGGCAGTAACCCTCCTTGGGAGGACAAGTTAGATGAAAAATGGGCAGATCTCTATATGCTAGCCACTGTAGCAGTAAATGCAAATCTTTAAATACTTTGACTCAAGTTTTAGCACCCTTATCACCTACAGTCCAGAAACCTTACCCAGTAAAAAAAATATAAGCTTATAATAAACCCTAATGTGTTTTAATGTTCAATTGTTTTTGTATTTAATTAGGCCCACGGTATGCAATAATAATTAAAGGTTATTTATGGAATTTTGTTAAAAAAATTTAACTTAGTAATTTTTATTTTGCATATATGCTAAACAGCATGAGTGACTTGTCTGAAGCCCTTCAGAATTTAAATCTCTATCCGGTGAAAATAGAGGTTTCCAGAGATTTCAATAGATATATACCAGATATAGAAGAACCTATAGAATTCAATGCTCCACCTCCGGAAAAACCCAAGCCCAAGAAAAGGAGAAGATTCGTGGGATGGAGGCGTGTGCGCAGGAGAAAACCCGCCACTAGGAAGATTTCCAAAATAGAAAATCCCTTAGACAAAGGAAAAAGGGATTGAAGTCGGGGAAGATTCTAGGCAAATGGAAATACAGTTTAAGGAATATTCTAAGCAAATGGAAATGGAGTTTGGGGAAGGTTCTAGGCAAACCAAGCTAGAAACTAGGGAAAGCTCTAGACAAATTGAGGAGTTACCATTTCAGGAGGAATTAGATCATGCTTTAGCAAGCTGTGATGTTGTTAGGCCTATTAATAATAATTTCTACTCTTATCCTATCAACAATCAACTCCCTATAAACTTAGAACCAGCAATTCCAGAACCCATAATCCACACCCAACCTTTAGGAATGGACGAGTGGTGGACTAATGGCTGGCAGTTCCAAAACCTTCTCAACAGTCCTTATTCCTTTCTCCCTCAGTTCGACCCAGAACCTATACCAAACCCACCAATGAGCAATGAGAATTTAGCTGAACTCCGCCACTTTGGTGAGGAGTTGGTGGATGCAGGAAATAGGATCAGGGAAGTAGGAGAACAGATCTCCTAGAAGTACGATGAGAGGGAACGCCGTTACTAAAATAACATCTGACGAGGGATAGTATGGTGTGAGAATGTGAAACGGTGGTTGTAAAATAAATAAGTAGAATGTAGCTTATGAAATAATCTAAAATAAAACTTAGTAAGATTATGGTGTGTATTGACGCATATATTATAAAAATGGAATCGAGAAATCGATAGTTTTGACTATATGTGCATTGTGAAATTTGTATGATGGTTTTTATTTATTTGATACTAATAAATTATACATTAATTATCAGATGGAAAACGCTAATAATGAACCAGTAAATGAGGTTAACCAATCTGAGCAACAACCTGGGGATCAATTTATGACTAGGCAAGATATAGAAAATATAGTTGCTCAAGGGATAGCCAATGCTATTCCAGCAATAATTGCCGTTGCCCAGAAACCTGTTGAACCTCAACAAATCGTTCCTAGCAAACGTATTTCTGAAGATAAGTTCAGTAATAGCGTAAACGAAGGCGGTAATCATACTAATCATGATAACGAACCACTGCAAGCTCCACTTCCTAAGAAAATGAAAGCTGCAACACCTGGTTGCACTTACAAAGAATTTCTTGCTTGTAAACCCGCTGAATTTGCAGGCAATGAAGGAGCGACTGCAGCACTGCGTTGGTTCAAGAAAACCGAAGCAGTAATTATAATCAGTAAATGTGCCGAAAACGACGAAGTTATGTACGCGTCTAATCTTTTTAAAGAAGGGGCGCTAGAATAGTGGAACACGGTACTTCAAGCCAAAGGAAGAAATATGGCCTACGCCATGAATTGGGAAGAATTTAATAGAACGAAAATTTTGTCCCGAATACGAAAAAGATCAAATGGCAAATAAGTTCCTAAATCATCGTATGACGGGTGTAGATTGTCGCGGTTATACTTCGACATTCTTTGAATATGCTAGAGTAGTACCAACACTGGCTTCGCCAGAACCGGTACTTATTTCTCGCTATATTTGGGGATTAATTAGCGAAATCCGTAATATCGTTAAAGCTGCGAGACCTCGTACTGTTGACGATGCGGTAGAATTAGCTAACACCCTAACTGATGAATTGGTACGCACAAGAGTTGAAAACAGGAAGAAAGAACTAGCTTAGAAAATTACCCAAGGATTTCGTACGGGTAATAACAGCGGTTTCAAGAAAAGAGGAACAGGGCAATCTTCAACTCCGCCGTTCTGCAGGAATTGCAAAAGCAAACATTTTGGAAGATGCAATGTAACCTGCAATTTTTGCAAAACTGTAGGACATCGGGAAGAAAACTGCAGGAAGAAATCCACAATTTGTTACAATTGTGGAGAAACAGGACATTTCAAAACAGAATGTCCTAAATTGGTTAAACCAACAGACAACAAAGTCAAGCCAGCTGACGGAGCTACCAAGAAGAATGTTCGAGCCTTCCAGTTAACTACTCAGGAAGCCGAGCTAATTCCTGACGTGATAGCTGGTACGTTCCTAGTTCAAAATATTTACGCAAAAGTATTATTTGACTATGGTGCAAACCAAAGTTTTATTAATACTTCATTCTGCCAAGCTCTTAACTTACCCTTAACCAACATTAGGCAGATTTTTACAATCGAAACGGCAGATGGGAATTCAGTTAAAATAGATAATGTTTTGCAAAATATAGGAATAAAACTTTTAGGTCATAAATTCTCTGCAAACTTGTTACCTATGAAATTAGCTGAATTCAATGTGGTGTTAGGAATGGATTGGTTAGTAGCCAACCATGCTCGAATCCTTTGTGATAAGAACTCTATAGAAATTCAGGCACCTACCGGAGAAGTAATCATGATTACAGGAGATAAACCACGTAAACTCATGAAATTCATATCAGTAATGAAAGTTGCTAGTTATGAACGAAAGCAAGGAATAGTATATATGATTTCAGTAATCATTAGTACTAAGAGTAAAGAACTTAAGGAGATTCCTGTAGTCTCAGAATACCCAGATGTATTCCCAGAAGAGTTACCGGGATTACCACCAGATAGGGAAGTAGAATTTAGGATTCATCTAATTCCAGGAACTACACCGATAGCCAAGGCACCTTATCGGTTAGCTCCTACAGAAATGTTAGAACTGAAAAAGCAATTAGATGAATTACTAAGTAAAGGTTTCATACAACCTAGTTCATCCCCGTGGGGAGCACCAGTGTTGTTTGTGAAAAAGAAGGATGGTTCGATGAGAATGTGTATTGATTATAGAGAATTGAATAAGGTTACAATTAAGAATCGATACCCATTACCTAGGATTGATGATCTTTTCGATCAACTTCAAGGAGCTAGATACTTTTCTAAGATCGACTTACGCTCCGGATATCATCAATTAAAGGTACAAGAAGAAGACATACCTAAAACTGCTTTCAGAACTAGGTATGGTCATTACGAGTTTACAGTCATGCCCTTCGGATTAACGAATGCACCTGCAGCATTCATGGACATGATGAATAGAATCTGTAAACCGTACTTAGATAAATTCGTAATTGTCTTCATAGACGATATACTTATTTATTCCAAAAGTCAGATTGAGCATTGTCAGCATTTGCATGCACTCTTAACTTTGTTAAGAAAAGAAAAGCTTTATGCCAAATACTCGAAGTGTGAATTTTGGTTAAAGTAAGTGCAATTTCTAGGTCACATGGTAAATCATGAAGGTATTCACGTAGATCCCTCTAAAATAGAGGCAATTACCAAATAGAAGGTTCCACAATCCGCAATGGAAATTAGAAGTTTTATAGGTTTAGCTGGATACTATAGACGGTTTATTAAGGATTTTTCCAAGATAGCTGTACCATTAACAAAGCTAACCTGTAAAGCAATTAAGTTTGAATGGGGACCTGAACAAGAAGAAGCTTTTAAGATTTTAAAGCATAAGTTAACAAATGCTCCAATCCTAGCCTTACCAGAAGGGACTGAAGATTTTGAAGTTTACTGTGATGCTTCAAAACTAGGATTAGGATGTGTGTTAATGCAACGCAAGAAGGTAATTGCGTATTCTTCAAGGCAATTGAAAAAGCACAAAGAAAACTATACAACTTATGACTTAGAATTAGGAGCCATAATTTTTGCCTTTAAAATTTGGAGACATTATCTGTACGGAAGTAAGTTTACTGTCTATACAGATCATAAGAGTTTAAGGTATATATTTGGGCAATAGGAGTTAAACATGAGACAAAGGAGATGGATGGAAATCCTAAGTGACTACGACTGTGATATTCAGTATCACGAAGGAAAGGCAAATGTAGTTGCAGATGCCTTAAATCGTAAATATCATGAAAAGCAAAAAGCGAGTTCGTGCTCTCAGATTAAATCTACAATTAGATTTAATAGAACAATTGAAGAATGTTCAAGTTACAGCAATCAAGGATGTTGCTGAAGGAATGAAGGGAAGAATAAAAGAATTAGAGCAAGGAAATGATGGAATTTGGAGATTCCACCAAAGAAGAATTTGGGTACCTAAGCAGGGAGAATTAAGAAATAAAATTTTAGAAGAAGCTCATAAATCTAGGTATACCATGCACCCTGGAAACAATAAGATGTACCAAGATTTAAGAAATAATTTCTAGTGGATAGGCATGAAAAAGGATATAGCTAGATATGTTTCTAAGTGTCTTACTTGTTCACAAGTTAAGGCAGAACACCAGAAACCCTCAGGTCTACTACAACAACTAGAAATGCCTGTATGGAAATGGGAACTTATAACAATGGATTTTGTTACTAAATTACCCAAAACCAGAAAGGGTAATGACACGATTTGGGTAATTGTGGATCGATTAACCAAATCAGCTCACTTTCTACCTATGAAAGAAACCTTTAGCATGGAAAGGTTAGCAAAGTTGTATGTAGATGAAGTTGTATCCTTACATGGAGTTCCACTCTCCATTGTATCAGATAGGGATAGTCGTTTCACTTCCCACTTCTGGAAAAGTTTCCAAGAAGCAATGGGAACTCGACTAAATTTAAGTACGGCATATCATCCCCAGACAGATAGACAGAGTGAAAGGACAATCCAAACTCTAGAAGATATGCTCCTAGCATGTGTAATAGATTTTGGTGGAAATTGGGATGATCACTTACCTTTAATTGAATTCTCCTATAACAATAGCTATCATTCAAGCATTGAAACTGCCCCATTTGAAGCACTGTATGGAAGAAAGTGTAGAACTCCAGTTTGTTGGGCAGAAATAGGAGAAAGTCAATTATCAGGTCCGGAGATTGTGCAAGAAACTACAGACAATATTACTCAAATCAAGGAAAGACTAAAGACGGCTCGAGATCGTCAAAAGAGTTATGCAGACAATAGAAGGAAACCATTGGAATTCCAAGTTGGAGACAGGGTACTCTTAAAAGTTTCTCCTTGGAAAGGAGTAGTACGATTCGGTCAGAAAGGGAAACTAAGTCCAAGATACGTAGGACCATTTGCAGTAATCCAACGTATAGGACCAGTTGCTTATCGATTACAACTACCAGAAGAACTGGCAGGAGTACATGACGTATTCCATGTATCCAATCTCAAGAAATGTTTATCTGATGAATCTCTGGTAGTACCTCTTCAAGATGTAGAGGTAAATGAAAAGCTGAAATTCGTAGAGAAACCTCTTCAAATAGAGGATAGAAAGATCAAGTTTCTCAAACACAAGCGACTAGTGTTGGTCAAAGTCAAGTGGGATTCAAAGAGAGGAGCTGAATACATTTGGGAATTGGAATCAGAAATGAAGCGAAAGTATCCTTACTTATTCCAGTAAATCTCGAGGACGAGATTTTTATTAAGGTGGGGAGGATGTAACAACTCTCATCAAAAGTCCTATTTATTATATTATTTTATTCAATAGGAAACCCTAATTAAGAAACCCAAGTGATTCTGCATAAACCCTAAAATTTTCAGAACAATCGGAATCAGGATCAGGGCCCCTAAAACTCAGGGGGGGTAAATTCCCGTTAGTATTATCCATACAGTTTTACGTGTGAAATGAATTTTAACGCGAAACCAACTCAGCAAGCCTACTGGGACACGAAGCTACCCTAGGGTAAAATAGGGTCTCACGCGCCACGCGACGCGCACAAGGAGATCTTTCGCGTGACGCGAGGGGGACGAATTTTGGGTATAAATAGAGGGCAGTGGGACTTGATACTGTGCGTTCGTTCGACGTTCAATTTCAATATATATGCTGAGTTATAGTATAATCACTATAAAACACACACGATTCACGAAGTGCTGCCGCAAAACAGGGTAATAACTCGATCGCTGCTACGATTCAATATCCGATCGATTAAACTATCCAATGGATGTTTAAGTGCTGCCCACATTAGGGTTATGCTTTGTCATTCTTCGTTAATTCGATGGATGTTTAAGTATCGCACTTTGTCATTCGTTGTGAAGGTTTTAATCTCGTGAGTTATCGTAAATGTTGTATTAGTTACTAACCTAGTTTGTGTGCTTATCATTAATTTAGGTAACAAGGCTAATCCATAGACTAGACTCTGCCCGTGTTAAATCTGCAATGTGAGTCATTCTCTTTTTATCAAATTACTTTCAAAAGCATATTTATTTTCAAAGTTATAATTACAGGGATTAAGTCTTTGTAATCACCAAATTACAGCCGGTATGTGGGGTTTTGTATACATTACTTGATAATCTTCACCATTGGACAACGAGTTAGCCAAGGGGTGATATGACCATAGTCACAGACACCATTGGACAACGGGAGGGCCAATGGGTCGAGTGACAAATACTGTGGGTATATGGTTGATATAGAAACATTGTAATCGCTCTTAATACTGTAAATTATAACAACGTGTCGTTTTAGTAAAATGAATGATTTACCAGTATTTCCCGCTGACAAGACCTTTTTCAAACATGTTTCAGGTGATCTATTATGATCCAGGAAAAGTGCCGCGTAGCACTACAAGCTTGAGGAAGTGGCTCAATATAAAAATAAAGAAACATGTTTTGTAAAAATAAAGATTTCTCCGTGAAATCATATGATTGTAAATTACCGGGATTTATCCCGAATTGTGAAATAAAATAATCGGGAAATTTCAGCTTTAAAAAGATCCTGATGAAATCTTCCGCTGTTAAACTCAATTAAATAAATACCACGGGATTTTCTGTCCCGCGGCTCCTGAAACGGGTCAAACCAGGTCGGGGGCCGTGACAAGGACCCCGACAGGTTTCATGTTCAGAAAGACGTTCAAAACGTTGTGGTGAAGATTAGAGCCGAACAAAGACAAGGATTGACTCCCATGCAGTCACTAGAAAACATACTGATAAACAGCGACTTTATTTACGAGACACGGGAGGAACCCGGAACAAAGATCGTAACAGAGATATTCTTTCTTCATCGGTACTCGAGAGACATGTGGCATGCATTCCCCCACGTCATGCTGATCGATGCGACGTACAAGACAAACATATACAATATGCCCTTTATCCAGATTGTTGGTATGACGCCTACCAACAAATCGTTTATTATCGCGCATGCCGTTGTTAGTAAAGAACGAGGTGATAACTTTGTGTGGGTGCTTGAGTGGGTCAAGTCAATTTTGGATGAATGTATGGAGCCACGTGTGATTTTAACGGATAGAGACCTAGCCCTTACGGGCGCGTGTGCTAAAGTATTTCCAGACGCCTCCAGGCTTCTTTGCAGGTGGCACATACAACATAATGTTATGAAGCACTGCAAGGGTGCCTTCACAGACGAAGACTGAAAGAAATTTTTGTTATCCTGGGGGACATTGATTGAGTCTCCATCCATACCCATCTACGAGTACCACTTGCGCAACATGCGAAAGCAACTTGTGGAGTGCAAACGTTCTAGTAAGTTTTTCTAATAACATACGACTCAGCTATGCAAATTTTATTAAATTATTTTTACTTTTTAGGAGTCTTCATATACGTGTACGATAACTGGCTAAAAGACTATAAGGAGATGTTCGTCTTTGCGTGGACTGATAAGAGGCACAACTTTGGTAATCGTACCACAAACAGAGTTGAGAGCCAACATGCCAACTTAAAGAGATACGTCCTAGATAGGAGCTCGCTGGACCATGTAGTTGGTTGTGTCCAGGATATAGTTGAGACACAGTTTGGTGAAATAAGGAAGACTTTTCGAGAAAGCATCGAACGAACAATGACCCACCACAAACACCCGATGTTTCAACACCTACTTGGAAAAGTATCCCATACAGCCCTTGACTTGTTGCGTGGAGAGGCAATTAGGAAGCTAGATGTCTTGGAGCGCTTTCATTCATCATGTGGTTGCCAAATGTGGCACAACTGTGGGTTGCCCTGTGCTTGTAGGATAGAAAAGTACACGCGTGAAGGTAATAATTGTTAAACGTACAACACTTGTGTGATATATTTCCGTTAATCATGTTACTTAAACAATGTTGTTTTTAACCGTGCAAAGCGTCCGATTCAACTCGAAGACATAGACGTCTTCTGGCGGAAACTTAACTTCCAAAGTTGTAAATTGATAGACGATGACGTGGTCAAAGAGCTAAATATTGTTAGACAACAATTAGAGTCGCACCCCCCAGCTCAGCAAAAAAGCCTGATGTCAAAGATTAAAGCGGTGTTGACTCCAAAGAAATATACCAAGAAACCACCGGTTGTCCAACAAAATACTCGTGGCCGACCAACAGCAAAGCAGGTACAACAAAGGTTGGACGAGGCCTCTCGTATAGATGAAGAATTGAGGAGAAGCTCCTTCGGTGATGCAAACACGTGCTTTGAAGGTTCCCGACAAAGTAAGTACGATAAACCTCGCCACAGCTCGTACGTTCCGTCACAGGCCTCTCAACGGTCGGTTATAAGGTTCCAAAAACCCAAAGAGAGCCTAAGCCGTTCAAAGAGTTCTAAGAAGAAAGAGACACGAGATGCTCACGGTTTTCCTTTAATCATTGGGGACGAGTACGTAGGAATCATCAAACAGTTTAAGTATGCCATTCCGCCAGTGTTCCATCCGTACGTCTCGTGCATACGAGATGTGATGCCAGACGGTCATTGTGGGTTTCGGTCTGTGGCTATGGGCTTAGGAATGGATCAGAGTTCATGGGGGCTCATTCGAAGGGACCTTGTCCAAGAAATGGATCAGAACGAATGGAGCTGGTTCCCAATATTTGATGCATGGGATGAAGGTTATTTTTACACGCATCGTCAGGGCCTAATTTTGGATTCAGTGTCCGGTTGTGGGGAGGATCACTGGATGGACTTCCCCTTAGCAGGACTTCTTATTGCACAAACGTACGGTATCGGGGTGCACCTGTTAACGACAACCATGGGTGCGAGTACCACTTTCTTCCCGATACTAAGTCCTCCGGCTAATCAACAACCATTATTCATAATGCTTACACATGTTAACGAGAACCACTTCATACATGTTAAGCTGGAAGGGGATTATCCAATGCCACCAGCACACGGGCTATGGTTGACCCACCGAAGACCCCATACGGAACAATGGGAAGATATGTACTTGCCACGTCTAGAATGGTATACATCGATAATGAATCCTCCGCCAAGATCAAACCCTAGTCTTAATTACATCGACAGTGATACGGAAGAATGATTTTTGTAATTAATAGTATTTTTTGTATTAATTCCTATAATTTTCTACAATTTCTATAATTTTTATTATAATTTCTATCATTTTTCTATAATTAGAATTGATTAAAATAGGTTAATAACATTTTTATAAAAAATTACATATATACGACTCGTATTGAGCTAGACGCGTCGTATATGATTTATCAAAAGACCATTTTGCCCCTGATATGCCCCCAATCTAGGCTTTTATCAGGGGCTAAAAGGTCATTCTACCTTTACCAGACGCCTCGTATAGATCTATATGGGTCGTCTATGTGAGCGGGTTTTTGAAAATTTGAATTTTGAATATTTGAAAATCAAAATTTGAATTTTTTAAAAAAGGACGATTCGTATAGACCTGTACGTGTAGTCTATAGGGGCGGCAACAATTCTTTTTTTTAATTTGAATTTTGAAAATATTTTATGTTAATTACCATTTTGCCCCTGAAGGTCCCCAGTATAGGCCTTTAACAGGGGCTTAAAGGTAATTTAACAAGATGGACGACGCGTATAGATCTATACGACACATACAACAAAGGCGACAACTTTTACACTTTTCTTTTATAATTATTAAAAAAATGTTTATTAAATGACCATTTTGCCCCTGTAAAGCCCCCAGTATAGGCTTTAGTCAGGGGCAAAATGGTAATTAACCATTCCAGAAATATCTTTTTGGATTGGTTAATTACCATTTTGCCCCTGAATAATGCCTATACTGTGGGCTATACAGGGGCAAAATAGTCATTTAATAAAAAGGCCTGACGACGCGTATAGGTCTATACGAGGCGTCTATGCCTCGTATAAGGCTGGGGGGCCTAGACGAGGCTGGTTATCACCCCAAACAAAAACACATACGGAGCACACACCTCTATACGCCTCGGATTAGTATTTCGACTGTGTTTTCGAAGATTTGAAGCATCACTGGTACGTATTTCATCCCGTAGTTTAGTATTTTTGCCTCGTTTTTGCCTTTAGACCGTAGGTTTGCCCTGAAATTTGGTTTTTGTTGGGTTTGGGGGTTTGAATCTAAGGTTGAAGATGAAGCAGGTAGAACAGGACGCCAAGTATAGCCCTATACGAGGGCTATACGAGGCTCTGCAACTTTTTTTTTATTAATGTTATTAATGTTATTATTATTGTTTTTATTATTATTATTATTATTATTATTATTATTTATTAATTATTATTATTATTATTATTTATTTATTATTATTATTGTTATTGTTATTATTATTTATTTATTAGTATTATTATTGTTGTTATTATTATTATTATTTATTAATTATTATTATTATTCGTATTATTATTGTTATTATTATTTTTATTATTTTTATTATTTATTTATTTATTATTATTATTTATTATTATTATTGTTAATATTATTATTATTGTTATTGTTATTGTTATTATTATTTTTTTATTAGTATTATTATTGTTATTATTATTATTATTAGTATTATTATTGTTATTATTATTATTTATTTATTTATTATTATTTTTATACGTATACGTTATTTATTTGCAGATTGATTATGGAGGGCGATGGCATTCAGATGGAGCTTGATGGGGCACCGCCGGGGGGTCAGCCGGTTCAGGAGGGTCCACGACGGAGACGGCGGCCGCCTCTGGATACGCTGCAGGGTTGTCCGTATCTAGAGTTTCCCGACGGCACCGATGCTGCCCGTCATTGCCGGAAGCTTAGGAGGATGCACATTGGATCGCATGCATCGATCGACTGGGATGCGATGGATGGGATTGCTGAGACGGCTAGAATGCGTCGGTTTATACCTGTCGATTCGCCGTGGCATCGTCTTTTTGATTTGGCGCACACGCCGACCTACAGAGAGCTGCTGGTCGAGTTCCTTTCGTCGTTCACATTTCACGCTCCTGGGGTCCCAGTGCCGCTTCCGTACCCAGATACTCCCCCTCCGCCTGAGGTTTCTTTCAGGCTCGCTGGCGTTTTGCGTGAGATGACGCTAGCAGAGTTTGCGGTGCATTGTGGTTTATACATGCAGGGGGAGATCGATACTGTGGTTTACACAGCGGGGCTAGTGGTGGTTGACAAACCCACTCTTGTAGGGTTTTGGCAGGTGATTGCGGGGGAAAATCATTGGGAGCACGACAAGTCGAAGGGGAGGGTGTCGTTTGTTAGGGACCCACTGCACAGGTACGTACGTTTATTACGGAAATTATTTTTGTTATGTGCATTGGTTTTTAATCTCTGTTTCTGTATTTCGCTAACACTATCTGCAGGTATCTTGTAACACCCCAAAAATGGGTTTGGTAATCAAAACCACGTTAATCCTAAAAGACGGGTAAAATACCGTTAGTGGTAAAAATTAACCCGGTAAATATTAGGATTTAAATAAATAAACCTAATATTAAATAAAACATGAATAAAAAGTTTTAAGGAAATAAGTTTATAAGAGGTCCGAGTTAACGGGACTTAAAATAAGCTTAGTCATAAATATTCCCGAACCCGCTAAGTTAACTAGGAATATTAAACCTAGTTAATAAGTGGGAATATTGTTGAAAATAATTAGGTTGTGACCTAATAAATAACTAACCAAACACGAGGGACCAAAGCCGGGTATCTAGCAAATGGAATTATAAAACTAAATAAAACAACACAACACACACACAAGAGTGTGTGTGGTGCGTGCTCTGGAATCGACCAGGAAGGGCTCCAAGGAGCCAAAACCCTAACTCAACCAAATTCAACAAATTGAAGGTCGATTTGTGCCTCAAATCAATGCATGAACGCGAATTAACAATCACCCAAGCTAGGGGATTGTAAGGTATGTCGAATGTTTGAGATTTATGAAGTTGTGAAAATTTATTAACATCACAAGGTGCGAATTCAGTATGAATCATAGAAGTTATGGCTGAATTTGAGATGTATGATTGCTTAGGAACAAGCCCTAAGTGAAGATTTAGAATAAATTGCTATGATTTAGGTGTTAGGTTGAATTACCACACCTACCTATGTGGGTTTTGATAATATGATGAAGTTAAGGTTAAATTTGTGTTTAGAATCATCATATTGAATAATGAAATTAAGATACTCGAACAAATGGTAAGTTTGAGTAATTGTTCATACATGGTTGAAATGGGATTTTAAACACTATGAAGAAATTTGGTAGCTATGTTCATGGAACTAGGTGTAGGAGATCATGTTATCTACTAATTGAAAGATAGGACTTGATTATGTTAGGTGTTCGGGTGAACACTAGAGGTATGATAAAACGGGTTTCACTCGTATATGAGAAACCCTTAGTTCTTGCGAAATGAATGAATAAATTAGTCTTGATAATCGCTTGAACTAAGTAAGGTGATTGAAATGTGATAAACGTGGTTAGAACTTTGGTTAAAACGGTGGCCTAAAGATAACGCTTACCGGGTAATTAAAGAATGCAAAAACTAGTTGATGAACTCGAATATGCATTTAGTATACTAATGGGCATTTGACTTTTAAAAGTCAAACTGACCTACAATGTGATGAATGATAATTAGATATAGAAATGCGTAAGGTGGAATAATCGTATTAAGTCATGATTAAACTAACCACCTTGTGAATGATGAATAATAGTTGGCGCTTAACAAGCTAAGTGAAGCTTGGGGAGAAAGCGGGTCAAAGGAATCAAGAAGGAAAAGGAAAGTGTAGCTTGGATACGAGGTAAGTAAAACTTACACCCTTATGTAGGACACGTGTTTATTTTATAAACTATAAATGCAAAAGATGTAATACCACAAATAAGGGTTCCGACACGACCGATACAAGCCGGAACAAGTATAAATGATAAAAACCATGGTTTATGGTAAACGGGGCAAATGGGTGAAATTGGAAATCTAAAACCATGCTTTTATTCTAATTTAGGTAAATGTTTGGTCTTATGGTCCAAACGGGTCAAATGGTGATGAAACACCATTTGACAATATCGACTAATGTGATTGTCAAGTAGTATGTTATCAGGAGTGATTAGCAATTTGGATAATTGCGACGCCATAGAATGTTGGTTAATTGACGCAAGGTATAAAACGGGTCTATATGTTGATTCGAGCCAGGTACGCACTTATATAGATTTATGGTTTAAAATGAAATGTTGGTCAAATACCTTAGCAAAGGGACCAATGTCGTAAAAAGGAAGAAATAAGTTGACGAAAATGCCCTTGATAGGTAAATCGGGCAAACGACCCTTAGAGGTCGTTTAGATACTAGTATTATCATCATGTAACTCTTAGACACATGTAAGAGTTGCAGACATCAACTTTGGGGGTCAAATGCTTATGAACGGGTTAATCACGTAAAATGACTATCCTAAGGGTAAAAATTAGGAATGTGGTTCGTTATGTTAAATCCACCACAAAAATAGTTGTGGTGGAATATAAGAGACTATTTAAAATTGGGAATACGAAGTGTAGAAAGAGAAGAGAGAGTTTGATGCTTAAATGTACATAATTCGCTCTAAATGGGTCAAAATAAGAACTTGAGCGTGAACGCGTTTTTATTATGTAAGAATCCCGTGATGTGAAATTTATATGACAGGAGATATGGAAATTATGAATTTCATGAGTTTAAGGATCAAATAAACATGTTTGTTTGATAAAAATAGAACGGGTCAAAATTTGGTAAAAAGGGTAATAAGCCGAAGACTTAAATGTCTGAAATTTTGTTAAATTAAATGTTGGATTTTGACTCCATGATGTGGAGAATCAAATTACAATCATGTAGGAAGAAACGGTAGGTCAAACGGACAAGCAGATTGAAAGATACGGAAGTTTTCGTGTCAAAAACGGCAAAATGGAAAGGTATGATACAGGGGCCACCGTAACTTACGGTGCCCACCGTAAGTTACGGTGGGGCTGAAATAGTTACGGTGATTGCCTCCTGTGTTACGGTGGGAAGATTTTTAATTCAGGGGCCACCGTAACTTACGGTGTCCACCGTAAGTTATGGTGGAGGCCAGATTCAAGTATTTGTTTTTGGATCAAGATATCAATGTTGGATTTTCCTAATTTCCTTGTTGTATTAGTTATTTAATTATCAAAACTGACTTTTAAGTTGGTTTTGATCACAGGTGAATGTCGAGGTTTCCGGATGAAGATCAAGCATCGAGCAAGAACCGAACACACGTTAAATAAAGCTTCCGCAATGTTGTTTCGCCGTTATTCTAAAATGATGAATTAAATTACACTATGTTGTTTTGCTTTCAAAGTTTAGAAAAGTTTTAATAAACCCGTATTTGAGCATGAATGTTCAAATATAATTATTCAGTAATTCGTGATTATTTACAGAATTCGCTAAATAAAATTATGGTTGTTACAAGTTTGTATCAGAGCCTGGTTTAAGAGATTCAAGTATGGTGGGAAAACTATGCTTGGACTTAAACCTTATGCTCTTGATAAAGATTGGTGTTCGGTTCGAGGCTTGATCGCAAATCCGGTAAGTACATGTATGTTAATAGTTTAGCATGCTAAAGTGTTGTAAACGACACATAGGGCTATCGTGTGATACACGTTACCCCAATTAAAAGGATTGATATGGTTGATGAAAATACGCGCGTTGACGCGTATGGTAGAAAAAGCCTTGTATTATAATACGGGCAATTATTGAAGTCTACATTACTAACTCTTGTAAATGTTTTAAATTGAAGGACACTCGCGTCTGAAGATGACGAGAGTGGAACGAATTGTAGTTATGATGATGGAACGGTCCGAGATAGGAGAAGAAGAGCATACTCATCAAGGACCTAAATCGCGCAACGATCGCAAATAAGTAATGGCAAGAAATCCCGTTAGGGCAAGCATTTACTAGGTGCACGTTTAAATTATTGCATGAATAGAAATATGCAACAAATACGTAGAAACTGATAGTTGCATATGTAGATTGAAAACTTGGAAAAACCTGAATAGAATACCTATCCAGGATATTGTTTCCAAGAGAAATAAATAGAGGTGTTACTTACATGGGGTGTGATGTGAAAACTATAAAAAGGTCGTGTATGTCATGTGTTAATCGCTTACTCTGGCCAAGTAAGTAGTGGCATATGATACCATGAGTTTCTTATGGCGGACACATTTACATCCGATGTAGTAAGGGCGGAGTGAATGGGACTAACTTAAAAAGTACCCAAATGAATCAAACGAGCAAAATATTTGATAATAATGTAAAAGCACAGCCGGGTGACGGAAGCGTATTATATAAGGATAATGAGCCCGAGAGAGGGGACAAAGAAACATGTAAAATGATTAAGGTACGCACTGGGAGGGGGTGTACATACACTCGAACCCGGAGAATGCAAACATGTAAAATAATTAAGGTATGCACTGGGAGGGAGTGTACTTACACTCGAACCCGGAAAATGCAAATATGCCTCTTAACGGGCCGTTTTTGTAAAACGGCAAACTTGAGGACAAAGTCGGAATATAAAATGAAGCGAGGTCTTAATGCGTACCGGGAGGGTTGCAATAATAATGACTTCGGTAAAACACCCGGATTGATGGGTAAAAATTAAATACATGTGTAGACCGAGAAACGGGAACTCGGATGGAAAGATTAAAAGACTCGGGTTTGAGTCATAACTAAAAGACGACAAGATAATGCAAATAGAAATTTTGAATAAATTATGTTCAACTATTTAAAAGTTGAACGGGTCGAATATAATACCATGACGGACAGCACGAGTAAACGCTAGCAGAATAATGGTAGCGTTAAAAGCAAATGAATATTGAGCCCGGCGATGGGACATAATCAAATATGAATGTATGTAAACTGGATAATGGTGAGTAAAAGATAAACCGACGCATAATTGACGTGAGAAGTCATAAAGTCAGAAAATTGTCCGAAAGGAAACGAATGTAGCCTTAGACTACGGTCAAGGTCAAAGAAAATATCCAGGGCGAAAAATAAATGATTCTTCAAACAAAACAGGGTGCCTTGACACCAAACATGTATTTTAAGAACGACATGCGTAAAGAATGAACTACGGGGCCAACCTAACCTGTAGAGCTGTAAACAATGGAAAGGTCTACGAGACCAAAACAACCCATGGGTCATGATTAGGAAGAAATTATAAGAACTTCGCTCCAAAGAGGTGAAAGTCTAATCAGGTTAGCCCATAAGGCTAAGTGAAAGAATCCACGGGTTACTTAGACAAGCGAGGGAACCAGTAGAGAATCCCCGCATAAAACTAAGACTGTAAAAGAATGAATTATGGACTGTCAATATCCTGGTACGGATAATTGACAAAACATAAAGATAAGATCCTAAACTAAAACTTCGGTTTTAGTAAGAAATAACGTTTTTTCAAATATAGATTCTGATAGAAATTCAAATAGTAAACATGAAAGATACAAGTCTTGACACTGATAGGCGCAAGGCGATATATTTGAAAAGTGATATTTTCGAAAATGAAATGTTGATATAAATTAAACATGATGTGACACGATCACGATCAAGAAATGCAATGTGAAGAAAAATCACATTACAACCAAGCGAGCGGTAAAAAGTAACTGGACTAATAAGTCTAGTCAGTGAGACCGGTTAAGGTCAATATTTAAATTAAGAAAGTGTTCAACACGCTATTTATATTAAGATTAGCGTGAAATAAACATAGTTGATAAGCGTGTATGACTAAGTGGCCAATTGGCTACTCAGTCAAGCCAAACAATAAAGGTAAGTGACTACAAAACGGCAGTGATGGTCCATGAGGTCGTAATAACGAAAAGTATTGATCGCCTATACTGAGCAATCACAAGACAACACAAGCAAAGTGTTGGGAAGTCAATTCGAGTAAAAGCACGATAAAAAGGATAAAGCCGAAAGGTATGTGGTAATATGCCTTGTAGAATTTCGTTAATAGCACATCTAGATAGTGCTAAATAAATAAGATAAAATCAGGAAATTCATTTTTAGCGGCAAATTCTGTATGAATGAACCAAATGAATAAGTTCGTAAAGGAAAGGGTCTGTTTGTAAAAAGTGAAAGATCTCATTAGAAACATCCAAATGGGTAAAAATAACGGATTCACAAAGAATCCGAAAGTATAAAGGCTATGGATTTCTCTAAGTTAATCAATCAAGTCGAAATAACAAGATGGCGTTATCCTGAGTTGCGTTAATTCGCATAAAAGATACATATGTTATGTAATTAAAATATGTTACCAAATTTGTCTGGTAACACTAACAAATGGTCAAAGTATGAGTAATACTTAGAAGGTTACTCAGTTTATGTACATTGGGTTTGAAACCCAATAAACTAAGTAAGAAAAGGTTTCGAGGACGAAACCTCTTTAAGGGGGGTAGACTTGTAACACCCCAAAAACGGGTTTGGTAATCAAAACCACGTTAATCCTAAAAGACGGGTAAAATACCGTTAGTGGTAAAAATTAACCCGGTAAATATTAGGATTTAAATAAATAAACCTAATATTAAATAAAACATGAATAAAAAGTTTTAAGGAAATAAGTTTATAAGAGGTCCGAGTTAACGGGACTTAAAATAAGCTTAGTCATAAATATTCCCGAACCCGCTAAGTTAACTAGGAATATTAAACCTAGTTAATAAGTGGGAATATTGTTGAAAATAATTAGGTTGTAACCTAATTAATAACTAACCAAACACGAGGGACCAAAGCCGGGTATCTAGCAAATGGAATTATAAAACTAAATAAAACAACACAACACACACACAAGAGTGTGTGTGGTACGTGCTCTGGAATCGACCAGGAAGGGCTCCAAGGAGCCAAAACCCTAACTCAACCAAATTCAACAAATTGAAGGTCGATTTGTGCCTCAAATCAATGCATGAACGCGAATTAACAATCACCCAAGCTAGGGGATTG
Organism: Helianthus tuberosus; assembly: GCA_030545235.1. NCBI lineage: Eukaryota > Viridiplantae > Streptophyta > Magnoliopsida > Asterales > Asteraceae > Helianthus > Helianthus tuberosus. The sequence continues at coordinate 161,148,300 of CM060429.1, read as the reverse complement.
TAAGGTATGTCGAATTTTTGAGATTTATGAAGTTGTGAAAATTTATTCACTTCACAAGGTGCGAATTCAGTATGAATCATAGAAGTTATGGCTGAATTTGAGATGTATGATTGCTTAGGAACAAGCCCTAAGTGAAGATTTAGAATAAATTGCTATGATTTAGGTGTTAGGTTGAATTACCACACCTACCTATGTGGGTTTTGATAATATGATGAAGTTAAGGTTAAATTTGTGTTTAGAATCATCATATTGAATAATGAAATTAAGATACTCGAACAAATTGTAAGTTTGAGTAATTGTTCATACATGGTTGAAATGGGGTTTTAAACACTATGAAGAAATTTGGTAGCTATGTTCATGAAACTAGGTGTAGGAGATCATGTTATCTACTAATTGAAAGATAGGACTTGGTTATGTTAGGTGTTCGGGTGAACACTAGAGGTATGATAAAACGGGTTTCACTCGTATATGAGAAACCCTTAGTTCTTGCGAAATGAATGAATAAATTAGTCTTGATAATCGCTTGAACTAATTAAGGTGATTGAAATGTGATAAACGTGGTTAGAACTTTGGTTAAAACGGTGGCCTAAAGATAACGCTTACCGGGTAATTAAAGAATGCAAAAACTAGTTGATGAACTCGAATATGCATTTAGTATACTAATGGGCATTTGACTTTTAAAAGTCAAACTGACCTACAATGTGATGAATGATAATTAGATATAGAAATGCGTAAGGTGGAATAATCGTATTAAGTCATGATTAAACTAACCACCTTGTGAATGATGAATAATAGTTGGCGCTTAACAAGCTAAGTGAAGCTTGGGGAGAAAGCGGGTCAAAGGAATCAAGAAGGAAAAGGAAAGTGTAGCTTGGATACGAGGTAAGTAAAACTTACACCCTTATGTAGGACACGTGTTTATTTTATAAACTATAAATGCGAAAGATGTAATACCCAAAATAAGGGTTCCGACACGACCGATACAAGCCGAAAAAAGTATAAATGATAAAAAACCATGGTTTATGGTAAACGGGGCAAATGGGTGAAATTGGAAATCTAAAACCATGCTTTTATTCTAATTTAGGTAAATGTTTGGTCTTATAGTCCAAACGGGTGAAATGGTGATGAAACACCATTTGACAATGTCGACTAATGTGATTGTCAAGTCGTATGTTATCAGGAGTGATTAGCAATTTGGATAATTGCGACGCCATAGAATGTTGGTTAATTGACGCGAGGTATAAAACGGGTCTATATGTCGATTCGAGTCAGGTACGCACTTATATAGATTTATGGTTTAAAATGAAATGTTGGTCAAATACCTTAGCAAAGGGACCAATGTCGTAAAAAGGAAGAAATAAGTTGACGAAAATGCCCTTGATAGGTAAATCGGGCAAACAACCCTTAGAGGTCGTTTAGATACTAGTATTATCATCATGTAATTCTTAGACACATGTAAGAGTTGCAGACATCAACTTTGGGGGTCAAATGCTTATGAACGGGTTAATCACGTAAAAGGACTATCCTAAGGGTAAAAATTAGGAATGTGGTTCGTTATGTTAAATCCACCACAAAAATAGTTGTGGTGGAATATAAGAGACTATTTAAAAGTGAGAATACGAAGTGTAGAAAGAGAAGAGAGAGTTTGATGCTTAAATGTACATAATTCGCTCTAAACGGGTCAAAATAAGAACTTGAGCGTGAACGGGTTTTTATTATGTAAGAATCTCGTGATGTGAAATTTATATGATAGGAGATATGGAAATTATGAATTTCATGAGTTTAAGGATCAAATAAACATGTTTGTTTGATAAAAATCGAACGGGTCAAAATTTAGTAAAAAGGGTAATAAGCCGAAGACTTAAAAGTCTGAAATTTTGATAAATTAAATGTTGGATTTTGACTCCATAATGTGGAGAATCAAATTACAATCATGTAGGAAGAAACGGTAGGTCAAACGGACAAGCGGATTGAAAGATACGGAAGTTTTCGTGTCAAAAACGTCAAAATGGAAAGGTATGATACAGGGGCCACCGTAACTTACGATGCCCACCGTAAGTTACGGTGGGGCTGAAATAGTTACGGTGATTGCCTCCTGTGTTATGGTGGGAAGATTTTTAATTCAGGGGCCACCGTAACTTACGGTGTCCACCGTAAGTTACGGTGGAGGCCAGATTCAAGTATTTGTTTTTGGATCAAGATATCAATGTTGGATTTTCCTAATTTCCTTGTTGTATTAGTTATTTAAATATCAAAACTGACTTTTAAGTTGGTTTTGATCACAGGTGAATGTCGAGGTTTCCGGATGAAGATCAAGGATCGAGAAAGAACCGAACACACATTAAATAAAGCTTCCGCAATGTTGTTTCGCCGTTAATCTAAAACGATGAATTAAATTACACTATGTTGTTTTGCTTTCAAAGTTTAGAAAAGTTTTAATAAACCCGTATTTGAGCATGAATGTTCAAATATAATTATTCAGTAATTCGTGATTATTTACGGAATTCGCTAAATAAAATTATGGTTGTTACATATCTGCACCATTTGCTCGCTACTTCTATTTCAGCGCGCGACTACAGCCGTGAGTGGTGTACGACCACAAATCTTTTTTTTCCTTTATTGTTTGTTGTATAGGAGGCCGTGCGCGCTAGCACACGGTCTAGCCCAGTACTACGCCTCCGCCCATCACCGGCAGGAGCGCGGATTTTTGTATGGCGGGGCGTACGTGACCGTCATTGCCCGTTCATTGGGCCTCGTACTGCACCAGGACCCACATCAACGGACGCCGCCAGTCATGCCGACGCGGATGGTCATGCAGTCGTTATGGGGGATGAAGGTAATCATGAGGTTCCCCGTTGGCCCGCGGTTTAAAAACCGCGACGGGGGCATATGGACAGAGGAGCCCCTACCAGAGCACTTCGATCCCGTTTATCCTCCTGCAGATCCTGCTGATGCAGTGCCTGTGGAGGAGCCTTCGGAGGATGTAGACGGTGCAGCGGTGCCACAGCCACCGCCACCTACCGGGGCGCCTCAGTTTCCACGTCACGTTATTCCAGGTCATGCCCCAGGAGCTACGCTACATCCGGATTTACGAGCCGAGCTTGACAGGCTCAACGATTTGGTAGGTTGGCTGGTACGGGCCGAACATGATAGACGAGAGAGAGAGGGATTACCCCCGATACCGCTTCCACCGGCTCGAGCACCACATCAGCAGCAGCAGCCGCATCAGCCAGATCCAGATTCGGATTTGGATGCATAGACCTGTTGTTGTTTTTATTTTTATTATGGATGTACAAACATATCTTATATATTTTTGTTATGGATGTACAAAGTTATCTTATATATGTCATATTTATGTTTGTTTTCAGTTATTCGGTTACCTAATGATTGTTGTCTTAAATTGAGATAATACGGAAACAAAATATGTTTTGAATATAATACGGAAACAATATATCCCCTGAATATAATACGGAAACAATATTTGAACGAGATAAAATTTTAATCGGAAGAATAAAAAAGTAAAATGTTAAAAACATTATAATATTTAATCGATATAATATATTTAAAGAGCCGATTTTTAAAATAGTTGATTTTTAAAAAACAAAAACTTTTTTATAGTGTAAAAAACAAAAAAAAACAAAACTTTTTTTTTTCAACCAAAAAACACATCTTCAAAAACTATCCAAAAAACCATACCAAAACCCACCAAAACACCCATCATTTCAGCAAAAAAAAACCTAAGGTTAGACGCCTCGTATAGGTCTGTACCCTTCGTATAGGGTTCCTTAAACTTTGTGCCTGACACCCTCTGAGACCCCCTTGAATTCAGTGCACAGAACGAGGCGTCTAGGGCATAAAAAGTGTGAAAATGGGCACAAAGGGTGTCCAAATATCTCCACCCTTATTATATTCTTATCATTCATTTTCGAGTATGCATATCACTCCAAAACTATCAAAAAAGGGGTTTTAGAAACTCACTTGTGGAAAATAGCTAAGGATGCTGTGAACATGATGACTTTTACCCTTGTAGAATACTGCGATAATTATGTCAATTTGGTTAGGGATTCACATGTGAAATGATTAACTATTCATATGATAACTAATCATGCGAGAACTACCATACGAATACTACTATATAAAAACTAACATTTGAATACCATCATACGAATTTTACTATACAAAATCTATTATACCAAAACTACTATGCGAAATCTACCAGGTGAAAACCATCATGCGCCAACCATAGCTTCTTCCTTAATAGAAACCCAAAAAATAGGAGTCGTCCCTAACCATATTTGAAAACATGACAAGATTTTAAGTTTATTGATTGAAACACATCCAAATGGTCATAGAACATGTTCTCATGCATAACTACCAACAATACGTGATATTATTGTAAAAACATTTTATGATTGTTTGGACGAAAACAAGATGTGTAGCTTCGAAAACTCACGCCTTCAGCGAATAGCAAAAATAACACACTTGTGATGTCTCGGATGGTAATCTTTTGCATAAAACCATGTCTTTTTTCTAAAAATTGTGAAGAACTCGGCAACCCATATTTAGGACTTTACATTCCCATAATTAAGGGTGCTACAAATTTTTGGGATATTCGATATATGAAATGTGTGAGCTTTTTAAAACTAGAGTTAACTGTCATTTTCGTCCCTGTGGTTTGGTCACTTTGGCCATTTCAGTCCATTTTTCAAAAATGCGCTATTTTTCTCCCCGACGTTCTGGAAAGGTGCCATTTCAGTCCAAAAATCATAACCCAGTTAAGTCAGTTTGTAAATAAGGACTGATTGTGTAAATTTGTTAACATAAAGGACCATTTAAGTAAAATGTATAAATATTTATATAATTATAAAATCTATAATATATAAACACACAAATCACTGCTCCCTCTCTCTCTCTACTCTCTCTCTAAACCACCACCACCATCACCTTCACCTCCACTGCCGGTCAACCACCGCTACAGAACACCACCGCCGTCATCATCCTCCGCCATCATCATCAACCACCATCCCAAAAACACCACCGCCGTCATCATCCTCCTCTCCTCATCATCAACCACCATCCTAAAACACCACCGCCGTCATCATCCTCCGCCATCATCATCAACCACCATCCCAAAAACACTACCGCCGTCATCATCGCCACTCTCTCTCTTTCTACTCCCTCTCTCTCTAAACCACCACCACCACCACCATCACCTTCACCTCCACCACCACCACCACCACCATCACCTTCACCGCCGCCACACCAGACCTCCGCCGCCACCAACTGAATCGGCAACGCCGATGACGGAGAAGGTTATGGCGGCATATGATGACCAGCAGCAGAAGCCCTAATGTTCGCCTCTGTTTCAGATAGTTGAACTCTCCGATCACCGTTCTGCTCAGATCCGTATGATTGAACAAGCCCTAACGTTCGCCTCTGTTTCAGGTAGTTATCAGTTGATTTATTCTATGTTTCTTATCGGTTGTTATAAGATTTGTAATTGTTAATTAGGTTTTTGAGAATTAATGTCACACCCCGATTTCCAACGTGTCACCGGTGGGCCCGGTGGGGAGTATCGTGACGTGGTTGGCAACATAATAGTCAAACAACACAATATTTAATATGCACAGCGGAAGCAATATAAAAGATAAGTTTCAACCGAATTTAATATTGTAATATCAATGTCACAATATTCGGAAGTTTATCCACAGACGGATCGAAAATAAAATGGAATTAATAGTTCAACAGACTTCAGGCATCTTAAGCTTGCGAGACTTCTATTGATGCTAAGGAGAAATCCCAGCCAATTACGCTTAGTACCTGCATTTAATCTTTTTGGGAAAATACGTCAGTTTACACTGGTAAATACAATCAACCGACTCATTTTGGAAAATGATTGAAAATTTATTTGGATGCACGTGGCATAAACATTTTATTTAACTTGGGAGAATTATTTAATATTATAATCTTGTGAACGAATTACATGTTACTTATGCGTTCAGTAGCCCGGATCGTGTCCGGGTTAAAGATCAATAGACACACCACATTATTCTTTTGTGCACTGACGGGTGTACGCCTACACCCCGCGCTTAAGTCATGGCCATTTCGTAAAATGATGCCAAGGATATCCGGGACATGGTCATTTAACCCCCAAGGGCCATACATCAAATAATACAGAATAAAGCGGGTTATGTAAATACATTAATCACAATCCGATTTAAATGACTACATACCCGACCAAGCGGTACTTTTATAGTACCGTATCCCAAGCCCGTATAGGGAAAATAAGTTAAGAGTATTTACCTGAGCAAAGTATAAATCACAACAAGCAAACGCAAGTAGCTTTTACTTGTACTCCTAATCTGGAACGAAGGTTTATAATAACCTATTAGAATCCTAACGGGTCTTTAGTTAAGCTTAAGCTTAGACCGGTTAGTTTCAAAGACACGGTTCGTACGCACGATTAAGCGAAGACCGGATAGAATGTGATTTAGACCCGACAAGTTCAGAGACTTATTTAATATGGGTATTTCATACACCTTCTGGATTTTGAGATAAAACCGATAGGGTTTGACCCGTTTCGGCTAATTTATGCAAACTAGTTACATAAACCGAACCGAGCGCGTAATAAGCGTAACGGGTAATAATGAGAGCCATTTACAGGTTTCCTAAGTTAATACGCTTCAAATATGTTGTGACATCAGTAAGATATCATTTATTATGCCCGAAATGAATTTAAACACAAACTATGCCCCGTAGGGGTAGTTTGGTCATTTATAAGGTGATAAAAGAGTTTAAGTAATATCCTGAGTTACAGGTCTGATGTAATCAGCAAAGATAATCAATTTGCTAAGTTATATCAGTAGGTTATTGTATATATGTGAAATTTATCAATTATAGCCAAACTATGCACCGTAGGGGCATTTTGGTAATTTCACATAAGCCGTAAAGCTCAAAACTGAAGTCTGAGTTAAACAACTTTTGCTTACTGTTAAAAATATTATAATTTGCCTCAAATATCAGTAGGTATCAACCCTTGTATGTTTAAAATAATTCTAGTACATACTATGCGTTAAAAACGCTTAATAAGGCGATTAAAGCCATTTCCGGGTTTGATACATAAGGCTGATATTTTTATTATTACAAAAGGCTAAAAATAATTTATTTATCATATGTGATCAGTAGCAAAAGGTTTGGAGTTGATTAGATATGTAAAACTCATTTTATGGCCCGTAAGGGCAAAACCGACAATTACCGGATTAAGCCTACGACTATTAGTTATGCTCAACCTAAAATTAATTAAAAATCTTCAAAAATCCCAAAATAATATATTACATCAGTGGGTAATAAGTTTGATATCAAAAAGTAGGCTTAACTAGGCTATACGCTAATTACGCTGTTTAATTAACATAAGGCTTTCATTTTACGCTAACGAGCATAACTCTTAATCTACACCTCAAACTGATGTCAAACTTTGCATACAAGTTTATATATCCGTAATTAAAGTTTCTACACTTTTACATTTTTACATTTTCAAAAATCACGTTTTAAGGTGAAAAGGGCATAATGGTCAACATATGAGCAATTAACGGAATCATTCGTATTAATTGGTTAACTAATGAACCATGGTGTATAATCACAGAGGGTTATACTAGCATGTAACCTGGTCCAAATAGAGCTCTTAGGTATTTCTAACTCATACCTAAACGGGTCAGAACTGAGGTCAAAGCAAAAGTCAAAGCTTTGCGACTTTCGGTTCCGAACCGGGTCTAAACAGTAAATTGTTGGGTTGAACATGTTTAGACATGTTCTTACACTAATTACCAAGTTATATTAATGATCAAACAGGTTGTATGTGTTCTACATTGCTAATCATGCATAAATTAGAATTTAAGTATCCTGTTGACTTTTTAATTACAAGTTTGACCCGACATTAGACCTAGTTAGAGTGGGAATCAGGGGGAACCCTTTTAAAGGTTTATTACCCACATAATTACCAACTTATAACTACTTTTGATTCGACTAATCACTGGACCATTAGTGATTAATCTTAAAGTCAACCGTTAATTACGACGGTTTGACTTCTAAGCTTAAGCTAAGTAAAAACTTAACTAAGGAAGGATAAGCAAACTTACTGAAGTCCTATGCTTGATTAGGAAGGTCTTGTGTCTGCTCTTAAGCTCCCAAAAGCTCCAGAATTGCACAAGAAGTGAATGATCAAATGGTTGCAACTTCATGCCCCTTTATAGTGATTTAATCACCATAAAATGTTGACAAATAAGTCTACCACTGACCACAACTCATTAACAAGTGTCCCTAGTGTTCTAGGGGGTTGTTTAGAGGCCAAGCAAGATGAGGAAAATCGTTTAAAGATCAAGAATTGCGTTTAAACAGCAAACAGGCGATTTTGTTGGAACTGGGCATCCCTTGCGCACCGTAAGCATAAGTCTTGCGGTGCGCAAGGCTTCTGATCAGCCTCCACATTTTCTATTTTTTTGCATAAATGACTCTTGGCCCTTCCGAAAGGTCAACTAAGCTTAATACTTCCAATATGGCCCCTTTTTATTTACCTACAAGGGCTTTAAGACTTGTACCCACTTTGCCAAGTCCCTGGACACTTCTGGTTAACCCGAAAAGTCATAATTTTCAACGTTAGCGCTTTAACCCCTCGCACACAAATTTGATCATAACTTTCTCATACGATAACGAAACATTATGAAATTTATGTCGTGCATTCTAGTGAGCATACTTTACCGTTACAAAGCCTTGGGTTTGTCAAAAGGTCACTCAGAGGTATAACTTAAACATGTTGACACATTTAACCCCTGTAGTTTGTAATCTCTCACTTTCTTTCATATTTAGCTTCGTATGATCCATTATTTATTCGTTTGAAGGTATGAGCATCATGTAGGGTTAATGTACAATATATTTATTCACTGCTGACATTTAGAACTCGTATATTCACATTCTTTCCATGATTGTCAACTTTAGTCCTTCCAGAGTATCCTTTTACACGTTCAAGCTTATGACACGTGTCAATATATTATAGGACGTGAATTTTCGAGGTGTTACAATTAAGTTTGACTTATAGCTGAATAATCTATGCCGATTTTGAATCTGACATGTGTTTTTGAACGGTTGTTATTGAATTTGCTAATGCTACAATAGTTTGTGAATGATATGGTTACAGGTGGTGATTAATCTGTGGGGGTGAATTGTGATGACCGGAGATGTGGTGGAGGTGGTAGCTGTGGTTGGTGGCGGCAGTGGCTGTGGTGGCGGTGGTGGAGACCAGTGGTGCAGGTGTTTGTGTATGTATTTATGTAGGGATTCTATGTTGGAGGTGAATTGTGATGACCGTAGAAGTAGTGGAGGTGGTAGCTGTGGTTGGTGGCAGCAGTGGCTGTGGTGGCGGTGGTGGAGACCAGTGGTGCAGGTGTTTGTGTATGTATTTATGTATCAGTGTTTGTGTATGTATTTATGTGTGTATATGTATATTTTAATAAATCTTTATTCTTTAATTTTCTACTTAAATAAATTACTTAAATGGTCCTTTATGTTAACAAATTTACACAATCAGTCCTTATTTACAAACTGACTTAACCGGGTTATGATTTTTGGACTGAAATGGCACATTTCCAGAACGTCGGGGAGGAAAATGGCGCATTTTTGAAAAATGGACTGAAATGGCCAAAGTGACCAAACCACAGGGACGAAAATGACAGTTAACTCTTAAAACTAATATCCGAATCTGTATTTAAGAATCCTGATGAATTTTCAGATATTTAAGATTAGGGATTTTATGGTCTTGTTTTCTGAATTTCATGGTTTTGTATTCTAAAACTAATGTTCTTTTTTCTTGTTTTCTTTTTTGCATATCCATAATATGAATGTAATGTAAACACAAAAAGGGAATAAAGGAATACCACAAACAAATTGCAAACTCCATGTACGCACGACATCAAGCGAAAACTAAATTATGTTTAGAATATATGATTTGTATTATATATTTTACTTCATCTTTTAGGCAAGACATACTATATGATATTGTAGTATATATGAATGAGCGCACATGCTTTTCATTGTAATATATATGAATGAACGTGCATGCTTTTCATGCATTTTGCTAATTTTTTTCGTATCATGCTGTTCTCACAATAAACAAATCTACAGTAAAAAAACTGTAAAAGCCCTATATTAGTGTATAAACAATCATATGTAGTAAGAAAGACAATAAGAGATGGTTAAAAACTGTCTTATATTTCACGTTTATTTCCACAGGTATCAACATCTCTATTAATGTGTGTGTGTATATACACATACATGCATGAGTGTGTTGATGCGGAACCAATTTCATGTAGAGAACCGTAAAAACTGCATAATGCACTTGTAGAGTTTGTTATATATAGTAAAGATAGGAGGTAACTGCTACATAACAATCTTACTTATCGCAATTTAAAAAATATTATAAATCTCTATTTAAAACTAGTATATATTATTTTTTTTATCCGGAGATAGGGAAATTTTGAAAAAAAAAACTACAAATACTTGAATACAAGCATTTACATATTTATTTGTAGGTGGGATTGGATAGTGATATTAGTATTAATGTCAATAAGTCCGTTTAATTGGACTTTAGATATCGAATTTGAACAAGTGTTCACAATCATGAAAGATCACGTCAACCCATTCTCCTGTGCTTGAGAAGGTTTTCAGTAAAATCTTCTCTCTAATACTTCTTATTACTTTTTTTACTTTAATTTCTAACATTACAATAAATAATTTATTAGGTGTTAGCTGTCAATATCGGGCTAACCTACTTGATAGATGCATATATCTTTTAGAGAGGAAGTCCCAAATTCAAAACTGGACAAGAGTGAATATTTTTGAATAATTAATGAAATAAAGTAGAAGTGTTGCTAGTAAAAAAATGTGTTAGCTATTTTATGGAGGTGATATAAATTCAGTTACATCTACATTAAGTAACGTATTTGATCCACTATCCTATCAACTACGGGTCATTATTTTATTTTTATATAAACGTTGCTTATAATTTCTTTCGTATTGTCATTGGAAGCAATTGTTTAGAATTACAAAATCCATAGTTTACGTTGACAAAGTCATCTTTACTCCCGCGTTTGGCGCTTGGGTTTCACTCTCACTATCCTCACCAAAACAAATTGGAATTTTCTTTTAATAAATTATTATTATGATCAATTCTTTTATTTATTTGTGATATTTTATTTTTGCTTTTCAAATTTTCTATGTATCCGGGTAGGATATAATTGGGTTTGGGTATAACCGGGTATTGAAACCAGATATTAGTACCTGATTTTAATAAAATATATATATTTTTTTATTTTACATAAAAATAAATGCGGGTAGGATATAATTGGGTTTGGGTATAACCGGGTATTGAAACCAGATATTAGTACCTGATTTTAATAAAATATATATATTTTTTTATTTTACATAAAAATAAATGCGTTTAGAAATTAATTTGGTTTGTAAAAGTAATTAAAAACAAATTACAATATAAATTCACTCAAATACAAGCTATAGTTGTTTTATAATATGCATTTCTAAAAACTTAAATATACAAATTGCAAAGTAAACATAAAAATTTATCATAAAAATTCGAGTATTATATCGGGTATTAAAAAAACCGGTATCGGGTATAACCGTGTTCTAGTATAGGGTACCACTGGTTCCGGGTATTTTCGGGTACGGTTTTGGGTTACGGGTATTGAGTTCAGAATGTATACCCTATCCATACCCTACAGGTTGGGTCGGGTTCAGTTACGGATATACAATACCCGGGTACAAAAATAACTGGTTTCGGGTTTTTTATCGTGTCCGGTTCCGAGTACCGGTTTTTTGAGCACCTCTAACTAAGAATTCCCCCCATGAAGCGGGCAACATTTACATTACAAAATAAACAATATATATCAACAATTATATATATGGTGGAGTTTTAGAGTGAACACTAGTGTATTTGTGAACTGAGTGAACAAATCCTGACCATTTATTTACATCATCAAATCGTAAAATACACTAGTGTATTTTCATCATCAAATCCTAGCCAATGATTTACACTTGTTTATATATATTTATAGATATAGGTAGAGGATCCTGTAAAAAGTGCTCAAAGTGTGAGAAGTGTATTATAACACTATATATAATACTATATAACACCATATAAACACCGTATAACAATATGTAACACCATATAATAGCATATAACACTATATATCATTATATAACAAATATAACACTATAGGTTGTCTGATAGCATGTCTATGATAGATGTATAGTGTTATATTTTGTTATATAATGATATATAGTGTTACATAGTGTTATATGGTATTATATGGTGTTACATATTGTTATACGGTGTTTATATGGTGTTATATAGTATTATATATAGTGTTATAATACACTTCTCACACTTTAGACCCCTTTTACACTATCCTTACCCTATATATATATATATATATATATATATATATATATATATATAGGATAAAGATAGATAAAAAACCCTCAAATTCTTAGAAAACTCTGAAAACCCAAATGGGAACCCATTTTTACCCCACTTCCCGACATTTTTTTTTTTTGAAAAAAATAACACATGTAATATACATGTTTTAGAGTGTCTTGGGCAAAAAAAAAAACAAAAAAGCGCCGAAGGATTTTTTTTAAAAAAATAAACAAATTTCAGCCATGTCCGGTCGACTAACATGTGTTAGCAAAAAATGACAGAATTTGCTGAATTTTTTTTTTTTTTTAAAAACATCCCCTCGGCGTTTTTTTTGATTTTTTTGGCCCAAAACTCTTAAAAATACTGTATATTACATGTGTTAATTTTTTCAAAAAAAAAAAAAATGTCGGGAGGTTGGGTTTTCTAAGGTTTTTCATATATATAGGGTTTTCTATATAACCCTCCCCTATATATATATGACAAGGATCATTACAGAACACTAATTATTGCGAGAACAAAAAGAACAACTCAAAATCACTAAATTTTGGGATGTAAGGTTCATATTTCTTAAATTTTATGTTTCTTACATTCATATGCGTATTATATATACATAAAAAATCATATATTTTTTCCTACACATAGTCTACATACATGTAGGTAATTTAGCCTACACATAACCTACATGTGTGTAGGTTATTTAAAAACTGAAGATTTTTAATTTTTTGTTTTAAATTCTAGTGTGAGAAACAACAAATCTTACATTTATAACATTTTCATTTACTTTTTAGGTTTTTAGGATTGAAAACAATGAGTGATTCATTTTGTTCTACGTGTTCTCGCGATATTTATTGTTCTGCATAGAACCTTCCCCTATATATATATATATATATATATATATAAGACAAAGATCCGTTAGGAACCACCCCTTATTGCGAGAACCGCGAGAACCAATGTGAACACAACAAAAAATGCCTAAAAATAGCTAAAAATCACACAAATTTTTTTTTTAATATTTTTTTATAAAAAAACCGCTACTTTTTGTAGCAAAAAAAAAATTTTAATTTTTTTTGCTAGGAAAAGTAGCGATTTTAACATAAAAAATATTAAAATTTTTTTATTTTTTTTTATTTTTTAAGATTTTTTTAGGTTTTCTGAGGTTTAGTTTTTAGCATTTTAGCTTTGGGGGGGGGGGGGTTAGGTTTTTGTGGGGGTGGGGGGAGGGGGGTTAGGTTTTTTTTTTTAGGTTTTTTGAGGGTTTTAGTTTTTAGCATTTAGCTTTGGGGATGAGGGGGTTAGGTTTGGGGGGGGGGGGGGGGGGGGTTACGGTTTTTTTTAGGTTTTTAGCTATTTTAAGTTGTGTTCACATTGGTTCTCGCGGTTCTCGCATGAACCTTACCCTATATATATATATATATATATATATATATAATGTAAGTATCTATAGAAAACCCTTATAATTTAGAAAACTTGGGAAACTCTAACCTCCCGAACTTTTTTTTTTAAATTTACACATGTTATATACATGTTTTTAAGGTTTTGGGGAAAAAAAAATCAAAAAAGCGCCGAGTAGATATTTTTTAAAAAAATAAACAATTTTTGGTGTAACACATGTTACAAATATGTCAGATGAATGTAACATGTGTTACACCAAAACTTGTTTATTTTTTTAAATATCTACTCGGCGCTTTTTTGATTTTTTTTTTCCCAAAACCCTTAAAAACATGTATATAACATGTATAAATTTTTTCAAAAAAAAAAACATCGGAAGCTTTGAGTTTCCCGGGTTTTCTAAATTAAAGTGGGTTTTCTATACATCCTTCCCCTAATATAATATAATTTAAGTATCTATAGAAAACTCTTATAATTTATAAAACTTGGGAAACTCTAACCTCCCGAACTTTTTTTTTTTTTAAAATTTACACATGTTATATACATGTTTTTAAGGGTTTTGGAAAAAAAAAAATCAAAAAAGCGCCGAGTATATATTTTAAAAAAAATAAACAAGTTTTGGTGTAACACGTGTTACAAATATGTCAGATGAATGTAACACGTGTTACACCAAAACTTGTTTATTTTTTTTTTAAATATCTACTCGGCGCTTTTTTGATTTTTTTTTTTTTGCCCAAAACCCTTAAAAACATGTATATAACATATATAATTTTTTTCAAAAAAAAAAAACATCGGGAGCTTTGAGTTTCCCGGGTTTTCTAAATTAAAGTGGGTTTTCTATACATCCTTCCCCTATATATAATATATATATATATATATATATATATATATATATATATATATATATATATATATATATAGGGTAAGTTTCATGCGAGAACCAATGTGAACACAACCTAAAATAGCTAAAAAAAACCTAACCCCCCAAGCTAAAAACTAAACCCCTCCAAAAAACCTAAAAAAAACCCAACCCCCCCCCCCCCCCCAAGCTAAAATGCTAAAAACTAAACCCCCAAAAAACCTAAGAAAATAAAAAAAATTATAAAAAAATCGAAAAAAATATAAAGTGTATCGTACAATATGGCTTAACGTATGAACCGTACGCAATATCAAATTCGCATGTTATGTTAAAAAATGAAAATCGCATGTTAAAAACAAAATGAAAACCGCATGTTTATAAAAAAAACAAACTTCGCATGTTAGTAAAAAAATCGCATGATGTTAAAAAAAAAACCAAAATCGCATGTTATAAACCAATTTTTGCATATCGGTACTGAATCTCGTACGTTAAACCATATTGTACAATAACCGGTCTCTCTCTCCCTATATATATATATATATATACAGGATTAGGTTCATTTATGAACTTCTTGAGAGTAAACTAAGTGAACTAATCTTGGCCCTTTATCATTTTTTAGATTAAAAAGGTAAGATTGACATTCGCCAAGTATTTTTAATTAAAATCCATTAATTTTCTCATCTCTTAACTTTCTCCCTCTCTCTCATTTTTAATCATTTCTCCATTATTTTACTTATAAGAGATTGAAGAGTTAATGTTTTCTTAATAAACTTTTATGTTGTTTTTAAAATTAACCCTTCGCTTGCGGTGTGCACATATAATGTATATATGTTTGGGCGCTCGGGGGGCAAAAGTAAAATGGTACTAACTTTAACGTTATTTTACTAATTTCGTGAAAATAACATTAAAAGCAGCGGATTGTTAATCATGCATCATGTGGTGACGATGATGGCTGAAAGACACGGGGGTACATGCACCAAACAATCTCTGTCCCGATTGTTTGAGTGTTATGTGACTTAGGTCCAAGGATTGATACAAAACTACAATCAAGCCGTGGGTCTCACTGGAAGCAGCCTCTCTATTCCTACGGGGTAGAGGTAAGGCTGTCTACATCTACCCTCCTCAGACCCTACCTTAGCTTTGCTATTGGTGGGATTTACTGAGTATGATGATGATGATGTTCTTTTTAAAATTAAATATTAAACCTAATTAAATTATGTTTTTTAACATACGTGTATACAGGTCAGTATATACAAGACTTATACACCTGTGTATTATTACATCTTGTTCCCACAGGTCGATGAATCAGATTTATTCACATGTGTATTATTCATGTATATATGTGTATACAGGTCGGTATATACCAGACGTATACACTTGTGTGTTATTCAAGTACATAGTGTATACAGGTCGGTATATACCAGCCTTATACACATGTGTATTATTACATTTCGTTTCCACCATGCATCTTTTCATCAAACATTGATCTAATACATATATGTATATAGAATGTAATTAAATATTTTTAATCATGTTCTATATTTGATGGGTTGGTAGAATTCCATAGCTTAATGGTTTTAATTTCAGTTAATTACACGAAGTTACTTTCTAGAATACACTATTTTGATATGGTTTGTGTTTTGCAGGCATTGACGGGTTTAATGTGCATTTTAGAGATTTAATGAAGCTTTGGGCGAATGCTAGAGAGAACATAATTGAAGAAAATGCAAAAAGAGGCAAAACTGAGCTGAACTTTGCGCCAGAAACAGTCCAAACTTCACTTTGGCTTATCCTGAGCTAGAAAATGAGCTTCGAGGCTTATAATATATGCATTTGGGGTAGCTCGACGAGATGAATCAAAATATAACGTTTTGAAAGGCCAAAAATTGACGCATTATCTGCTGCACACCGGCTGATTGGTAAAAACGGGATTTTTTTAGAGAAAAAGTCAATTTTGGAAAAGGGGGAGTTACACATGTTTTTGAGTTTGAAACCACTTCTTGGAGCCATAACCTACCATCTCTATCACTACCAATCATCCATTACACCAATCATCATCCGAATCATTGCAATCAACCATTCGATTCATCATTACCCGCCATTCCCAAAACCCTAGTTCATCTACCACTTCATCTTCATCCATTCTCCACCATCCAAACCCTAACCCCTAACCCTCAACTCTCCTTCAAGACTCAACATTATGGTTCGGTGCTCGTATTCATCCTCAGGTGATCGCACCTCTTCGACCATGAACAGCTAGTCTCTTCGGTTTCACCCCGGTATAGATTGTTGTAAGAATTTCTAGGGTTTATGCATTTGTATTTTCATTTGATTTTGTGACAAATTGTTTAGTATTTGAAACCTTTCATAATTGTCGTGCATTTAAATTGAATTTATGAATTGTCGAATGATTATAAAATCTGACTTTGCGAAATGAATTTGTGCACTTATGCCTTATCGTAGGTTAGGATTTACATGTCCAAGGTAACGAAGTGCATTACGGCCCGTTGTCTATGACGTCGATAGCAATTGGAACCTAAGCTTCGTGATAGTAATCCGTTAATCACTATATGCAATTGAATCAAGTTAAAACATGTAGGAACCCTAGGTCTTGCAATAATCGAACCGGGTGTGGAACTTGTCTCTAATTTCTTGTTTTAATCATTTAGTAATTTAGTTGCAATTATAGTTAATCACAAGTGTTTTAGATAATACCACTTATCGGGTCACTACGATTTATTGTCCAACCAAATAAACTTATAAAAAAAATTAGCAATCTTCATAATCGCATTATACATTTTTGTAAATAGTCTAACTAGTCGAACAGGTCGTGCGATACTGGCCACATGCTCTTCGTGGATTCGATACCCGACTTACCCTAGCTACCTAGGTTTAATTGGGTTTTTGACTGATCGGGACGACACAGTCACGTCAATATTGAACAATATTTGATAATGTTTGTATATTTTTCTTAAATTATCAAATATTAAGTTAGGTAATTTGTGAGAGAAAAAAATATATAGAGAATGTAATTATATATTCTTTTAATTGGAAAGAGAAATCGGGAGAGAGAAAAAAATCAATTAATTAAATGGAGAGAGAAAAATACAATAATACGCTTATGTATATTAAAATACATGTAAATTACAAAATACAATTACAATCTTGCCACTAAAGAAAAAATATAGATCTACAAAATCAATGGTCATGATAAGTTCATTTCGTTCACAAATACATCATTGTTCACTCATGAACCCTGCCATATATATATATATATATATATATAGGACAAGGATAGACAAAAAACCCTATCTTTCTTAGAAAACTCTGGAAACTCAAAGCTCCCGACATTTTTTTTTTTTGAAAAAAATAACACATGTAATATACATGTTTTTAAGACTTTTGGCCCAAAAAAATCAAAAAAGCGCCGAGTACTTTTTTTTAAAAAAAATAAACAAGTTCCAAAAACTTCGTTGACTAACATGTGTTAGACAAAAAAAACGCTGAAAGTTGCTGAAACGTTTTTTTTTTTTTTAAAAAAAAACCGTTCGGCGCTTTTTTGATTTTTTTGGCCCAAAACTCTTAAAAACATGTATATTACATGTGTTATTTTTTTCAAAAAAAAAAAAAGTCGGGAGCTTTGAGTTTCCCGGGTTTCTTAAATATTTAGGGTTTTCTATATAGCTCAACCCTATATATATATATATATATATATATATATATATATATATATATATATATATATATATATATATATATATATAGGTTCATTAATGAACAACCCCCTTGATTGAGAACTAATCCTAGCCCTTGATTATCAATACACAAGTGTAAATCAATAGGCAGGATTTGATGATGAAAATACACTAGTGTATTTTACGATTTGATGTTGTAAATCAATGACCAGAATTTTTTAACTCAGTTCACAAATACACTAGTGTTCACTCTAGAACCTCACCCTATATATATATATATATATATATATATATATATATGAGAAAACGATCTAAAGTGTGAGAACGGATCCTGGCCCAACACGTAACACGCGATATAGTGAAGGGCGGAGGGGCTTTTTGTTCTTTTATATTCTTTTTTTAAACGTGTCTCACAACACCGCTTTTTCTTTTTTGGGCGTTTAGTTAGATTCAACAAATACATGGTGTTTTTATTGGTTTTTAGATCAGGAGCATAGTAAATATTTTGGCGTTTATGACGTCCCCAAATTCAATAAAATCAATTAGTAATTATAACTTCTTTTCCTCCATGGCGTTTCCCAAATTCATTAGGCGTTTTTGTAGATTTCAACAGTTCATATGTGTTATCAAGGTAAATTTGTTGGCGTTCATGTTGCTTTTAAATTCATTGGTAATTTAAAGGAGTACAGCCAAGACGAAATCAAACAAAAACTAATAGTTTTCTGTGGATGGTATTACATTATAGATGTAACCATCACTTTATTCATCACTCTTCTCAGACTCATCATAATCAACTTGTTCATTGGCGTATAACGCCATAATCTCGTCTTTTTTTTGTTGCATCATATACTTGAATGTATTGACAACGCTGGATCTAGCATTGTTCGAAGGTGCTAAATCATAGAGCTGTTCAATAAGATGTAGTTTATCTGTGTTCAGCACTTCGTCCATTGTCAATGAATAATCCCCCCTCCGCCCCCCCCCCCCCCCCCCCCCGTGTTGAAAGCTCACCCTCACCATTCTTGATTGTTCATCCAGAATCCAACTGGTAACTTTTGGTAGATCGGTATCTTCAACATCATCATCATCATCTTCATCATCATCTTCTGGAAGTTTTCTTTTTAATCTTCTTATTACCGTTCGATTCCTCTGACAATCGTAGGCCACTGGGACCCCAAGGGCTAGAATATCCCTTTGAACGGATTCATGCATACTAAGTATGGCCTTGATTGTTTTGACTTTCACCCTTCTCCTGTCAGAGAAATTTATGACAAAACGTCCCTCTGACCTATCAAATCTCCATGCAATAACCTGCGCCATTTTTTAAATTGTATGGCGTTTTAGACAATGTGTGGCGTTTTTAGTGAATGTGTGGAGTGTGAAGCTTTTGTTTAACTGTTGTACCTATATAATGAGCTTTTTTTGGCGCCATGTAGATATATGTTTTTGCGGTAAAAAACATCAGTAATTTTTTTATGTGTGTTTTTTGTATCAATTGTTGTTCCATGTAGGATGCAGGTCTATAATGTGACAGATAATTATGGCGTTTTGGAAAGATAAATAAATTCAATTACGATGGCATGGCTTTTAATATATTAAATGTTAGTAATAAAGTTTTTTGTCGTTTCAGTTATTGTTTGTTGTTACTGTTTTGTTCAGCTTCATCTGTTATTGCTGTAACACTTCTCCTCTTTTCAAGGGTTTGGCTTTTTGTTTTTAATCGCGTTTAGATAAAGATGGCACGTTGTTTTATACATTGTTTTAATGACGTTTAGTCAATTATTTGTGTTTTTAATAATAATTTGTTTTGGCATTTTTTGGTGTTTTTATATAGTAACGAGTTATGCCACCATATCCGTTCACAGTTTTCATACTATTCGGTGTTTGTAGTTTTTGGCGTTTTATAAACAATTTTTTAACAGATATAATGTATTTTATTAGTAGATAACAAACAATAGAAAATGAAAAAAAATAAAAAATGATAATCTAATTTCTCATCCAAATCTTCACTATCATCAGCCTACTCTTCTTGAATTTGTTTTGGCGTTTTGAACCATTGAATACCTTAGATAGATGCCAATTTTCCTACATAACGCCCGTCTTTAAACAAAGCTTATTAGTGGCATCCTGTTTTTTAGTGTGATATATTGCTGTTTGGTGACATGTCATTGAAGATCAACCACTGCTTGGATGCTATTATGATCATGGAGTCCAAAATAACATTTACACTGGTATCGATCCCTTCATGGCATAAATATATCCATCAAGAACAAAGCTAACATGATGTCATATCACTGTCACAAGTCTCTTTTTCTTGAATATTTGTTTATCTCATTCAGCAAAAGCTTATAGAGATATCTACCTCAGAGAAGAATCCATTCAGTGTAACTTCATATAGAACAATACTGAATATAGAAGAAACAAGGTTTGCCATCTGTGGTTTTTTAACTATTTTTGGCGTTTTTAAAGTGAGTGGTACTGTAACACCCGTCTAATATTTACTTGAATTTTGGTTGTAATTCAAACCATAATATAAAACGATATCTAACTTGTAACATAAATTACAAAATAAGGTTCAAAAGTATCAAAACATTAGTCAACTAGAGACTAATTTAAACATTCAAAAGTTTTCGAAATAAATTGTTTACAACCCATAAACATTGTCTATTAAAAGTTATGATATTGCGGAAGCATTCAAAATGAGTGTTCGGTTCTTCAACATTAGCTTGATCGCCATCCGGATAGTCCCCACTTTTACCTAAGGTCAAAACCATCCAAAATATTAGTTTTGACAACAATTTGTATAATACAAACAAGTCCTAGCATCAAAACATTAGAAAACAAATAATTTTTCAGAAGATACCCTGCCGCGTGTCGCGGCAGGTTTCGTTCGATACGTCGCGTGGCGCGGCAACTCCCGCGTGTCGAGGAGGATCTCGATGATCCTGTCGCGTGGCGCGGCAGGAACGGTGGCGGCAGGATCGGTTTTCCAGCAGCTTATGTTTTGTGAGCTGCATTTTCTGCCAGCTCCGGAAAACTCAGAATTTAACTTAAAATGTGCATATCTTTTGACTCGTAAGTCCGATTTAGGTGATTCTTTTTCCTATGCGTCTGTAAATTCATTACCGACATGTCTATTACAAATTTCATACCAAAAAATTTATTTACGGATCGAAAGACCATATGTCACTATGTAATTATTCGACCGATTCTAACCTTACTCATTTTACTACCATTTAATTAATTAACCTATGGCGCCTTATGCCCAACATCCGGGGCTTATTATCACCCGCATTTCTTACCAATTTGATGGTTTAATGCCTTTGTGATTATTATCGCCATTATCAACTACTAGAACGTTTAAAGCTACAATTTTCACAACTAATAGATCCGTTGGCTCATCTTGTGGAACCATCCACTTATGATGACTACCAATTGGTTTGTTGACTATACTAAGTCTATTAATTCGCATTCCGACCATAATCAAGATAAACTCAACGTAGTTTTCAATTCAACAATAAGATTTACAAAACTTATCAACAACTCGCTTAATGTAACCAATCAAGTTACGTACCTTCAAAGTAGGCCTTTCAAACGTGGTTCGCCACCCGCTTGTCCGCTTGACGCTCCTGCGCCCGTTCCTATAGAGTTCATTTATGATATGTTTAGAACTCTCTTTAAATCATAATTCGCATAATACACCAAACTAAATGATTATGCGTTTAAACTTGGAATTTCAGTTTTAAGCCTTCATAGAGGCATTTCAACAAACACTTCATGAGCAGATTTTTACATGATTAAACATCAAATCTCTAGTTTATCATTTAGCCCTAATTTCACATCATTCAACCTTTTTACATGATTGATAACTTCTAATTTTCTGGAATCACTTCAAAATTGCCAAATTACACTAGATCAATAATCTATTTCCTATTGTTCATCAAATTACACATAACCCACTAATCACATACAACGGTGATCATAGTTTCCACTAAAATTTCACATGATTTCAGCTTGTGTTTGTCTAGGGTTTGTCCCTAGACACTATAGTTGTTCCTAAATCATCATAATACACACATGCAACCATAATTTCAGATTTTTCCCAATTCATGAGAATTTCAAGTTGAGAGATTTCTCAAAATTTTACATACCTTGTAATCCTCTTGTGATGAGGATCAGTAATCTATGTTCGGATTTTGATTTGGACTGAGTTTGATCCTTCAATTTAGAGTTTTTATGCTGAACTAGGGTTTGATGGAGCTTGGGTCGCTCCTGGTCGATCTCCACCAAAACACAGACAAAATGTTTGTGTTTTATTTATTTAGATTTTATTAATATTAGTTTCATTTTGAACACATTTGGTCCCTAGACTTTCCTTTGGTTCTAATTTAGCATTTTAACCCATTTGTAGGTTACTACAAGGCTTTCACCTAATTGGGTTATTTAAAATCCTAGTTAGTTAACTAGTTTATTTATCAACTTTATATTTAAATAAATGATTTGCATTTTTCGGGGTGTTACAAGTCCACCCCCCTTAAGAGGGTTTCGTCCCCGAAACCGAAGTACGTACCAAATAATGTAGGGTGGAGACGTCGCATCTCCTCTTCGGACTCCCACGTAGTGTCCGAACCTTTCCTATGCTCCCATTTGACCTTAACTTGATTAATCACTTTGTTCCTCAAACTCTTCTCTTTATGATCTAAAATCGCAATTGGTTTCACTGCATAGTTGAGGCTGTTATCCACCTCGATATCATCGTAGTGGATACGAGCAGTTTCGTCTGCCAAACATTTTCGGAGATGTGACACGTGGAATGTGCTATGAATCCCACTCAACTCCTCGGGTAATTCGAGACGATAAGCTACTTTACCAACCCGTTCAATGATTCTGAATGGCCTAATAAATCTCGGGCTTAGTTTCCCCCTTTTTCTGAATCTAATAATGCCCTTCCATGGGGAAACTTTTAACATAACCATATCGCCAACCTGAAATTCAATTGGCCTATTCCTTTTATCCGCATACGCCTTTTGCCTGTCTTGAGCCGCTTTCAAGTGTGCCCGAACCATGTCGATCTTCTCATTCGTAGTTAGGATTATATCAGTAGGTGCTAGCCCTCGTGGACCTACTTCTCCCCAACATACCGGAGTTCGACATTTTCTGCCATATAACAGTTCATACGGGGCCATCTTAATGCTCGTGTGATAGCTATTGTTATATGAAAATTCGACCAAGGGTAGATAGACATCCCAACAACCCCCGAAGTCAATAATGCAAGCCCGCAGCATATCTCCCAACGTTTGTATTGTTCTTTCACTCTGCCCATCCGTTTGTGGATGGTAAGCAGTGCTAATGAACAATTTAGTTCCCATTTGTTCTTTAAATTCACGCCAAAAATTCGAAGTAAACCGAGTATCTCTGTCTGACACAATGGATATCGGTACCCCACGCCGTGCTATGATTTCATTGGTGTACACCTCCGACATCTTTTCGGATGTATAAGTCTCACGAATTGGAATGAAGTGAGCGCTTTTCGTCAATCTATCTACAACTACCCATATAGCATCAAACCCGCGGTTAGTTTTGGGTAATTTGGTCAACAAATCCATGGTGATTTGTTCCCATTTCCAAACCGGAATTTCCAACGGTTGAAGTTTACCGTATGGTTTTTGGTGCTCCGCCTTGACTTGTAAACATGTCAAGCATTTTTCTACGTACTTCACCACATCTCTTTTCATCCCGGGCCACCAATAGTTTTGTTTTAAAGCATTGTACATTTTGGTCGCTCCCGGATGAATTGAATATCGGGATTTATGAGATTCGTCAAGTAGAAGCGCCTTCACCCCACAAGTATTTGGAACCCATATCCTCCCGAATCGAGTCTTCAACCCGTTATTCCCATCTGTCAAATCTTTCAACTGACCGATTATTCTTTCCTTCTTCCAATTCTCCTCCTTTACTGCTTCTAATTGCGCCTCTCGAATACGTTCAAGTATACCGGAGGTCACCACGAGCTGCATCGACCTTACTCGTATTGGGACATAGATCGCTTTTCTGCTCAGAGCATCCGCTACCACATTTGCCTTTCCGGGATGGTAATGTATTTCACAGTCGAAATCTTTCACCATTTCTAACCATCGCCTTTGTCGCATATTTAACTCCTTCTGATCGAAGAAGTATTTTAAGCTCTTGTGATCGGTGAATATGGTGCACTTTACCCCATATAGGTAGTGTCTCCATATTTTTAAGGCAAACACCACCGCAGCCAACTCAAGATCGTGCGTGGGATATTTCTTCTCGTGTATCTTCAATTGCCTCGAGGCATAAGCTATAACTTTGCCCCGTTGCATCAAAACGCATCCGAGCCCCGATAGTGAAGCATCCGAATAAACCACCATATCTTCGACTCCGTCCGGCAATGTCAGTACCGGAGCTTGAGTTAACTTTTCTTTTAGCGTTTGAAACGCTTTTTATTGATCGACACCCCAAATGAACTTTTCTTTCTTTTGGGTTAGCTTTGTTAGCGGTGACGCAATCTTGGAGAAATCTTGAATGAATCTCCTATAGTATCCCGCAAGCCCCAAAAAGCTTCTAATTTCCGAAGGGTTCTTCGGGGGATTCCATTTTGACACAGCCTCGATCTTGGATGGATCCACCAATACTCCGTCGGCACTTATGACGTGGCCAAGAAATTGTACCTCTCGTAACCAAAAGGCACACTTAGAGAATTTCACATACAGCCTTTCTCGTCTAAGTGTCTCTAACACTTCCTGTAAGTGGTGTGCGTGTTCAGCTTCACTTTTCGAATACACCAAGATATCATCGATAAACACAATGACCGACTTATCCAACATTGGATTGCAAACACGGTTCATGAGGTCCATGAAAGCCGTGGGTGCATTTGTTAGCCCAAATGACATTACGAGGAATTCGTAATGTCCGTATCTCGTGCGGAAAGCCGTCTTCGGCACATCTTCTTCCTTGACCTTTAGTTGGTGATACCCCGATCTAAGGTCAATTTTTGAAAACCAGTTCGCACCTTGTAATTGGTCGAATAAATCATCTATCCTCGGAAGCGGGTATCGGTTCTTTACCGTGAGTTTGTTTAATTCCCGGTAATCGATACACATCCGCATGCTCCCGTCTTTCTTTCTCACGAACAATACCGGTGCGCCCCAAGGAGACACACTCGGCCTTATAAATCCTTTGTCAAGTAGGTCTTGAATTTGGGACATCAACTCTTGTAATTCCGATGGCGCGAGTCGGTACGGTGCTCTAGCTACGGGTTTTGCGCCCGGAATTAATTCGATCCCGAACTCTACTTCCCGTTCAGGCGGTATCCCCGGTAAATCCTCCGGAAACACATCTTCATAATCTCGTACTACCGGTACATCTTCAATCTTCCGTGATTCTTTCTCGGGCTCATTTGCGTATATCATGAATGCCTTGCATCCTCGCTTCATAAGCTTGTGAGCTTTCAACATTGAACACACTATGGGGTTACCTCCTTTTTCGCCAGAAATGGTGACGTGTTTCCCGCTCGGAGATGTTAGTTTTATCTCTTTACGAAAACACGCGACTTTTGCATGGTGCTGGTATAGCCAATCCATCCCAACGACTACTTGAAATTCTCCCATTGACATCGGGATTAGGTCTATCAAGTATTCCTCATCATCGATGCTTAATTTGCAGCCTCGACAAACATCACAAACTATAAAACTTTTGTTGTCCCCTATTTCAACTTCTAAGGGCATATGTAATTTCGTCAATACAAATGAAGAATGTCGAATAAATCCATGCGAAATGAAGGATTTATTCGCACCCGTATCAAACAATACACGTGCTGGACTTGAGTTAATTGTGAATATACCTGAAACTACATCGGGTTCTGTCTTCCCTTCAGCCGCGGTAAGTTGGAAGGACCTAGCCTTCGCTTTGGGAGCTTCTGTTGGGGATTCTTTAATATCTCTCTTTCCAACTAAGTCCGGACATTCGGACTTTTTGTGGCCGGGTTGATAACATTTGTAGCAAACAGAGACCTTTCCCGGGCATAGCGAGGCCGTGTGCCCCGTCTTATTACATATGGGGCATGGCTTGTCTTTGAACCGACATTCCCCTTTGTGTCCCTTCCCGCACACTTTACAACTTGGCGACCCACCTTTAGTATCCACCTTCTTTCCCGATTCTCTAGTTCGGGCTTTCTTTGTAGGGCTTGGATTCACATCATGTGCCCTTCGTTCACCTCTTTCGACTTGTTTCTTCAACTCGATTTCTCGTTCACGAGCAACGTTAATGATTTCGGTAAGGGTCTCGTATTTTGAAGGAGTCATAAACTCCCTATATTCAGCGCTCAACATATTGTAGTAGTAGTAGTATATTTTCTGTTCTTCGTTCGTCACCAATTCACTACTAAACTTCATTTTATCCATAAACATCGGCGTGATCTTGTCTATGGTTTCACCCTTGTGCCTAAGTTGCATGAACTCTTCCTTGATTTTGTTAATGACCGCCTTGGGACTATGATGTTTAAGAAATGGTGTCTTAAACTCTTCCCATGTCATGGCCCTTGCCGCTTCGGCCCCTATTTCATTCTTTTCATTATCCCACCAATCCTTGGCTTGTCCTCTTAACTGACCAGTTCCGTAGGCAACGAAATCGCTTTCGTCGCAATGGGTCCTTTCAAACACCCCTTCAATATCGCCCAACCATCTTTGGAAAATTATCGGGTCGACTTCCCTGTTATAGATTGGCGGTTTACACGCCATGAATTCCTTATATGAGCACCCTTTACGTTCTCCAGTTTTGTCTTTCATAAGGTTGACAGTATCCTCCAACCTTTTAACTCGTTCTTCTACGAGCGACAACACCGTGATTTGAATCTTGTCTATAAACCCGGATAGACTGCCTTCAATTGCCTTTCCTACTTCCTCGGTAATTATTTCTTTCATTTGTTCGGTGCTTGTCGGCACCGGATCATTATTGCTCTCTTTCGACATCTTGAAACTGAAATGTTTACATTAAACGTTAAACATTTCATTCATGACATTGCTTCGTTTGTTTCGGTTTAGCCAAGTTCCTAACTTGCTTTAATCGTTCACATTTATTGCACTTTCCGGGTTTGAGTGTGTTAAACCGCTCTTCCCATGCATATCAATTCGTTTCTCATTCCTTACATAAGACATAATTTATTAACATAATTGGTTAATTCTTACCGGACGATCAATCAAGCTTGAACCGAACACTTTGTTGACAACCTTAAGCTCTGATTACCAACTTGTAACACCCGTCTAATATTTACTTGAATTTTGGTTGTAATTCAAACCATAATATAAAACGATATCTAACTTGTAACATAAATTCCAAAATAAGGTTCAAAAGTATCAAAACATTAGTCAACTAGAGACTAATTTAAACATTCAAAAGTTTTCGAAATAAATTGTTTACAACCCATAAACATTGTCTATTAAAAGTTATGATATTGCGGAAGCATTCAAAATGAGTGTTCGGTTCTTCAACATTAGCTTGATCGCCATCCGGATAGTCCCCACTTTTACCTAAGGTCAAAACCATCCAAAATATTAGTTTTGACAACAATTTGTATAATACAAACAAGTCCTAGCATCAAAACATTAGAAAACAAATAATTTTTCAGAAGATACCCTGCCACGTGTCGCGGCAGGGTTCGTTCGATACGTCGCGTGGCGCGGCGACTCCCGCGTGTCGCGGAGGATCTCGATGATCCTGTCGCGTGGCGCGGCAGGAACGGTGGCGGCAGGATCGGTTTTCCAGCAGCTTATGTTTTGTGAGCTGCATTTTCTGCCAGCTCCGGAAAACTCAGAATTTAACTTAAAATGTGCATATCTTTTGACTCGTAAGTCCGATTTAGGTGATTCTTTTTCCTATGCGTTTGTAAATTCATTACCGACATGTCTATTACAAATTTCATACCAAAAAATTTATTTACGGATCGAAAGACCATATGTCACTATGTAATTATTCGACCCATTCTAACCTTACTCATTTTACTACCATTTAATTAATTAACCTATGGCGCCTTATGCCCAACATCCGGGGCTTATTATCACCCGCATTTCTTACCAATTTGATGGTTTAATGCCTTTGTGATTATTATCGCCATTATCAACTACTAGAACGTTTAAAGCTACAATTTTCACAACTAATAGATCCGTTGGCTCATCTTGTGGAACCATCCACTTATGATGACTACCAATTGGTTTGTTGACTATACTAAGTCTATTAATTCACATTCCGACCATAATCAATATAAACTCAACGCAGTTTTCAATTCAACAATAAGATTTACAAAACTTATCAACAACTCGCTTAATGTAACCAATCAAGTTACGTACCTTCAAAGTAGGCCTTTCAAACGTGGTTCGCCACCCGCTTGTCCGCTTGACGCTCCTGTGCCCGTTCCTATAGAGTTCATTTATGATATGTTTAGAACTCTCTTTAAATCATAATTCGCATAATACACCAAACATCATGATTATGCGTTTAAACTTGGAATTTCAGTTTTAAGCCTTCATAGAGGCATTTCAACAAACACTTCATGAGCATATTTTTACATGATTAAACATCAAATCTCTAGTTTATCATTTAGCCCTAATTTCACATCATTCAACCTTTTTACATGATTGATAACTTCTAATTTTCTGGAATCACTTCAAAATTGCCAAATTACACTAGATCAACAATCTATTTCCTAGTGTTCATCAAATTACACATAACCCACTAATCACCTACAATGGTGATCATAGTTTCCACTAAAATTTCACATGATTTCAGCTTGTGTTTGTCTAGGGTTTGTCCCTAGACACTATAGTTGTTCCTAAATCATCATAACACACACATGCAACCATAATTTCAGATTTTTCCCAATTCATGAGAATTTCAAGTTGAGAGATTTCTCAAAATTTTACATACCTTGTAATCCTCTTGTGATGAGGATCAGTAATCTATGTTCGGATTTTGATTTGGACTGAGTTTGATCCTTCAATTTAGAGTTTTTATGCTGAATTAGGGTTTGATGGAGCTTGGGTCGCTCCTGGTCGATCTCCACCAAAACACAGACAAAATGTTTGTGTTTTATTTATTTAGATTTTATTAATATTAGTTTCATTTTGAACACATTTGGTCCCTAGACTTTCCTTTGGTTCTAATTTAGCATTTTAACCCATTTGTAGGTTACTACAAGGCTTTCACCTAATTGGGTTATTTAAAATCCTAGTTAGTTAACTAGTTTATTTATCAACTTTATATTTAAATAAATGATTTGCATTTTTCGGGGTGGTACAGGTATCTAGAAAACATGGTGTTGTTTTCGGGTGTGATCAATTGATTGTGTAGAGACGTCTCTCTTATAGGATGTTTTTTGCGTGTAGTTTAGGCGGGATTTTATTATAATTAATTATAGTAATAAAGTAACCGTCCTTTCAGTTTACTATGTGTATTTACTTTTTTGTTCAGCTTTATCAGTTTAGGGTGATACACGTCCCATCTTCCATGTTTGGCTTTTTATATTAAATGGCGTTTTGTAGACCAAGATGACAAAATACACTAATAAAGAAAAAATTACACTGGAAAAATAGTTTTTATTATTTTTGGTGTTTTGTATGCAATGAATTTTTGTAGTTTTTTTGGCGTTTTGAAAATAAGGGGAGAAATATAGTATTTTATTATCTGAAAAAAATTACACAAAAGAAAAAAAATTGAAACTCCTCGTCAGAAGGTACTTTGTCTGAGAAGTATCCATCACTTCCTTCTCCTTCTTCTTCTTCGGAGTCTTCTTCTAGTCCTTCATCCAAGTCATCACTTACACTTTCATTGGCTTCTTGTTGTTAAAGATTTTGAAGCCTCCATTTGAACATATCATGCATCAACGCCATTTTTATATCCATGTCTGTGTTCAAACATGTAGCGTTGTTTAACTCTTCCATGAATCCAACCCCCTTCTTGGTTATGATGTCCTCAAGCATGTAGTCTTCCTGCTCTCCGTTGTCACATATAACGGTCACCATGTTTGTTTCTTCATCAAAATGCCATGATGTGATGACTGGGTCCGTATTTTCACCTGCTTTGCTTGGTCCAAATTTCCTTGTTAATATTCTCATAAGCTTATGTGTTTCATGACATTCATTATCAAGAGGGATTCCAAGCCATAGGATACCCCTCTCTACCTCTTCTTCCATCTTCAAAATTTTTTTGATTGTCTTAACATACACCCTTCTTCTGTTGTCAAAACGTATGATGAATCTTCGGATTCTCAGGGTGTATCTCCATGAAACGATAGTTGCCATTTTTGGCGTTTTGGTTAAACTTGGCGTTTTGATAAAAGATGTTTTTAGAATGATGGATGGAAGTGATTATGGAATCGATGTTAACGTCGTTTATATAATGATGCTTTTGGCGTGTAATTTGGGAGGGAATTTCTTCTAATAAATGTTAATAATTGAATTTCAGTTACTTGGTTGTTTCATCTGCCTGTAATCTACAACGCGTTCTATCACAAAGCTTCGGCATTTTGTGTTAATGACGTTTTATTTGTTTTGAATGGCGTGTTCTCATGTTAGTTGGCGTTTTGAATTTGAGCATTAAAAGACCTTTTTACCCTTAATGAGCCGCGTCCACTTAATAAAATTGTTGTTATTTACGAAAACGCCACCGCGTCAATCTAGTCCATAGATTGTTTTGATCAGACGATCCGTAAGTGTTCTCACTGTTCTCACACTTTTCACCGTTTTCCCTAAATCCTGACTATATATATATATATATATATAGGGTGGAGTTATTGTAAAAAAGACCAAAAGTGTGAGAAAGGTAAGAAAGAATCTCAACCATTAGATTTAAATTAATTGAAAAGGGTAAGATTGTAAATGCATTAACAAATTCAAATATGGTAATCCTTGATTTAAGGGTTTGGAGAGAGAAAATCCTTGATTTAAGGAATATAACCGTCCATAACATTATTCATTTTAATTTTTTTTGCATCATTCACAGAATCAGAGCCATGTTCATGACATGGTGTTTTAAAAAATTCATAGTTCAATTCATGGTGTTTTTACGAAAATAATATAACACCATTCAGTAAACAAAAATATAACACCATTCAGTACACAAAATAACACCATTCAGTACAAGATATAATACCATTCAGTAAACAAAAAATAACACCATTCAGAAACAAAATAACACCATTCAGAAACAAAAAAACAACCATCCAGCAAACAAAAAATAACATCATTCAGTAAACAAAAATAACACCATTCAGCACACATATAACACCATTCAATAAATATATAACATCATTCAATAATTATATAACACCATTCAATAACTATATAACACTATAAACAAGATATAACACTACAAATGACTTATAACACTATAAATGACTATAAAACACTATGAATGGTATATAACACCATATTACCATTTTCTAACTCTGTATAACACTACAACCCATCGTTCCAGTGCCGGCGAAGACGTCGATGATTCAGAGCGGCAGAGATGTCGATGATTCAGATCGGCGGAGATGTTCAATCGGCGGAGATCGGCAGAGATGTCAGATCGGCGGAGGAAAATCGATGGAGTTCAGAACGGCGGAGATGTCAACCGGCGGAGGAAGGCGGAGATGTTCAATCGTCGGAGTGTTAGGGTTTTAATTGAAGCAACAGATGGTGATTTGATGATGTTGTTCGTAAAATTCTGAAAGAAGAAAGAGGATCGAAATTGTAGGATTATGATTTGCAGTTTCCTAAAATCTAGTGGATATAAAAGACTATATTACCCCTACAATTTACAAATTAGTCCAAAAAATAAAAACACATTTTACAATTTGGTCCCTATTATCTCAACCATTAGATCAAAGATCTAATGGCTGAGATTCTTTCTTACCTTTCTCACATTTTAGGCCTTTTTTACAGGATCCTCTACCTATATATATATATATATATATATATATATATATATATAAGGTTCATTTGAGAACCACCCTTATTGCGAGAACCGCGAGAACCAATGTGAACACAAAATAAAATCTAAAAAAATCAAAAAAGCACTCAAATTTTTTTTAATATTTTTTTTAACAAAAATCGCTATATTTAGTTACCAAAAAAAACTTTTTTTTTCGAGTAACAGTTGTCCATGGACATGTGCATATGTATATTTACTTCCACAAATTCCGTAATACGTTATCAGTAATAGGCAATTGCACTTTAATTTACAATACCATCTGTAATACACTAACTTTTACATTACCAATATTCAAAATGCACATGTGAATCATTAGGTATAACCATGATATAACATTTTTGGTACAAAAAGTTTGTAATTTTGAATGGAGAAGTAGGCCCATATACATGTTTTTGGTTAGTTATATCTAGTGGTTGATGGTTTGGCTATAGTTGTTACTTTATGATGTAATATTATGATTGGATGGTATAAATGGTGTTGATATACATGTAATAAAGTCAAAATATTGGTAATGGTATTGTATTATGGATGGTAGGAGGTAATGATATTGTATTATGGATGGTAGAAGGTAATGGTAGTGTATTATGGATGGTATGATATATGAAAGGGAAAATGTATTAAAAGTAGTGTACCAAAACACCTTATTTCATGTTGATACATATACATGCACATGTGCATTTCTAATATTGGTAATGTATAAAGTAGTGTATTACATATGGTAGTGTAAATGAAAGTGTAATTGTCTAATATTTGTAATGAGTTACGAAATTTGTCAAAGAAATGATACATATGCACATGTGCATGTTTGTGTATTATAGATGGAATGATAGATGAAAGAGAGTGTATTCAACGTAGTGTACCAAAACACCTTATTTCATGCTGATACATATAGATGCACATGTGCATTTCTAATATTGTTAATGTTAAAAGTAGTGTATTAGACGTGGTAGTATAAATGAAAGTGCAATTGACTAATATTTGTAATGAATTACGGAATTTGACAAAGAAATGATACATATGCACATGTGCATGGATAACTGTTACTCGAAATTTTTTTTATTAACAAAATATAGCGATTTTTCCAAAAAAAATAGTAAAAAAAATTGGGTGTTTTTTAGATTTTTTAGGAATTACTGTTTGTGTTCACACTGGTTCTCGCAATAAAGGGTGGTTCCTAACGG
Source organism: Helianthus tuberosus (assembly GCA_030545235.1). Taxonomy (NCBI): domain Eukaryota; kingdom Viridiplantae; phylum Streptophyta; class Magnoliopsida; order Asterales; family Asteraceae; genus Helianthus; species Helianthus tuberosus. The sequence continues at coordinate 161,114,703 of CM060429.1, read as the reverse complement.
ATCCTTCTCCTCGCAATAAAGGGTGGTTCCTAACGGATCCTTCTCCTATATATATATATATATATGGGGCAATTATAGGAAGAAAACCCATATTAGCTAAGAAAACTAAGAAATCCAAATGAATAGACTTCCTTTTGCCACGTGTTACACCTTTTTGCAGACGTGTTACGTGTAACAACCAGAGGCTGCCACGTGTTACGTAACAACTTTTACTTTTTTAGAAAAAGTTGAAAGTCTGCAAAAGTTGTTACACGTAACACGTGGCAGACTCTGGTTGTTACACGTAACACAGTCTGCAAAAAGGTGTAACACGTGGCAAAAGGATTTTAGAGTTTTCTATCTAACCCTCCCTTTGAATATATATGGAGAGGGAGAGAGAGATGAGAGATAGAAAGAACACTCATATTAGTTAAGAAAACTAAGAAATCCAAATAAAATGGATCTCTATTTCTCACGTGTTACACCTTTTTGCAGACGTGTTACGTGTAACAACCAGAGGCTGCCACGTGTTACGTAACAACTTTTACTTTTTTAGAAAAAGTTGAAAGTCTGCAAAAGTTGTTACACGTAACACGTGGCAGACTCTGGTTGTTACACGTAACACAGTCTGCAAAAAGGTGTAACACGTTTTTAAGAAATATCACATGTAATATACATGTTTTTAAGAGTTTTGGGCAAAAAAAAAAACAAAAAAGCGCCGAAGGAATATTTAAAAAAAAATAAACAAGTTTCAGCATTTTTGTCTAACACATGTTAGTCACAAAAGTTGCTGAAAGTTGTTTATTTTTTTTAAATAATCCTTTGGCGCTTTTTTTGTTTTTTTGGGCCCAAAACTCTTAAAAACATGTATATTACATGTGTTATTTTTTTCAAAAAAAAAAAATGTCGGGAGGTTAGGTTTTCTAGGATTTTCTCAAATTTTTAGGGTTTTCTATCTATACTTAGCCATATATTAAATTACATAAAATGTGCCCCATATAACCAAAAGATAAAATTCTAACATGCCCAGAAGATATTATCACTTGTTTTATATTGATGGTAGTTGTATAATTTGACATCTCATACCATTAATATTGTCTGCTTTGCCCAATAAGAGCTCACAAGTTTGTTTTTGGATTGCCTGGTTGAGGCTTACCAGGTCACACATCCTTGTAATACTCTCATCTGACACGCTTAACTGTGAATTTTTCATCATCTCCACGATCAATGCATCCAAAACGTGTTGATGTTATTTGAGGTGGACATGTCTTATGAACCCAACATTTCTTATGTCCACAACTGATGTGAGATTTGCCTAGGGTATTATAGTAGTCATGTACATTATTATTTTAATGGATGAAGAATTGATCATTCCATTTACCTGTAGAAGTTAGTAGGGGTTTTCAATTTTTTAATGCGTTCATTGTCTAAATGTGGAGAAACGGAAAATAATGAAAACAATAATAGTAGTTGTGGTAATGGTGGTCGTCCTGGCTATGGTGATGGCGGTAGCGATAGGGATATCAGTGGTAGGGGTGGTGGTAGTTGTAGTAGTGGGAACTTGGTCGCAAGTGTTTGTGTGAACTTGGTCACGCACACTAAGAGTACTCGCAACTAGCAAAAACGTATACTCCTTTTAATTAATATTGTAAACATTTGTGAGTACTTCCAATAGTCGTTAAATAATGTTGGCGATCTATTTGAGACACAAGGGTGATGCCACCACCACCGATCTATTTCCAAGCAAGGAATTTGGGCTGATTGTGGAGGCCGGCGTCTGCGGCATGAGATATAAGACGACTTAGACACTTGTAAGTGCCATTGATGTATCCAAATAAACGGTAACACACAAAGCATGAACAAAAGTGAATATCTAGCTACCTGTGTGTGGTGGCGGTTACCACAATAGAGTTGGTGGCGTTTTGCTGATAATGGCAAGACACACAATGGTGTAGGCAAAATCGTCATCCTCGTCATGAAGATAGAAAATTTAATTTGTTGTTGTAGGTTGTCGTTGAATTCAAGTTAATAGAGTTTGCTTGATACATCAAGACAAAGTATGAAGATATAAAGACATTTAGTTCCTTCTAGATTAAAAAAATAATAATAACACTTAAGACTAGTTTTAGAGGCTGGCCATTAAAGTAAGAAGACACAAAGATACATGGTTGACACTTCTTTTCCAAACAACGTGACTCAATAGTTGAAATTGAAGAAAATAAAAGGAAACCTCTTTTTCAAGAGTTTCTTTCTTTTTTTTAGGTATTCATCCACTTGATGATACTTATGCAACGACGTTTGACACTTTTTCCTAACAATAACTGGTGATTTAATTTAGGCCATGCACTTGTAAGTTATATTCTTAATCTTTACCTTTGGCATAGTTATGATACTAATATCATGTACATAATACACTAAGGGCATAGGGTGTCATCCCAATTTCCCCATGTTTCACTCTATGACACGTCACGTCAACGCCATATCAACATTTTCCAACTTTCCCTAGATTTCCCCAAATTGCGCGGTGTCTTCCCAGATTTCCCCAAAATATATTTTTTTAATTTAATTTAAATTAAAATAAAAGCTATAGTTAAAATAAAACAAAAACTTTAAAATGAACATTGTACAATTCATATTAAACAATAAACATTAAATAAAAATTAAACATAAATAAACGAAAAATACATAATTAAACAAACACATAATTAATCATAAATAAACGGAAAATACATAGTTAAACAAACATCCTTATGTGTTTAAAGTCATGGCCGTAGAATGTTTGTAATCGACGAGGGCCACTTGAATCACGTCATCTTCCGTTCGCTCACCATCGACATTTTCTACATTGTTAAAGAGCGAATCAAATCTTGCAATTTTATGACGGATATCCCTAAAACGTGAATAAAGTTGATTCTCGTTACTGTTGGTCTCACCCATATGAATACGAAACTGTTGAAAACCATGTTCCAAAACAAAGCCATTGTACCAGGAGGCGTTTCTTTATAGGTTGAGACCCAAAATGTAGCTAAAGCAATGTCTTCTTCTTGGTCCATTGTCTTCTTGCCTTCGAGTTAAATTTTTATAGAGACAAATAAGTAGGTTTAGGTGAGAAATTAGAGATTTTTGTATGGTAAAATGGTAGAAATGGGGTTTGTATTTAAAGGGTTTTAAAATATTTTTCTTATTTTTTTACAATGGTAATATTACGTTTATATTTAGAAATTACACTTTCCCACATTTCCCGTTGTTTGGTGTGAGGTCCCTTTTTCCTGGTGAAAAAAAAAACCCGAAAATCAGGGAGGAAGGAGGGTTTCCTATCTGGGGCTGGACGGTCCTAGGGCTGTAAACAAGCCGAGTCGAGCCAGGGTGGGGTCGAGCTCAAGCTCGAAATTAATTCAAGTGGTTAAACTTGTGTTGAGCTTTACGTCGGAGTTAAACGAGTCCAAGAATGAGCCAACGAGCCAAGCCATGGGCCGAGCCGAGCTTAGCTCGAGCTGGGCTTGGTTACAAAATGAGCCAGCTTGGTTCACGTCATCTCAAATTGAGTTTTTTAGCTAGTTTTTCTCGAGCTTCTTTCGAGTGAGCTACGAGCCGAGCTACGAGTCGTGAGGTTTATGAACAGCCCTAGACGGTCCCCTCCCCGAGCTCCACACCACATGCCTTAAAGAGTTTTGTAACTACCAGTCAATTTTTTTCAACTCTTGATTTCTTTTTGAAAATAGAGTGGAAGTGTGAAGAAAAAAATATTGAACCAAATATTTCTAAAAACAATGGTCTGTTCGGTTAATTTCGATTAACCGAGGATATAAAAGCTAGAAATGTATGAAAAATGAATGGTTCGTTTCGGTTAATTCGATTAACCGAGGGTAAAATAATCGATAACTGATTTTCGGTTAGTTCGGTTGATTTCGAATCGTTTCGTCTCAGTTATTACTCTCTCTTAGACACCCTTAATCACGTTACCTATCAATTTTTTATATTTAACAAAGTATAACAAAACTATACTCTAATTAAAGAGAATAAAATACTTGTTTTTTACGGTGTAATTAAAGAAAATATTAAGTATGAAAAAGTTATAAGTGTTTAAAAATCATGAGATAGTTGGTTTAAATAAGGGGACAAAAATGTAATTATTATTTAAATAAAAAAAGTTCACTAAATTTAAGTGGGTGGTGATTAATTAAAAGACATATTTACCCTCTAAAAGGGTTAAAATGTCATTATGTCTTGTATTGAGCAAGTTTAACTGTACTACTTAAATTTGAAGGTGTCTTTGGAAGATGTATTACAACATAGTATAGATAAACAAAAATTGAGTAAAATTGAGAGGGTAAAGGTGTAAATATTATTTAAAAGACATATTTACTCTCAAAAATTGGTTAACATATCCCATTATGTATACTTTCAGGAAGTTTACTTACCTACTTAAATTTTAAGATGTCTTTGTAAGAGGTATTATAATATAGTATAGATATTATAAATTTGTAACATTTGTATGCATATCTTGATGTTGTACATTATGCTTAGACCTGCTGTAGTGGGGCGCTATATGTCCCAAAAAATCAAAGATAGCGCCGCATGGCGCCGGATACACCAGGGCGGGGGGAGGTATCGGGCCAAAATCAGATGGTAGCGCCATCCATATCGTCGCGTGATGGTTCTTGAATATTTTTGGTTTTATACAAACTTGGTCCCTGCAAATCGGAGAAGAAGACATGGAGAGAAGAAGACAGAGAAGAAGACATAGGAGTCGGCCGGAAAATCGGCCACAAACTCGCCGGAAAATTGGAGAAGAAGACAGGAGGCTGAAGGCATTTGATTTTGAAAGTTTTTGCTTAATACACATTTGGTCCCTGCATTTTCTCAAATATCTAAAATTGGTTTTTAAAACTTGTTTTTCTCTTATTTGTAAGTTTAAAAATATGGCAGTTTTAATACTTGTAAAATAACTTTAAAAAACTTAATGTTTTTTTATTTAATGTAATGGTTATTAATTTAAAAAAGTTAGAAATTAATTAAAAAATTGAAAATTAATTAATTGAGTAATGATGAGGTAGGGGCTTTATGACTACGGGCTCAAGTGAAATAACGCCCCATAAAGCCTCTGTGTGACGTGGCATGACACGTGTCGCATAACGCCCACAAAAGGGCTTTATGACTACGGATGGCCTTATAAAGTTTCTTAGGCATACAATGTTATACTTTGTGCTATGTGCTTGGTTTAGTCTTTCCTTTTACTTTCAACCATCAAACATTTATTTCTATACACTTGTCCTCCATTCAATCATGTGGCACTAGCTTACCATTCACACACACAAACAAAGAGAGAGGGGAGAGCGCAACAAAGCGATAGCGATAAGACAAACACACGCAAGTTCCATGGCTAGATTGATGGTGGTGTTCCTCATTTCGCAAAGTCTAGCCGCTGCCATGTCTCTGACAGCGGCAGCGGTAAGGTATGACCACTGATCGCGAGTGTCATGTTTTGATTTCCGACGGATGAAGCGGTGGCAATGGCGGATTCAAACCCTAGTAGGAGTGGTGATGGTCTAGGGTTTCGACCAACGACAGATGGGTCAATAGGAATCGTGGTGGTCCAAAACCATTTGTGATGCTATTAATGCACTAAAAGAAGTTTGAAAAGAGTCCACAAGAAAAGATGATATTTTGGTTAGATGTTTTGGTAATGGTAATTTTAATTGGTGCTCCCCTTATGAAGTGAGGGCATTTGTTGGGTATTTTGATTGGTTACCTAATCAAAATAAAGCCAAAAAAGGGTGGTGGGAGTAGTGTTGGTGATGATGATGATGATGATGATGATGGTGGTGGTGGTGCGGATGTTGGTAGTGGTGGGTGGTGGTGGTGGTGGTGGTGATTATGATGGTGGATAGTGGTGGTTGTAATAATAATGAAACCACAAGGACAGACTACAGGAAAAAATGATAGTTTAGTCTTTTAACCCAAAGTCAAATGGTCAACCTAATGTCTATTTGACAGTATGTTGCATAGTGCTATATTTTGCAAGTATAAGGGCGCAAAGTGCCAAAAAAAAGTTCGAGGGTGTCAGCCTGCTCCCACCACCAAACCACTGAGAAACAAATTGCACTTTACTCTTGTTTTTATTATAACGACAACTTCAAATGAAAATTTTGATCGTCAACACCTACAAAAACTGATGGTTGAGCTTACTAAATCCATCCTACGTCTCGCTCAAGAATTTAATAAATAACAATGAAATATGCAAATATTTGTGAGACACAAGCTGAATTAAGGGTGGCAATCGATGCACTTTATGAACGTTTCGAACCTTAAAAACGAAACAAACTTCTCAACATGAAATGTTGAAGAATAGATTAGAGTGTTTGTATATTTTGTTTACAGCTAGCTAATCAATAGCGGTAATGAGTAATGTTTAATGCTTAATATTTAAATATGGATTATTCGGCACACAACAATTTCATGGTCTCGTCGAAATACGCACTATCTAGAAAAACGCAGGTTGATTACCGTCGCAACGCACGGTGGGTAAATTATTATTATAGTTAATTTTGAACATATTTTTTTATAATATTAAAGATACGGATTTTATAAAATTTTGAGTCACATTAGTTTTTTCTTTCACGATTTTAAACCGTTACCGCAACACGAGATACTCATACTAGTTAACAATATTATTAAATGTTTATAAAATGATTAGTTGATAAAACATCGAATTCTTTCTTAGACCGAGTAAATTATCATAGTGCCAAAAAATCAGTCTTTATAAAGCCAGTACAACCACCCCTTCACTCAACACTTAACAGTTGAAACCACATGTTCATGTTCCCCTGTTCTTCAATCTTCAATCTTCACACATTTTTCATTACCGGCTCATGGATGATCATGATCACCCCAACTGCATTCTTGATTGGCCATATTTGTCCAGAGAAAAGGTCACACAACTTTACCCCTTTTCATTTCCTCAACTTTTCATTAAAAAAAAAAAATCTTAATTTCCATAACTTTCAATAATTATAATTTGGATCTTGAATTGAAACAGAGTATAGAAGAACTGACAGAGTCACTTTGGTTAACTACAATAGAGCTTGAAGCAACAAGGGTAAGAGTCCAAGAAGAGATCAAAGCAAGAGATGATCAGTTAAACCAACTTAAACATCTTCTCAACGAAGCGATTAACGAAAGGAACGAAGCGCGAAACGAATGCCAAAGCCTCATCCTTGACAAATTGCTTCTCCAACAACATAATAATAATATTACCACAGCTCTGCCACAGTCTGGTCTCTCAAGTGTTGAAGATGAACCCATCGTAAATTGCGGGTTTTCTTCATCCGATTGCGAAGAAAGCATCGTCTCTTCGCCACCTGTTGAAACCGCAATTCAATTGGTTTTGCCCCCCAAAGGGTTGCCTGAACAGGGGAAGTTTTTAGAAGCTGTGATGAAAGCAGGGCCGTTGTTACAGAACCTCCTCCTGGCTGGACCGCTGCCGCATTGGCGCCACCCGCCTCCTCAGCTCGATGCCTACCGGATTCCATCCCCGCCATTGGCGATCGCGACTCAACCGCTTTACTATACCAACAATGGTTTTGAGGTTAACAAGAAAAGGGGATTTTCTGAGGACTCTGTTTCTTCCACAGAGACTAAGTACCAAAGAATTTCCCTTAATTGACTCCAATTATTGCATTCTTCTTAACAATCAAATTGTTATGATAGTTGAATTTACGTATTTTTTTACGGGTTGTGCTAAACATATTCCTGTTCCTTTTAGTCAATGTAATCCCTTGTGTTATACAGGCCGTATAGCGACAACTGTATTAAAAGGCGACGCTCGTATGCTACAACTTATAGTCATATAGAAGTGCGACGTTTGTATGCTATATTTTATACGCGTAGTATAGGCTTTTTAACAAAAAAGTCAGTTAAAGCTAATAGCAAGTGCATTTAGCAAATCTATTTTTTCTACATATGCCGATGTACTTTTCTTTGGACGGTGAAGAAACTCACGTGTAAATCCACCCTATATACTGATTTACCCGCTGTGATTGTAAAATAGGGTTTACAAGAATCGTTACATTATCCAAAATGGTTAGACCGTGGGGTATGGGGCGGGAGTTTGGGCGTGGGTTGGGGTGTAAGATTAAATATATTATGTAACAATATTTAATCTATAGCCATCATAATCATTTACATAATATAGATCAAAATATATAATAACCTATTATTTAAATTAGTTGGTAATTGTTGATGGACCATATTACCCTTAGTAACTAATTAGGTTTCCTCCTGGGTGCCTATATAAAGGAGTCTTATGTTAAGGTTGAAGGGTTACTCAGTTGCACATCCCATTAGTCATAACATCATAATCAACCTCCTCTCCTACACCGATTCCCTTATCGGTTTTCTTAGCCCCATCATCAGTTAGCACCCTAAGGAGGAACCGGATCACTCTGACAATCATGTCGAACTCGATGTCATCTTCTCTGACTGGATTCTCCATTGCTTTGAATGCAATAACAGGTATGATTTCATGTTTTTCTTTTATGTTTGAACAGAACCGAACCAACATGTGGTATCAGAGCATATGTTGATTAGTCGGTTCTGTTTTAATCCGAAAATCTGGAAAACGGAATTGAAAAATTCATAGCAGATTACGTTTTTGCCATCCGAAATCCTCATTACGGACGTTTTCGGATGATCACGGATCTAAGTTTCGTCATTTCGGATGCATTACGGATCATTACGGATCAATTTTGATCATTACGGATGATTTCGGATCTGGAAGTTCATCATTACGGATCATCACTGATCATTACGGACGATTTCGGATCTAAGTTCCATCATTACGGATCATCATTGGTCATTACGGATGATTTCGGATCATTACTGATGCATTCCGGACAAATGTTTGAATTTTCGATTTAGGGTTCATCATAAGTTCCTCATTACGGACCATTTCGGACTCATTACGGACCATTTCGGACTCATTACGGATTCCTTTTGAACTAAATATCCATCACGGATCATTTCGAACTGAGTATCATCATTTCGGATCAATTTCGGACTAAGCCTCATCCGAAATCATCCGAAATGCGTCCGAAATGGATTCATCCGAAATCATGAGTGTTCGATCCGCGCTAACGGGTGGTTTGCTATTAAATAAATGGTTTTGTAATTTACTTAGTTAATTAATCAGAATCAGATAATGTTTTGCAAAACCAGAATAACTTAACTTGAATGAGCTTTTGATATATCATTTCTGGCCAAAGCTGACTTGATACATCTACTTATCATTCAAGTATTATGAAAGCTATGTTGTGTATGCATCATAAGCATGAATGTCTTAATTTCTGGCCAAAGCTGATTTAATTCATTCATAGATGGCATACTCAACAAGTGCATAACTAAAGTGATTGTCTCAATTTCTGGCCAAAGCTGATTTGTTACAACCACTTTGCACATATGCTTAAATGATTACACTTCTGGCCAAAGCTGTTTTGTTTTCGTTTAAGTAGAATTTTTTAGCTAAGTCTATTATTTTGATGTTAGTAATAGACAATATCACAGCTTCATAATGTAAAATGGTCATTACTTATGCCTGCCTTAGTTTAACGTGCCCTTAGATCACATTAGGACTTCTTCATTAGTATCATAACTTGCTCATCTTATTTCCACTATCAGCACCCAATCAGGGAATTCCACCTTTGACTGGTGATAACTTTGCTGCATGGAAGGATGCTCTCATGCTTACACTTGGAATATTGGACTTTGATTATGCTCTAAGAGAGGATAAGCCAGCGGACCTTACTCCACAGAGTACTGCTCCTCAGCAGTTACTTCATGACAAGTGGACTAGGAGTAACCGCATGTCTCTCATGTTTATGAAGCAGTCCATAAGCAATGCTATAAGGGGAGCTATTCCTGATTCTGACGATGCTAAAACCTACTTGGCTTCTGTGGAGGCTCAGTTCAAGGGGACGTCTAAAGCACACGCTAGTACTCTTATTCTCAAGCTGGTGACAACTAAGTATGATGGGAGGAGTGGCATTCGCGAGCACATCATGATGATGAATGACATGGCCAATAAGCTGAAGGGGCTGGAAATGGAAATCAGTGATGGTTTCCTTGTTCATTTCATCATTACTTCGCTTCCCTCGTCCTTTGAAGCATTTAAGATCAATTACAACACTCAGAAGGATAAATGGACGATGAGTGAGCTGGTCGCCATGTGCGTACAGGAGGAAGAGCGTATGAGGATGGATCGCCATACTGATGTTGCCAACTTTACTACCTCCAACTCTAAGAAAAGGAAGAACAATTATCAGAGGAAGGATGCTTCAAAAGTCCAAAGGCCTAATTCTAATCCTAGTACAAGTGCAGCTTCCAGCTCTAAGAACTCCTTAGGCAGTATCCGCTGCAAGTTCTGTAAAAAGACAGGACACATGCAAAAGGAATGCCCTGACTTCAAGGAGTGGCTGGCTAAGAAAGGTAACGATTATTTTATGATACTTGAGTCCTATAATTTAAGTGTTCCTGCTAATTCTTGGTGGTTTGATTCTGGTTCTATGGTTCATGTTACCAATTCTACTCAGGGATTCCTTTCAATCCGAAAGCTGGAAAGAAACCAAAGAACGCTTAAGGTTGGGGATGATCGAGATTTAGAAGTGAAGGCCATTGGAACATTACAATTAGTTATGAAAACTGGTTTATGTATTAAACTTTATGATACCTTATATGTTCCTGAGGTAACTCGGAACCTTGTATCAGGACCAAAGTTAGACATGGACGGTTTTATTGTTTCCCATGGTCATCGCAAACTCTCTATCCTCTTTGATTCTGTTCTTTATGGTACTGGCATTCTGGATGGTGGTCTCTATAGATTAGAACTAGAAGATAACTTTTCCAAATCTTTGTTGTCATATAACATTAATGAATCACTCACAAAGATGGAAGAGAAACGAGACTTAGAAACTTCATCCATGTTGTGGCATCAGCGTTTAGGCCACATCTCAAGAGAACGATTAAATCGTCTCGTAAAGGATGAAGTATTACCTCCTCTCGATTTCTCTGATTTTGGAACATGTGTCAAATGTCTTAAAGGTAAGATGACATTAGCGAATAAGAAAGGTGCCACTAGGAGCTCTAATTTATTAGAACTCATTCACACTGACATTAGTGGTCCCTACCAAATCGCTGGCATAACAGGACATACTTCATTTATCACTTTTATTGATGATTATTCTCGTTACATGTACTTGTATCTTATTAAGGAGAAATCTGAATCTCTTACAACTTTTAAAGATTATAAGGCTGAAGTTGAAAAGCAATTAGATCGTCAGATTAAAGTTGTGAGATCAGATAGAGGCGGTGAATATTATGGAAGACATACTGATGTGGGTCAAGCTCCTGGTCCATTTTATGAGTTTTGTAAGGGCCAGGGGATTGTGAACCAATACACCATGCCTGGTACACCTCAGCAGAACGGTGTCGCTGAAAGAAGAAATCGTACCCTTATGAACATGGTGCGAAGTATGTTAGCCAACACTAATTTACCATTATTCCTCTGGACTGAAGCGTTAAAAGCAGCTGTTCATATACTCAATAGAGTTCCTTCTAAGTCTGTCCCTAAAACTCCTTATGAACTTTGGACAGGTAGGAAACCGAGTCTTAAATATATGAAAGTATGGGGCTGCATTGCTGAAGCGAAACTTTACAATCCTTTCCTAAGGAAACTTGACCCTAAAACAGTTACCTGTTTCTTTATCGGGTATCCTGAGAACTCTAAGGGTTATCGTTTCTATTGTCCTTCCCATGTCACCCGTATTGTTGAAACCAAGCGTGCCGCGTTCCTGGAGGATTTTAAGATCAGTGGGAGCAGTACCAACCCTTACGAAGAATTGCACGAAGTACAAGACGCGGGGGGGAGAGACTCGTCGCTTACCATTACTCCGATTACTCCTCTTGTACCCAATGCAACTACTGTACCTGAAGCTACTGCACCAACTCCAAATTTACCTCTACAATCAGAACCCATTATACCTCATGACGAAGGCACATCAAACGCTCAAAACCAAGACAACGCTGAACCCGCTAATCTACTCAGGAGGTCATCTAGGCAAAGAAGGCCTACTAATTGGGATGATTATGTTACCTACCTGATTGAAATGGATCCCGGAAAGCTCAATGATCCTATCTCTTACAATGAAGCCATTAGCAGTGATCAGTCTTCTGAATGGAATAAAGCAATGATTGATGAGCTTGAATCCATGAAGAAAAATGACGTTTGGGATTTGGTAGAATTACCCAACGGAGCCAAACCCGTAGGATGTAAATGGGTATTCAAAACAAAACTGGATCCGAATGGTAACGTTGAACGCTACAAAGCGAGATTGGTTGCAAAGGGCTACACTCAGAAAGAGGGAATTGATTATCAAGAGACGTTTTCACCTGTCTCTCGTAAAGATTCATTAAGGATCGTCATGGCCCTAGTAGCTCATTTCGATTTAGAGTTACATCAGATGGACGTTAAAACCGCTTTCCTTAACGGAGATTTGGACGAAGATGTTTACATGAAACAACCTGAAGGCTTCAAACCTGAAGGTGAGGAGCATCTAGTCTGTAAGCTGAAGAAATCCATTTACGGGTTAAAACAAGCATCACGTCAATGGTACCTCAAGTTTGATGAAGTCATGAAGAAGCAAGGTTTTATAAAGAATCAAGTGGATCAATGCACCTACCTCAAGATGAGTGGGAGCAACTTTACTATTCTTGTCCTTTACGTTGATGATATTCTATTGGCAAGTAATAGTTTAGATATGTTGCATGAGTCGAAGCGGTTACTTTCGCATAATTTCGACATGAAGGATCTCGGAGAGGCTTCTTACGTCATTGGCATCGAAATTCACCGAGATAGACACAAAGGGATCTTAGGATTATCCCAAAGGGCCTACATAGATCGTGTCCTTACGCGTTACAACATGCAACAATGCAAACCCTCCGTCGCTCCAGTAGTTAAGGGAGATGTTTTCGGTTCATTTCAGTGTCCGACAACAGAGGTTGAGAAGGAGCAAATGAGCCAGATACCTTATGCGTCAGTAGTCGGGAGCTTGATGTATGCTCAAGTCTGTACTCGTCGAGATATCGCTTATATTGCTGGAATGCTAGGCCGTTATCAGACTAATCCTGGCCTAGATCACTGGAAAGCAGCTAAGAAGGTACTTCGATATCTGCAAGGGACGAAAGACTATAAGCTGACTTATAGAAGAAGTGATCATTTAGAAGTGGTGGGCTATTCTGATTCTGACTTTGCAAAGTGCAAAGATGACAAGAAATCCACTTCGGGCTATATCTTTATGTTAGCAGGCGGCCCTATTTCATGGAAGAGTCATAAACAACAGTTGACCACAACTTCCACAATGATGGCAGAGTACATTGCTGTTTATAACGCAACCTGTCATGGAATGTTACTTAGAAATCTGGTCGCTGGGCTCAAAATCGTTAATTCCATTTCTAGACCATTGAAGCTTTATTGTGATAATTCAGCCGCCGTTAGTTTCTCGAACAGTAACAGTTCGACTGGAGCTGGTTTATATCTTGATACAAAATATCTGTTCGTACGTGAACGAGTTGAGGAAAATAATCTTTGTATCGAGTATATTAGTACTAAGGATATGCTTGCGGATCCGATGACTAAAGGTCTCCCTCCTAAGGTTTATGAAGAACATGTTCGTAATATGGGATTTAGTAAAGACCTTATTTGAGCATATTGTACTAGCTTATGTTTTATGTTAATGAGATTTCCTCAGTTTGATTTTGTATGTCTCTTAGAATATGTTCAACCGGTATAATGGCATATTGACAAATAAAGTTACAAATCAAACAAAGGGCTTACGCGTATTTTGATCATAACGATTAGGTTTTAAATTAAGGCTATAGTATGATTAATGGGGGTCCTGAGTCGCATAATGATTCAACGGCTGTATTTCTCTGCTATAGTACTTGTTTGAAGCTAAAATGAGTGTTAACTCCTGATCAGGCTTATCTAATACTCATAGTAAATGATTACTCGGCTAAGTGGGAGAATGTAAGATTAAATATATTATGTAACAATATTTAATCTATAGCCATCATAATCATTTACATAATATAGATCAAAATATATAATAACCTATTATTTAAATTAGTTGGTAATTGTTGATGGACCATATTACCCTTAGTAACTAATTAGGTTTCCTCCTGGGTGCCTATATAAAGGAGTCTTATGTTAAGGTTGAAGGGTTACTCAGTTGCACATCCCATTAGTCATAACATCATAATCAACCTCCTCTCCTACACCGATTCCCTTATCGGTTTTCTTAGCCCCATCATCAGTTAGCACCCTAAGGAGGAACCGGATCACTCTGACAATCATGTCGAACTCGATGTCATCTTCTCTGACTGGATTCTCCACTGCTTTGAATGCAATAACAGGTATGATTTCATGTTTTTCTTTTATGTTTGAACAGAACCGAACCAACATGGGGGAAAACGCCCAAGCCACCATCCCTGGTGGGCGTGAGTTTGGGCGTGGCCCCATTGGCTTGGGTTTGAAGCCGGGCGTGGGGCGGGCTAGTAAGTGACATGGCGGGCTGTGAATGGCCAAACCAAATTCATGCCCCCAACCCAAGCCCCACCATACCCCATGGGCGTTGGTTTTGGTGGTGGAGGGGCCCCCATTCCACGTGTCAACTAATGCCTCAACCCACGCCCAAACCCCTCCCACCATACCCCACGGTCTTACAAGCTTTGCATAAATTGGAGGATTTGAGATCCCTTAGTTGTTTGTGAAAATGGGAGAGTTTATTACTTCATTATTAAATGCAGATGTAAAGTGTAGTTTTCGTTGATGGCTGCTTCTAAGTGTTTGGTGAGGGTTTGACACTTCTGTTTGATGAGGGTTAATTTATGGGTGATTGGGTTCGACTAGTCGGGTTCGGGCTGGACCCACACGTCAGAACAAAATCTACTAGAATGTGCTTTGGTTTCTTTGCTTACTACAATTATTATAATAAACATGATTTTTCTTACTCTTAATTTGTCATTGCGTGTTGAATAATATTATATCTTGGAAAGTTGAATTTGTCCTTATCTACACAATTTATTTTATATGGTATTGCATTAAAAATCATTTTAGGGAACTTGTTGTGATCACCAACTGTTAGGCTATGTGGTATGGTAGAGACCCACCATCCTTGTAGGATGATCCGTCATGTAAGCGTTACGTAAATCGGGTGTGAGGATGGGACAAAGAGGATAGAGGTAAGGAAATGGAGGATTAGCCTAAAATATATATGTATATGTTGTATGTATAGGTGTGTGAGATAGGGGGAGGTCCGTCCAAATCGTCGCACCCCTGACGATCTCGACGATGGAGGCACGGCGACGAAGTGGGGGAAATGGAGAGGGGGCACGGTAACGGGGCGGGACGGTCCCCATACCGTTCAGCCTTATTGGTTTGTTCATGGTAGGTATATTTGTATTAAAAATTAGGTTAGAAATTCGTATATTAATTGATCTGATAAAGAAAACTTTAAATAGTTAGTAATAAAGAATTAGTAATTACAAAATGATATTTTGGAATAAAATATAATTGTAATCATGTATAAGGTATTAAAGTAATTAAAATAATAATGAATATAAATGGGTGAAATAAGAGAAGAGTAAAAGGAATTAGGGCCGAATCTATATTAGTTGATATATGTCTTAGTATATGCCGGCCCTAAGCTGATTATAGCCGGCCCTAATCATTATAATCCTAGTCCATATATATCTTATATGTAATCTCATTCTAATCACAATGAACATACAATTATCGATATATATCCTATATGTAATCTCATTCTAATCACAATCAATATACAATTATACCAAGTTTATCTACCTACAATAGAAGTAACGAGGCTTGGGCTTAGAGCCTCCAAAAGGTAGGGCTCTCCAATTAAAAGAAAATTCTTATGCTAACTATTAATATTCGTGCAAATTTATTTTTTTAGATTTGTTTGATTTATTATACAAGCAAATCACTCTCTGTTATAATTGTGTTAGATTTTTGCTTGGTTACAAACATGGATAAAGGAGTAGCGTTTAAAATAATCAAAAAAGAAAAAAAAAGGATCCCAAAATTTCATTTCGCCTTGGGGGCTCCAAAAAGGTTAAAACGGCCCTAAAAAGAATCATGAGCTCACGTGACACAATCAATTACTTAGTTTTATTAAGTGTAGATCGATAAGCAAGGGTTTTAACTTTTTAAAACCCACGTTCACCGGTTAAAAAAAAAGATTATCAGTTATAATGGTGTTTTTTTGAATTGTACATGTTCAGAAAACATTGATATTGAGTTGATGTACATGATCGAAAAACATTGATATCAGTGGCGGATCTTGCCCGTTGAACGTGCCAGGGCCGAAAGACACGGGCACTAAAAAAAACCCGGGCAAGCCCGGGCCAAACATAGTATATATAAAAAATTTCGATCGAAATGCGGAAAATTAACACTACGACCGAAAAACTTGTCCGGGCCGTGGCCCTGCCAATCTACCATAAGCCTCTTAAGAACCGCCCCTGATTGCTATTGAGTTGATGAATCTTTTTTACCGATTTAATCATATATGAATGTGGCCATGTGGGTAGAGTGAATGTGTTTGCTACGTATTTTCTATAACACGATTTTCTTTTCAGATTAATGGGGTGAGACGGATTATAATTATTATATTTTTTGTTGTATGTATTTTATTTATTCATGAAAATTTTATACCAATTTTTTAATGAACAGTAAATCTAGCTGGAACTAATTTTACTTGAGGCCCGAAAAACATTTAGCTTTTATTTGTTGACGTATATTTTTATAGAAAGCAGAAGTCAATATATTATGATTAAACGTTATCAAGCTAAATCATTATTATCATGTGAGATGATTTTACTAATCAAAAGCTTGTTTGAATTATTTTCATTCAAAGTAACCATTTACGGTAGTTATAATATTATTAAAATGCAATAAAGTGATAATATAACTAACACGTTATATGAGAAATATTATATACGTTTTTTTTTAATTATACGATGACCAAGATACAGATTATGATCATCACATTACCATTATATTCTTCCAAGTGGCCCACAATATACGAAACCGTTGTCAACAAGTCCTTACCTTTTACGGGTCCACACGGCAAAGAATGTTCAATGTAATTAAAAAAAGGGTAACTCACACTTTGAAATCTTATTTTCACATCCTTCTTATTAATTGTATAGGATTATTCAGCTCGTATAAAATATTCTCATATGACAAATATTGTCATATGACAAATATTGAGTCGTATAATCTATACGGCTTGAATAGATAGAGAAAATATTGTGTCATATAACATTCTATATGAATTGTATAACATTATACAGGGTCGTATAACATTATATTAGGTTTAGATGTTATAACATTATATGGAGCGTATAACATTCTATCGAGTTGTATAATGTTATACAACTCGTATAGATGGAGATAAAAAAAAACCATTATCTGACATTTTTTTGCAACATTCTCTTATACGATTTGTATAACTCTATACGAGTTGCGTAGGAATAGTGAGAGCCTAAATAAAAAGGAAAGAAGAAGTTATTAATGTTCGAAAATTTTAAAAGAAAATTTTCTTTAATTACTTATCGTACGTTTTTCTTCATCTTACTTGGAGAGTTAGGGCACGCTCAATACATAACTTGTAAGTAGAGAACTGTAAAAAACCATATAAGATACTAGTATGTAATGCTTTTATGATTTAACGAGAGAGAAAAGAGTTCAAGTTAAAACAAAATGAGAAAAAGGCCCGGATAGTCACTCTGGTTTGGTGAAATTTCACATATAGTTTCCACATTTCTAACATTACAACTATAGTCCTAAGCTTTTGCACACTCGTTTCTCGAATAGTCCCTAGCGTGGGTGGATGATACTTTTGGTGTTAAGTGGGCGTAAAATGATAAAATTACCCTTACTATCAATAAAAGTAACTAAATAATAAATCAATTATAATATTAAAAAATGGCCTCCACCTTTTTCCTACCCCGCTCCCTTTTTCTCCTTTTTGCCTTGTTTGCAACCGAACTCTACACAATTCCACCATCACCACCACCACCATACAATCACCATTCCACCAGCACCATAGCACCTCCAACCCCCCCCCCCCCCCCCCCCCCCCCCCCGGTCACCTGAAAAATGAACCCCACCGCCACCACCTTACCCCGCCATAATAATATAGAGAGGAACAACAGTGAAATAATAATACTATAATAGGAAATGACGCCGTTTTAAGGCTGAGTAGTGACGACATGGATGAGAGTGTGATTAAGATGTTGTAGTTGATCATAGATATGTAATTGGAGAAAGAGGTTGACCGACGGTGAAATGTGGGGGTGTTTTGTTTCCGACCGTCACCACACACCGCCACACCTTCGCTTTTTTCCGACCTTCACCGCAAGTGTGTTGATGAATGAATCGGTTTTCAGATCCGTGATGGTGCAATTTTCAAGTCTGTGCGTTTAGGTGGTTAACATGGTGGTGTTGGTGGGGATGATTGGGAAATATTTGAAGAGGGGTTGAATTTAACGGAGTTATATGTGACGGTTGTGGTGGAGGTGAGTGGTGATATGGTGGTTGAATGTGGTGTTGGGATGAAGAAGAGGTGAGGGTAGGGCACACAAGGTTTTTGTTTGATTAATTTGTTTTTATAATTTAGGTGGGTCCACTTAAGTTTCATTTTTTTTTTCTTTAGTTTTTAATTTTTATTTTTAATAGTAAGGGTTTTTTGTATTTTCACACCCATTTAGCATAAAAAAACTACCCCGATCTAGGTAAGGCCTATCTAAGAAATAAATGTGCAAAAGTTAGGAACCATGTATGTAATTTTAAAAAGGTGAGAACTATAAGTGAGTGCAAAAGTTAGAGATTATATGTATAATTTTAAAAGGATAAGAACAATAAGTGAAATTTCATTAAATAGGATTATCCAGGCATTTTTTTTGGAACAAAAAATATAATAATTTATACGATCTTTGCAATATGACTGCGTATAGGAAGTCCCTCCATCTTTCTGTCTATTCATTAATAATTAATAAAATGGAGAACAAAAGATAGAAAACATTATATTAATTAGGAGGAATGTCTAATAAATTTTTATTTTTGTTGCACTAATTTTTATATGAGCAACTTTCAAAGAATAAAAAATTGCCTATGTAACCAAATAATTAGGTGGTTGTAATTCAGTAAATCAAATGGTAAATGAAAATATGACGTGCTTTATAAATTCTTGGTAAATATAAAAATGAATTTAAACCATAGACTTGATTAGTTGGTTATATACCTTTTTGATATACTCTTGTGAACTAGCGTGACTCTTAACCTTAATTTTTACTCTTTGTACTTTGAAGTTAAATGACTTAGACATGACGAACATCATAGGACCCCAACATAACATGGCCATTGGTCCTGGTTTTGTTTTATTTATCGTACACATAAATATTTTTATAAGATATTTGTTCGTATTTTATGTAATAATGACAATGACATTTTTAGTTTTTATTTTTCTCTTTTTCATGCTACTATGGGTTTGTTCTAGCAAGCATTGGGTGGATGACTTTTTTCTCCATGTGGACATCGATTGTATTCCAACGGGACAGAGGGTTCGTTGATCCAACTATCTAAATTGACGGACTTTTTTATTCTTTTAATTCCTAAAATCTAACATTTTCTTAGAAAAAAACATAGTTAGACCCTTTAGTTGTAGTTGGTTTAAAGAGAACTTTATGATTACCGCCCGATTAAGAATATATGCATCCGTCCCTAATCATACATAGTTGACAACTAATTAAGATCATGATCACTTGGGGCAATGAGGTTTTAACAAACCTTGGCTTGATCATAGAATCACATGTAAATCCTTTGATCATGATTATGAGGTGTTATCATGTAGACAATAAAGACAGAGAAATGGAAATAATGATGAGAGCATCACATGTAAAGCCTAACTAATTATAGCAATTTAGATGCTCATCCCATCTAAAACAATCACCTCTTCAAGACTCCTCCATCCATTCCTCTATGTTGACTTTTTAGTCATATGTTTTATTTTGACTTTGTGGATAAAAATGGTTCTTATTTTTTTAATGCAACTGAGCACATACATAGCTTCATTAGAGGTAGTTTAATGAACAGAATAATAGCTTTATGCAAAGTCTTTCCACTAGAGAGCTGGACCACCATATTGTGAAACTAGCAGCAATAAAGGGTATGATTCATTCAAAGTGGACACCATTGGGGATATCCAAAAGGCGAACAATACAAACACCGATTGACGTTAGTGAATACTGCGTCTACGTGCTTACTATCACGAATTTGATTGATCGTTAAAAGACATGATTTAGTTATGTTTCTAAACATTAGAACATATCATAATCGACATCGCATGCTTTAGTTTAGTTTTATTCTAGATAAATAAAACATCCAGTTTTACATTCTTAGATGGATCCAAGTAGCTAGATTCCTTGGGGAATAACTTATCAGTGAAATATTGCTTTTCCAAAGTGCACTTGTGTAGACAATTAAGAGAGTTCAAGAAACTATATATTATTATGCTGTTATGGAACCATTACTTTAGAACCTTTTGAGCACTTGTTTGGAAATGGCACAATATGCTAGTCCGTGTCACTATGCATCAACTGGCTTAACCATGTTTAGATAATATCTCGTGCATGATTTACAAATGATTGAACCATTTGATGTGCCTTTTAAATCATCTGCATTTGAGACTAATTGTCGTTTATGTAGGTGTTTGTTGCTAGTTAATTTTACTCCATGATCATCTAAGAGCTAATGATGTCAATCATAAATTCATGGTCATTGTGTTTGATAAGATCGGTCTAAATATCAAATTTCAAATCAGTTATATTTGTAGCAATAAGCGTATCATAAATGATACTGTACGTGAAAATAAAAGGACAACTAAAATTGATGTCTGAAAAATTCTATCGGTTGTTAGTGCACATATCAAAACATTTTGTGTAAATTTTATTTTCTATTTACATATTTTTCCGAGTTTGGGATGTGTTAGCATTAGTTCTTATATTTTTGTTGTTTAATATATTAGAAAAATCATAGAAAACGAACATGTAGGTTTGAGCCTTAATGTTTAATGGTGGCTAAAGAATTTGCTAGAAAGGTTGGTAATGAACCTAGTTCTCGAGAGAAACGAAACATGTTATTCGTAGAAATAAAAGAATATTTGATGAAAATGTTATAATGAAACTTTAAAAACTCTTATTGATTGTTTTAGAATTGATGATGTTTTATGCATAGTAAATCAAGCTAGTTCTTCACTCAAAAGTAGATTTAATTAATTTATAGAGTTCGAAAATATTTTGGGGTTTTTTGTTTAGTATAAAAATTTAAAATCCTTTAATGAAGAAACTTTAAAAAAAAGTGTTTCATCTTGAAAATCTCTAGAAGCATGATAAACATGTAAATATTGATGGTTTAGAATTATTTCAAGAACTAAAAATGCTAAGAGAAATAATACATTTAGAATCCGACACACTTGTTAATATATTAACCTATATTAAAAACTTTAATTCTTTTCCAAATGCAGATATTACCTTTAGAATTATGTTAACTATTCTCGTAAATGTCGCTTCCGCATAACGTAGCTTTTCCAAATTAAAACTAATAAAATTTACTTAAGATACACAATGTCTCCAAAAAGATTAAACGGTTTAGTTAATGAGTGTTGGTGCATACGTCTGTCGACTTCGTCTTGTATCGAGTCTTGTTTGATTATGTATTGATCAGGGCACGAAGTTCGAGAAAATATGTCAAAATAGGTAATTTCGCATGAAATCATCATATGTAATTTCACACGAAATTATAATTTCGTGTGAAGTAATTTCGCTTGAATCTGGTTCATGCGAAATTATGCTGCCTATAAATAGTGGCCTTGTAATTTCGTTTGAGTCATTCATGTATGTGTGTTTCCGGAGCCGAAGTGTCGTTTCGCTGTAAAACTTTGTCAAATCAATCAGAAAGACAGTTAAAGTGAATATCTAGCTGAATCGAACTCGATATGTCTGTTTCCGCCTTTCATATTGAGTAGAACACCTCTGAACGACTCATTTTGGTCGGTAAAACAATCCTACATGTGGTATCAGAGCTCAGGAGGAGGAGTTCTACCGTATTCAGCTTAATTTCATCAGATTTTCTAACTTCTACATCTTCTTTTCAAAATTGAACAAAATTTCACGGTTAAAATGGTTTGAATTTCACATATTATATGCGAAATTGTGTTTTAACAAAGCCTTGAGAGAATTGGACCTAAAATCGAGCTAAAACCTGATCAATTTGACAAAAGTTTGACCGAAATGATGACATCAACATAATTTCGCATGGAATAACATCATAATTTAGCACGAAATTACATTTTGAGATTAATTTCGTTTGAAATTGCTGCTAATTCCGCACGAAATTAGTATTTCGCTTGAGATATTCCATACGAAATTACTATTTCGTTTCAAAGTTTTGATTTCGTTTGAAATTGTGTGTAATTTCGTACGAAATTAGATTTCGTTTGGACAGTTCGAACGAAATTACTATTTCGCGTGAAAAAGTCTGATTTCGTTTATGTTGTTATTTCGCTTGAAACTGTTGTGCAAATAATTTCGTTTGTGGAGGGTATTTCGCTTGAGAGGTTATTTCGCTTGAAGGATTTCATTTGAAAAAGGAATTTCGTTTGAAAGTGTCTGATTTTGAAATTTTTTACCGAATCATGGAAGAGGAATTTTACAACACGTTTGCTACATCCCCGACTACTCCGGCTGCCATTGCTCAAAGCATGAACATGGAAAACGAAACTGGAACTTTACAAAAACCCCCGAAACTCATGGGTATTGAGGAGTATTATGGTTGGAAAGATCGGTTTGAAAACTGTGTTCAAGCTAATCATTTGAGATCTTGGGAATGTATTGAGAAAAAGTACGTCAAACCGCGTACAGACTTGGGAGTTATTAAAACAATTTCTAAATTTACGGACAAAGAACGAGACATGTACAAAGCAGAAAAGATGATGATCAGTTTGCTACAGCAAGCTGTGAAAGAAGATATTTTCATTTTGCTCCAACATGATAACACTTCACGTTCGATTTGGGAAGCACTTAGAATTAAGTTTGAAGGAAGTGTAAAGATGACCAGGAGCAAGAAAGCATTGCTTAAGAAAGAGTTTGATTTGTTTTCAAGTTTGCCAGGTGAATCATCAAAGAAGCTGATTGAAAGATATTGCCACTTAGTGCGAACTATGTCTTTATTAGAAATTTTAAAAGATCAAGAAGAATGGGTCGACAAATTAGCTGATGCATTACCTTAGAAAGAGTGGGGTACATACTTGATGATTTTGAAGAATACTGGAGAATATGACAAGTTGACTATTACACAGTTCATTGAAAAGATTGAGGGTCAAGATCTGGAACAACAGAAGATTGCAAGAATGAACAGTCCGAGTGGCCAACAAGATGTCAAAATGTATTACAAAGGAAGTGTTCAAGAGGTTAAAGCAAGTCCGAAAGTTCAAACTGCTTTTAGTGCTGAAAATTCATCTGGTTCAGTAAATCAAAGTCCAAATAGCAGCAGTGGATTTTCATCATATCCGAGTGTTAATCCAAAAAGTTCAACTTCAAGTCATCAGTTTCAAAGTTCAAATAGCAGTAATGGTCAAGTATTGAATTGCAATATCGCGTTGCATCTTCAGAATGGTCAAAATTTTTCTGAAGATATTGCCAAAAGTCACATGTCTTTACTTGCTACTGTGTTGGAATCATATGAAGGTTTGGTTGCAGGAAGGATCGGAAATCCTATGCTGACGAAAGAGGATTACGAT
Source organism: Helianthus tuberosus (assembly GCA_030545235.1). Lineage (NCBI taxonomy): Eukaryota > Viridiplantae > Streptophyta > Magnoliopsida > Asterales > Asteraceae > Helianthus > Helianthus tuberosus. The sequence continues at coordinate 161,090,791 of CM060429.1, read as the reverse complement.
CAGATAGATGCAGAAGAGATGGAGCTCATGGACATCAAATGGTGTTTAGCTAGTGTTTTGAGGAGAGCTGAAAAGTTCAAGATGATTACAGGAAGAAATGATTTCTTGGATGCAAATGTCTCTACTTTAGGTTTTGATAAATCTAAAGTTACTTGTTTTCGATGCAGGGAGAAAGCTCATTTTAAAAGAGAATGCAAAAATCAAGAAGCAAGTGGAGCAAAGAATCCGTTTGGTGGCAATGATTATTATCGGAAAGCCATATATCAACAAATTGCTCATCAACCGCAATATAAAAAAGAACCACAAACTGCACATGCTAAAATGATCGAAGATGCAAATAAGAAAGCTTATTATGGTATCATTGATCAAGATGATGAGAAAGTGGCTGCAGGTTTTAGTTGGGACAAATACATCCCATCTGATTCAAAAGTTGTAGCTTTGATTGCACAAATAGTTCAAGAGCCTGATTTGATGACGGAATGGATGAAAGTGTTTGCCAGTAATGAGTCGAGCCAAGAGGAAGAGTTTGTTTCTTCTGATGATAATTCAGAAAGGACAACAATTTTTGATCAGTCATTATCTGATGATAGTGATGATGAAGAAGAGAAACAAATAAATATGGGAAAATCTATGTTATCTCCTGAAAGTTTTCAATTTTATTTTGCAGATCGAATGGAGAAGCTGAAGGAGAGACGAGCAGCAAAAGAATTGAGAAAGAAAAGTGAGAATGTTGCTGAAACAAAGAAAAATGAAAAGTATGAAGAAGATAAAGTTGCTGAAAAGATGGTTGAAGCTGAAAAAGTGATTGAAATTGAAAAAGTTGTTGAAGTTGAAAAGATAGTAGAAATTGAAAAAATTGTGGAAGTCATCAAGCCTTGTCTAAAGTGTTTAGAATCTTGCAAACAGTGTGAAGAAAAAGATGAAAAGTTGAGTGAGCAAGATAAGATGAAAGAAAAGTTATTGTTCGATCTCAACTATGTGAAGGAATCTTATGATGTGTTGAACAGAACAGTAACTGGTTTGCAAAAGACAAATTCTGAAAGAGAAGATGCGTTGAAAATGATGAATGCGGTAATGATGTCAAAGCAGAAAGCTATCAATTACTACATTGAAGAAAGAGCAAAGTGGAAGCAAGAGTTGGAGACAGAAAAGATAGAGAATGAAAGAATTAGACGGTTGTTACAGAGTTATTCTAGTTCTGGTTATCTGATTGATCGAATTTATTGTCACACCCCGACCACGTAGAACATACAAAACGTGGCGGAAATGTCGGGGAGTGTTGTAACAGAATTAATTGTTTCAAATCCATGGCAATTGAAGTTTCGTTTAATTGATTAAAAGTGTTACAATGTCTTAACAAACAAGAAAATACAACATAATTAACTAGTCTTGCATCTTTTATTGTCACTAAGGCCCATGTCCGCCTAAGTGTATCTTGATCAATCCTATGCTTCATTTCCTGAAACACATGTGAAAATAGGTACGTCAGCATAAAAATGCCGGCGAGTACATAGGTTTTGTGAAAATAAGATTCATGACTTATGTTTAAGAAAATGTTTAGTCATGAACCTTGTAATTTGCTTTGTCTTTGTAAATCATTTGAAAAACAATAAGTTCAGATGATACGTATAAATAGGAGAATAATGCATGGTTAAATGAATAACCATGTAAAATGAGTTTGTATAAGTTAAGTTGTTTGTAAAACAATGTATTGTGAAAAGTATGTTATTATTATATATATCAATTACCATCGATAGTTTGCGCCAGCTGTGTTTTTCACTTTTTCCTTTCCGCCACTAAAGTTTGTTTCCTTTCATATTTGCGTCGCTTTTTATCTACAGTTCCCATTTCCAAGTTTTGGTAACCAACATTTGCCGGTCATTACCACCGCTAATACTTCCTCCCTTCACCCGCCTGATATCCATGGCAGCCTCTTGCTTTGATTTGGGGGTTACGAACCCTAGAAATGGTGGAATACCTGTATCGAAAATTGGAAATCAAGATAGATGCAGATCGATTGGAAGTAAGCGAAGTCGCCGGAACCCTAACAAAGGTCTAGGTTTGAATCAGGGGATCAGATTTGCAATTCTAGTGCGTCGCCACCACCAACATTCAATGGCGTCAATGGTCTTTTCCGACGATTCTCGGGTTCAACTAACATCATCAGATGCTTGCTTGGTAATATAGTAGATTCTACCACTTCTGAAATACTGTTCGTTCATCATCATATTGTTCAACATGTTCATAGTTCTCATTTTGTGTTTGTTTGATTACCATATGCAAACAGTGCATATGGTCTACTGAATCCATAGTGTACCATAGAATGTCCCCTCTTTTACAGAAGCTGCCTTGACCAAATTAGAAATTGCCACAATGGTTTATATGGAATTTTGTTTTACTTTTTGCTTAAACACCACCCCTATCATCTTTCTTGAAACATGGTTGTTTTGAAATATTTGTGTGCCTAACTCTAGATGTATTGCATTTATTTGTTTTTCAGCTATATAGATTGCTTTCCTTTCATCCCTTGTACCCTGTTGGTTCAGATTTGTCACAGATATGTGAAATAGTATGCATGTTTTTTTTTTTTCATTTTCATGTTATAATACCAAGTTCTGATGAAAATTAAAGGTTAATTCGAAGATATCTCTGCTGAACTCAGAAATTTTAGGTTCATCGGTTGCTCAATCAACTTCAGTACCTATAATCAGGTATTTGATGAGATGAGATTTTGGAATCCAGTGCAACGATTATACATAACTTTCGATTGCCTTTGAAAATTGATACTTCGGAGAGAATTTATGGTATGATAGGTTAATGTTTACATGAAAATGTTGGTTTTATATAGTGATTTAGAACGACCGATTGTGAAAGTGGATTGCACTTTTTGATATGAGAAACCATTGATAAAAAACTTCGTTTGGTTGCGAAGTTTTGATAATGGATGGTATACTTCGCCAATTAGTATTGTGTCTTTTAAGATGTATCTTTTTCCTTTTAACTCCCTGTATCATTTATTTATAGTCCTGTTTATTGTGTCTAATCAGCTTTGAGTATTTTCACTTTCGAGAACATGGGTTGGTTAAGAGGCAAACTTTAGACGTTCGTTTGGAGAGGCGACATCATCTACTAAGGTACTGAATAGTATTTTATTGCACTAGATATTGACTTCTGGAAGCTATTTATTGATGACTCTTTCCGTTTTTAATTTACCTCTCAGACACCCGTTTGACCGGTCCTTATAGTTGGTGTTTTGTCTCCTAAATGACCCGTTTGATCCGGAACAAAACCCATTGCCACATCTAAGTATACCATACATTTCGAGTATTTTCTACCCATTTGACATGTATTGATGTCCCTGACAACTGTCGTTTTCATATGTATAGAATCATAACCCCAAGGTCAAAACAACTTGCAAAAAAGAAAAGAAAAAAGTGAATTATAATATCCTTTATGCAAATGTAAACATCTCTATCTAGATAGTGTAAAACAAAAAAAGCCTCTGGTCCATCCTTAGAAAAACAAATTGCTACACTTTTACTCCATAACTAAAAGTGACATTAGTAATGTACCACAGTTATTTTTGTTAACTATTACTTGTAATGTACTGAATTTCAGGTGAAGGAATTGATCCTAGCAGAACCATTAGTGGTTGCTAAAGCTAAGAATTCGGAGTGTAGGCTGGGGTACAATAAAAACCTCATTACGTTTTATGCTTCTTCTACATTCAATGTCATAATATATGCAAGCAGACCTCTGAAATCTGAAATGATTGATCGCACAGAGAATAGCATACTTGGATATCATCAAATATCATCAGATAGTAAAGATGATTGTATAGAGAATAGCACGCTCAGAGCATATATATCATATCACTTTTTAGGTTGTGTTCATCAATTGGTTTTTTATAAACTGATTAATACAATTTACTTTCTAAAATCGGGTATTAGCATTCGGGTGAAAGACTGTTGCCGTTTTAATTCAGATTAGCCGAAAGTAAGTTTAAGGTGTTGCTATTTTGTGTTCATTATTTTTTTGTTTCAACAAATGTATGGTGATGCTTTTGCCAAATTATATACAATGATATATGTGATTGTATAATTGTTATATAGTAGAGTGAAAAAGATATACGAGTTGATTTTGCCAATTCAAATGCGACCCACTGTTACCGCAGCAACGCGCGGGCTACACATCTAGTTTGTATAAAATGTTATATGTCATAAACTGAAATGATTCAAATAACGCTACGATATGTAATACCATACAAACACTTATATATAGGAAGTACCAGCGGCGTATCCACCATGCTTGTATCATATTACACACGCCTCGTTACTTAAGTCACTTAAACAAACCATCAATGTAATAAGTCTATGTTTAAACCAATTGTCAAAAGTCCTTGTATAAATCATATCAAATGTTAATAGTCCAAAAGTAGTCAAGTAATGTGTAACAAATGTTATGTATGGTAAGTAAAATAAGACTACTTAAACCATAAGTAAAAATATACAAAACAAAGTATTGAAGTAAAACTTGGTTTAAATCAAAGTTATGTTTTGTGTAGTAAATGCATGCTATACTGATATAAACATTTATGTGGTAAGTTAACGCATACATTCAAGCCTTGAGACAGTCGGATAACCCTTTCAGTCAAGGTTATCAAAAGAAATGTTTTCGGATTCAGTCATTCCTTACATCCAAACAAACCCGGGATGTCATGAATGGGATTTGTCAAGTCCTATGGTACCACTACTTACTACCGAGCGGCGTAGCAAATGTTAATGAACGTAATAAAGACCCGTTTGTGCAAACCAAATGTCATAGAAGTTGTATACATGTCATATGAAAACAATGTACTAAGTATGCTAAGTTAACATACAAAGCAGAAAAGTCTTGTAAATCAATGTGCTAGCATGCTATCAGTCAACATACATAGCAGAAATGTAATGTAAAACAATGTACTAAGTATGCACACAATGGACATACATAGCATGAAAAGTAATGAAATCATGTACTATAATGTACTAACAAACATAGCCGGTATATGATGTGAAAACAGGAAAGCATGAAAGTAACAAGTAGGCACATGTGTTCCACCCCAAAACGTTTGGAAAACAGTAAAAGAGGGGTCTATGTACTCACTTGAGATTGCTCAGTAGTCCTTGAGTAACAACCAAACAATGCTAGAGATCGCGGATATCAAACGGCACCTAATATAGGTAACTATGTTAATAAACCGGACCTAAATCGGAAGATCTGATAGAATGAGGGTTCGTAAACCAAACGAGTATAGAGACTCGTGTCATATGGTTTAACAAAGCCTACATACTAATTGAAACCTTAATCTAATAGCTTATGACCCATTACGACCTGTTTAGGTAGCTTATGATACTTTAACGCGTCGTTCGCGTGAAACGCGTTCGGACCGCCTAACTAGTCCTATGACAAGTGTTATATGCCTAAACATGTTACATAATCAGTTATGTGATAAAAGTTTAGGTTATATATGCTTAATTACCAATTATACATGAAAAGGGTATTCTGGTAATTTACCTAAGGCATATAAACTACCTATCATACAACTACTCAAACGATGTGACCATAAGGTATAACCTCGGAAGGTTATTCCCTATATACTATGGTCACCTAATGTGTTTGGTCGGATCCTAATGATCGACCAAATGGGTCGGGTTCGAAGGTATAAGCGATTTATTAGATCGCTTACCCTACGACCCTAGACAACGTGGAAATCAGTAGGCATAGTCCCAAGGGACTATAACCAACGTGATTACACTCACGTTGCGAAGTTCAAACGAACTTCGCATTGACCATAAACTGGTCAACGCAGAAAGTCAAACAAAGTTTGACTTTCAGACTCGAAAAGACTCGAAAAGCAATAAAAGAACGAAAGAATACTTACGAAGGGTCCCCGAATGCTAATCCCGATCCAAGTAGCTCAGGTATGAAACAATGGTTTCAACTTAGAGCTCCTCAAATCAGAATTCTAGTGAGTTTAGCAATGGGGGTGGATGGGTATTTATAGTTTTCGGGTAACCGTTAAGATCGTTTCATGGAAACCGTGCTCGAATCCTATCCGTACAAGTGTTGGAAAGTTATGGTGGATAAAAATGGGTTCTTATCAGCAGACTAGACAAGTGAGAACATGTGGTTGTGGATTAAACAGCTGCAATCTGCTGTTAAATGCAGTTAACCTGGTCTGGAAGGCTGACGCGGCCCGCTTCAGGATACACCAAAACTAATGCGGGCCGCATGGGGGTTCTGATCAGAAAATAAGTTTCAAAAATGATAGTTTTGGTCCCTGTTGAGTATTTAAGCCATTTCCGACACTTCTAAGGCCCGTAAAGCCAACTTTAAGGCCCTAAAATGACGCCTAAACATTGTGGACATGAAACATGCTCAAAAATATGCCGGGTGTTGGTTCGTTTGGTCGTACGAACGCGATGTTCGCTTAATTACGACGGAATGCGCACAAGCGCGAAAAACGATCCAAATGACGCGACGAATGAATTTTTCTTATTCCAAACACTAAAATAAAATATTTTAGTGCTTACATAAATTTTTGGATGTCCGGATGTATTCAGAACGTAAGTTATGCGCGAAAATGCAAACTTGTGCACTTTTTGACACTTTTAGTCCCTGAATGAGCCAAAAGTTTATTTTAGCACACCAAACCCCTCAAAGCCTATTTCTAAGCTATGTAAATGATATTTAAGGTGTGTTTAACTTATGGTCATGTTCCGGAATGTCTGTTACAATTCAAATTGGCATACTTTCGCAGTTTGTCAAGTTTAGTCCCTGTAAGCGAATTAGCTTGTTTTTGCCATACCAAAGCCTTCAAAACTTATTTCTAAGTTATGTAAAGGTTATTTAAGGTATGTTAAGCCTATGTCACTATTCCGGAGTGTTCGTTGCATTAAACTGGTTATATCTACGCATCGGTGCGTGTATAACCTTCCAGAAAGCGATTTAGAGTTTGGAATTGAACAAAAATTGATATGTGTAAATGATACACATATTTTTACAAATCCCAAGTATGAAATATAATATTTCATTGGTTCGGTATTTGTTTGATGGCCGTGGAGGCACAGGTGTTACAGTCTCCCCTACTTTAGGAAATTTCGTCCCGAAATTTATTTAGAGGAAACTTGTGAGAGTTTAAAACATGAAGTTGAAAAGATCGAACAACATTGGTTAGGGTTCTGAACTTCTAGTAACTTTAATAACATTATGCTTGCAATGTAAGAGGGATACTTATATACAAGTATATGAAACGTCATTGGTGCGTCCACCATACCTCCATTACATCATTCTCATTTTGTTATTGTTGTCGCTATCGATTCTTACACATAACAAATCTTACTGGGTTTCTGTGCACTAAATTTCATAATTATGTACGCGTCCATAATTAGACAATTCCTTGCATAGTTCACACAGTCTATTTTATAATGTGTAAGGTAAAACCAAATGAACAATCCTGTGATGAGTGTGACTAGACCGCCATAGAGTCCTTTTAATTAAATCAATAAATGATCTAAATAGACTATCAAGGAGTCTGTTCAGCTACATCACTAGATGTCATTCTTTAACCAAATTGTGAATCAATCTTTTTGACTAGACCACTAAAGGTCTCTTATGAATCATGGAGTGGTACTATATAATCCAAGGGTCTTAACTATTACATAGAAGCCCATTAAGGATTTAAGGTAGTGCCTTTTGAATATCCTGCTACGAATCCCTCATATGAAGATATGAAAGATTCTACGAGGATTTGGATAACGAATATCCAGAGTATACAAAAACACAAAAATGCATAAAAGAAAACATAAGATGCATAAACACATAGTCACATAACCACAAAATTGTTTAACTAGTAGTTCGTTCTGCTAACAGAGCACATGTATTTAAAGCACACCAGAAATCCATTCCTTGGATTTCATTTGGTACTTTAAACATTATCAAGAATCTAACTATAAAGATAGAAAGATTTTAAAAAGAAAATTCGATTTCGATTTTAAGGAGCCGAAATGTTCGAATTTAGGTACAAAAGGAATCCAATTAAGGATTCTGATTTGAATGATGATCATCCACAAGGTTCTAAATGTGAAGATAAAAAGATCCCATATGGATTTTAGAAGTTGAAGATGTTTTGAAACCTTGCATTGGACGTGCTTATGTCAAACATGAAGTAAAAATGCTTATGAAGTTGAGATGCTAGATATGCCAAGGCAACATATGAAGCAGAATTTGAAGGTTAAGTAAATGTATGAGGAAAATATTTTTGAAAACTATGCATGGGGTTCTTTTAAGAAAAATGTGTTTAATGTTTTTGAAACCTTATATATAATACTTTTGAAATCATAAAGTAGGTGTATTAGATATATTTACAAAAATGTTTTAAAATCATGCGAGATGAATTTTTGAAATTATGTATAAGGTTTTTGAAAAACATGAATGATGCTTTTCGAAATCATGCACTTGATCAGAAAATGTATTGTGTTAATATTGTCTTCAGACTATATGAAATATTTTTGAAATTAGGAAGGTTGGTTTTGATAACATGGCCAATGTTTTTGAAATAACATAGACAATGCATCTAGAAAAATTGTTTTCAAACTATATGAAATGTTTTGAGATCATGAAGATTGTTTTGAAATACTTGTACTGTGTATGTTGAAAAATCAAAACGTAATGGGTATGAGATTTGATAATACCCTTAGTTATCTAACCAAGGATTTAAAGGCACAGATGTGCAGAAGCATGATTACTCATAATGTCCCCTTATTTTCTGTACTTTGTTTCCTAGAGTGAAACGAGTACTTAAAATTTTTGAGGGAATCGTGAGCGATCATTTGGAAGAGAGAAATCACGAGAGTAGTTTGTAAGGAACATAGTTCCTTAATGCAGGTATCATAGGAAAATCATACACACATGTAACTATACTTGTATATCAGAATTTGTGAACAACGATTTATTTATAAACAAAACAGATTGTTTCACATTACAAGGAAACAAAAGAACAAAAGCATAAGACAGCAACATCTTCTAGTCAGCCAACTGCTCATCCGTGGGTTGGATTTGCATTAGCAAGCTTTGGGCAATCCCTTAGGAAATGGCCCATCTTGCCACAGTTGTAGCAAGACCCTGGTGAGAAACGAGCTTGAGCAGAGTTGGCTTGTGGTTGGTTTGGACCACCTTGGTTTGGGGTAAATCGACAAGCATTTGCCAGGTGACCGAGTCGCCCACATGATGCACACAGATGACACTATAAGTGAGCTTGGTGATTCCCATTACATTTGTCGCATAATGGCGCTGTTCCCTTGTATTGCTTCTTAGCAGGTTGTGCTACCACCCGGATGGGTCCTGCTTGATTTGGTACTGCTGTAGTTGGGCAAACCCTTGCCGTATGACCTATAAGTCCACAAGTTTGGCATTTGCGGCACTTCACACTAGCCTGATGATGAAGGCTACATTGGTTGCACAAGGGCCAGTTCCTATGTATGGCTTCCTAGCTGGTGGCCTTGCCACATGGCTAGGTCCCGCTTGATTAGGTGTAACCGCTGCGGGTTTCCTTGAAGCCTTACGCTTCTTTGATTTTTGGTGCTGGCTTGACTTCTGCTTCCTTCGATGGCTCTTGAGTGGCTTCATTGTCGAGACGAGAGACTTCATTGTTGAGACGAGAGGCTTCATTGTTGAGACGAGAGGCTTCATTGTTGAGACGAGAGGCTTCATTGTTGAGACGAGAGGCTTCATTGTTGAGACGAGCCATGGCAATGCCTAAATCCACAGTCTTCTGAATCACTTCGCCTATTTGCTGGACAAATTTGGCTGTTCGCTCAGACATTTGACCAGTGCTGAGAGGAATAGACATTCTTGAAGAAAATGAAAGACATAGGAAGAAACGAGTGAAAGTTTATTGGATAATCAATACAGAATGGTAACGAATGAAAATTGTGATCATTTGTTTGTTACATAAGGCAAACAAATGAGATGGTGACAAATCAAAGTAAATGGGTCAAAAATAATGTATCGCGAAGACATGCTCGCCTATAAGTGAACACTCATCCCAAGAATTCCCAGGTAAGCACAACTGGTCTCGCGTCTGATGAGTTGTATACGAAGTGCTTGCCTAGACAGAAAACCCAGAATACAGGCATTCACCCTTCCAGTTTGCACGTGTTCACATTATTTAAAACCCAAAACCTTGACGAGGTTTTGAAAACTCAAAGGGGTTCAAAACCATATAATAGAGAGTTCAAAACCTTACAATAGAGGGTTCAAAACCTAGTAATCAATCATCCTAGAACAGATGATTAGTTTTCAAAGCGGTTTTGAAATTTGTGTTCTTGTTGTGGTCGTCGCCTAAGGATAGGTGACGGTATTGTTTTATGACTAAACGCAAGTAAACTCGCGTTAGGGTCCTAGAAAGGTTATAGACTAGGTCAAAGCATTACTAATAACCTAATTCCCTATAACCATGAGCTCTGATACCATCTTTTCTGTCACACCCCGACCACGTAGAACATACAAAACGTGGCGGAAATGTCGGGGAGTGTTGTAACAGAATTAATTGTTTCAAATCCATGGCAATTGAAGTTTCGTTTTATTGATTAAAAGTGTTACAATGTCTTAACAAACAAGAAAATACAACATAATTAACTAGTCTTGCATCTTTTATTGTCACTAAGGCCCATGTCCGCCTAAGTGTATCTTGATCAATCCTATGCTTCATTTCCTGAAACACATGTGAAAATAGGTACGTCAGCATAAAAATGCCGGCGAGTACATAGGTTTTGTGAAAATAAGATTCATGACTTATGTTTAAGAAAATGTTTAGTCATGAACCTTGTAATTTGCTTTGTCTTTGTAAATCATTTGAAAAACAATAAGTTCAGATGATACGTATAAATAAGAGAATAATGCACGGTTAAATGAATAACCATGTAAAATGAGTTTGTATAAGTTAAGTTGTTTGTAAAACAATGTATTGTGAAAAGTATGTTATTTGTATAAAATGTTATATGTCATAAACTGAAATGATTCAAATAACGCTACGATATGTAATACCATACAAACACTTATATATAGGAAGTACCAGCGGCGTATCCACCATGCTTGTATCATATTACACACGCCTCGTTACTTAAGTCACTTAAACAAACCATCAATGTAATAAGTCTATGTTTAAACCAATTGTCAAAAGTGCTTGTATAAATCATATCAAATGTTAATAGTCCAAAAGTAGTCAAGTAATGTGTAACAAATGTTATGTATGGTAAGTAAAATAAGACTACTTAAACCATAAGTAAAAATGTACAAAACAAAGTATTGAAGTAAAACTTGGTTTAAATCAAAGTTATGTTTTGTGTAGTAAATGCATGCTATACTGATATAAACATTTATGTGGTAAGTTAACGCATACATTCAAGCCTTGAGACAGTCGGATAACCCTTTCAGTCAAGGTTATCAAAAGAAATGTTTTCGGATTCAGTCATTCCTTACATCCAAACAAACCCGGGATGTCAGGAATGGGATTTGTCAAGTCCTATGGTACCACTACTTACTACCGAGCGGCGTAGCAAATGTTAATGAACGTAATAAAGACCCGTTTGTGCAAACCAAATGTCATAGCAGTTGTATACATGTCATATGAAAACAATGTACTAAGTATGCTAAGTTAACATACAAAGCAGAAAAGTCTTGTAAATCAATGTGCTAGCATGCTATCAGTCAACATACATAGCAGAAATGTAATGTAAAACAATGTACTAAGTATGCACACAATGGACATACATAGCATGAAAAGTAATGAAATCATGTACTATAATGTACTAACAAACATAGCCGGTATATGATGTGAAAACAGGAAAGCATGAAAGTAACAAGTAGGCACATGTGTTCCACCCCAAAACGTTTGGAAAACAGTAAAAGAGGGGTCTATGTACTCACTTGAGATTGCTCAGTAGTCCTTGAGTAACAACCAAACAATGCTAGAGATCGCGGATATCAAACGACACCTAATATAGGTAACTATGTTAATAAACCGGACCTAAATCGGAAGATCTGATAGAATGAGGGTTCGTAAACCAAACGAGTATAGAGACTCGTGTCATATGGTTTAACAAAGCCTACATACTAATTGAAACCTTAATCTAATAGCTTATGACCCATTACGACCCGTTTAGGTAGCTTATGCTACTTTAACGCGTCATTCGCGTGAAACGCGTTCGGACCGCCTAACTAGTCCTATGACAAGTGTTATATGCCTAAACATGTTACATAATCAGTTATGTGACAAAAGTTTCGGTTACATATGCTTAATTACCAATTATACATGAAAAGGGTATTCTGGTAATTTACCTAAGGCATATAAACTACCTATCATACAACTACTCAAACGATGTGACCATAAGGTATAACCTCGGAAGGTTATTCCCTATATACTATGGTCACCTAATGTGTTTGGTCGGATCCTAATGATCGACCAAATGGGTCGGGTTCGAAGGTATAAGCAATTTATTAGATCGCTTACCCTACGATCCTAGACAACGTGGAAATCAGTAGGCATAGTCCCAAGGGACTATAACCAACGTGATTACACTCACGTTGCGAAGTTCAAACGAACTTCGCATTGACCATAAACTGGTCAACGCAGAAAGTCAAACAAAGTTTGACTTTCAGACTCGAAAAGACTCGAAAAGCAATAAAAGAACGAAAGAATACTTACGAAGGGTCCCCGAATGCTAATCCCGATCCAAGTAGCTCAGGTATGAAACAATGGTTTCAACTTAGAGCTCCTCAAATCAGAATTCTAGTGAGTTTAGCAATGGGGGTGGATGGGTATTTATAGTTTTCGGGTAACCGTTAAGATCGTTTCATGGAAACCGTGCTCGAATCCTATCCGTACAAGTGTTGGAAAGTTATGGTGGATAAAAATGGGTTCTTATCAGCTGACTAGACAAGTGAGAACATGTGGTTGTGGATTAAACAGCTGCAATCTAGTGTTAAATGCAGTTAACCTGGTCTGGAAGGCTGACGCGGCCCGCTTCAGGATACACCAAAACTAATGCGGGCCGCATGGGGGTTCTGATCAGAAAATAAGTTTCAAAAATAACAGTTTTGGTCCCTGTTGAGTATTTAAGCCATTTCCGACACTTCTAAGGCCCATAAAGCCAACTTTAAGGCCCTAAAATGATGCCTAAACATTGTGGACATGAAACATGCTCAAAAATATGCCGGGTGTTGGTTCGTTTGGTCGTACGAACGCGATGTTCGCTTAATTACGACGGAATGCGCACAAGCGCGAAAAACGATCCAAATGACGCGACGAATGGATTTTTCTTATGCCAAACACTAAAATAAAATATTTTAGTGATTACATAAATTTTTGGATGTCCGGATGTATTCAGAACGTAAGTTATGCGCGAAAATGCAAACTTGTGCACTTTTTGACACTTTTAGTCCCTGAATGAGCCAAAAGTTTATTTTAGCACACCAAACCCCTCAAAGCCTATTTCTAAGCTATGTAAAGGATATTTAAGGTGTGTTTAACTTATGGTCATGTTCCGGAATGTCTGTTACAATTCAAATTGGCATACTTTCGCAGTTTGTCAAGTTTAGTCCCTGTAAGCGAATTAGCTTGTTTTTGCCATACCAAAGCCTTCAAAACTTATTTCTAAGTTATGTAAAGGTTATTTAAGGTATGTTAAGCCTATGTCACTATTCCGGAGTGTTCGTTGCATTAAACTGGTTATATCTACGCATCGGTGCGCGTATAACCTTCCAGAAAGCGATTTAGAGTTTGGAATTGAACAAAAATTGATATGTGTAAATGATACACATATTTTTACAAATCCCAAGTATGAAATATAATATTTCATTGGTTCGGTATTTTTTTGATGGCCGTGGAGGCACAGGTGTTACATTTATCCAACTGTTGCAGGTCTTGAAGCCTTTCAGGATGAGAAGCCAAAAGAGAAGGATATTGGTAAGAAACAAAGTGCCAATTATAAAAAGTGTCCGCCTCCGATCTGGGAAGGTTATTCTCCCAGAAAACCGAATGAGGAGCAAGTCAAAAAGGCTGTCAATATAAAGTTAAAATCCGAAACAACTGATGATTTACCTGAAAACATTGACGTCACGTTCACATCGTCTGACACTGATCATGAGTCTGAGTTAATAAAAAAGGTGGTTGATCAGGTGTTGGTTAAAGATGAGGAGTCAGAGTCAAAGTCCGAATCCAAGAGTTCGAGCTCATCAGTTGACAGTCAAAAATCGTCAGTTAAAAGGGTTTACAATAAAGAATTCCTGTTATCAAAATCTAATTTGAATGATGAACCAATCAAAGTGGCATATACTTTGAATGATTCAGACAAATTATATTATGATGAGGAATTTCCAATAAGAGGTGTTAAAACTGAAATGATCAAAAAGGTTTTCAAATTAACAGAAATTAATATTTCTGAAATAAAAGATGTAAATCTTTCTGGAAAACCAAGACCTTACACCTCAAGAATTCAACAAAGATTAAACAAGAAAAAGGGTTACAATTCTGGTTATGGTTTTCAAAAGAAACCAAACCATAATGGTAATTTCAAAAAGAAGGGTCTGGGTTTTATTCCACCGAAAAATCACAAAAATGAGAAAACATATAAACCAAAAATTGTATTTGTTTCAGGAGCAAGTTCGGAAGAAGAAGAAAAGAGCTCTTTCTGGAAGGAATCAAACAGTGAATTCCTTGCTAATTAGCAAGAGGGAATGAAGAATGAAGTTCATCAAAGAAAGGAAACAAGAACCTGTTACAGATGTCAAGAAGTTGGTCATATTGCTTGGAACTGTCCTAAAGCAACCAACATCAAACAGGAAGTTGTTTCTAAACTTAAAGAAAAGATTGTTGAGAAAAATAAACCACCAACTGAAAAATTCAAAGTTTTTAAAAATTCAACATATGAAGTTGGTGAATGTTCAAAGAAAAGATTTTACAAAAGAAGAGTTAATCTTGACAACCAAATGTGGGTTGTTAAGAAATCTGAGGTGAAATCTGGCGATGAATCTGATTCCACAAAATCAGAGGAGCCACAAGTTGAGGCAAAAGATGAAAAATCAGTTCCTCCAATGGATGATGAGAATTTTCCACCATTGAGGACTGAGAATTTTAAACAAAAAGTTGGAAAAGTTGAGATCTCGAATCAATTTTATTCTGAGAAGAAAGAATTTGATGTCGAAAAGGTTTTTAATGGAAATGTAAAAAAGATTTTTGGGAAAATGATCGATGGGAAGGTAACAGGGGTCAAAGAGTTTTATGAATCAAAGAAGCCAACTTATTACCCAAGTGAAGTTGAAGAGGAAACATCCAAGTTTGGTCAGGCTTGGATGTCTGTTTTTCATAAGTAAAATTCTGACTTGCCGGAGCTTCCAAGTTGGTTATCGTGGAGCATGAATCAGCATCATTCTTAAAAATTTGTACTTCTAAAATTGTTAAATTCTACAGGTGGTGAAATTGCCGGAACTTCCAGGTTGGTAAGTGTGGAGTAGGAATCGGCATATTTCTTACAAGTGGTATTTCAGTTTGAAAGTGGTAGTTTTTTTCTTAAAATTGTCATATGTCATTTTATATCTGGTAAAGTGTACCTACAAGTGGTTAATCAAGGTCATTACGTTGAACTTGATTTAACTTTCATTCAAAAGGTTTGAGAAAACAATGTGATGAACCTCTAACCTACATGTGGTAAAATCAACAAAACTTATTTTTTGGAAAAACCATTTTTGATTAAAATAAACTTAAGAGTTTTGAAATCATAATGGGAAAATAGTTTGTTGTAAGGGGGAGTTCTGATTGTTTATGCCAAGTGGATGGCGAATTGAAGCTTGAAAACCAGTTGTCACTTTACCTTGTACAGTTTGTTTTCAAAATTTCTTTAAATGATTTTGCATTTTAGGGGGAGTAAGAATTTTTAGAAAATCCAAAAACATTTGAAAATTTGAAAAAGCCAAAAACATGATAAAATAAAAATTGAGTTTTGTTGTGAAAAAGAGGAAATGATAGTACATCAGTGGACAATCACAGCATGCTAAAGAATTGGAAAGTTTAAAAGTAATAAACGGTCTCACTGATGATGTGCCAGTAGGTTTTTGCAAATTTAGTAGATTGTGACGAGATATAAACCTAAATTTCAAACTTACTTATCTCGTGGGGAACATCTCTCGGATATATGGGTAACCCCCGAAATCTTGTTTGAAAGGTCCCTCTTTCTGAGATACTAGGTCTTTATGCTTAGTGATATCTGGGGTATTATCCCGGGACTTCTGATTTTGCGGAAGCAATGGCCTAGTCCCCGGAGAATACTCTACGCTTGCTTGAAATATAGCCCACCCTCAGCATAAAAAATGATGAAACATTGCAAAATGCTAATCATGTGCTGTTGAAGAAAAGATTCTCTAAAGGGAACACACCAAAAGTCGAAGCCGTCATCTCTCTGATTTTGCGGAAGCAATAGCCTGAGCTCTCACGGCCCTCGCATATAACCCTTTACAGATATCATCTAGGTATACTCACCTGTAAGACTGAATATTGGGATCTGGATACGGGAGTATATTCTGAGGTGGGACATGCGAATAAGTTTAAGTGCTTAAAACATTAATCTGTATCTCGAAACAGTTAAACTTTGTGTGAAAATTTAAGTGGATCAATATACTGACAATCTAAGTGAATTGTTTATAACTTAAAATGTTTAAAGTTTAACGGTGTTGGTGATTTGTCTCAGAAACTGATATGATCCTCTTACTCAAACTCACAAAAATATTGTTTGTAAATATTTCTTTTCTGCATTTAGTTAAAATCAAAATTCCAAAAAGATTTTAGTGTCCTTTAGCATAAATTTTGAAAAATTCAAAAAGATTTTCGACAACTGATGTTGGAAAGCTGAGTTTCAAAATTCCAAGTGCTGAACATTTCGTAAGGGGGAGTATGTTTATAATGAATAAAAATAAATGTTTTGTCTACAAGTGGTTCATCAGATATTAACATTGTGAAATCATTTGTTGATTGATTGATACCTGCAAGTGAAATATAAATTTGTCAAATTTTAAATTTGTGAAATTTATTATGAGGTAGAGATGTGTGCAGGTTAGCCAGAGTCCTGATCCTGAGCAGAATGTGAAGCTAGGCTACAATCCTGATTTTATGAGAGCTAAGTTCTGATCCTGTAACTATTGCTAATGCTGATGAACTTAAGGAATCAAGAGATCTGATCAAGAGAAGATGTAGTCAGATTGAGATCCTGATAGAGAGAAAAAGAGAAAAGACTGAGAATTTACACTGTTAGATACTTTAGAAAGAGCAGAAAGACTGATAAAGACTGAAGACGTTGAAGACTCAACACGGAAGACTCGTCAACATCCGAGGGGGAGTCTGTTGGTGCATACGTCTGTTGACTTCGTCTTGTATCGAGTCTTGTTTGATTATGTATTGATCAGGGCACGAAGTTCGAGAAAATATGTCAAAATAGGTAATTTCGCATGAAATCTTCGTATGTAATTTCGCACAAAATTATAATTTCGTGTGAAGTAATTTCGCTTGAATCTGGTTCATGCGAAATTATGCTGCCTATAAATAGTGGCCTTGTAATTTCGTTTGAGTCATTCATGTATGTGTGTTTCCGGAGCCGAAGTGCTGCCGAAGTGTCGTTTCACTGTAAAACTTTGTCAAATCAATCAGAAAGATAGTTAAAGTGAATATCTAGCCGAATCGAACTCGATATGTCTGTTTCCACCTTTCATATTGAGTAGAACACCTCTGAACGACTCATTTTGGTCGGTAAAACGATCCTACAATGAGTAAATTTTGTTTTCGTCCCTGAGGTTTGTCCATTTTAACTAGTTTAGTCCAAAAATCTAATTTATAACAAAACCATCCCTAAGGTTTGCATTTCTTAACGCTTTTCATCCCTAAGGTTTGCATTTCTTAACGCTTTTCATCCCTAAGAATTAAATGAAAAAGCACCCTTAGGCGATGAAAAGCGTTAAGAAATGCAAACTTCAGGGCTGGATTTGTTATAAATTAGATTTTTGGACTAAACTAGTTAAAATTGACAAACCTCAAGGACGAAAACAGAAATTTACTCTTAGTTAATTTACTTGTCTGTTGAAATAGGTTTTTTTTTAAAAACTTGATTTCAAATCTTTCATCAAAGAGTTTGCATCATTTAAAGCTAGAAAATAAATTTTATCTAAACATATATTATATTTATACAAAACATATAACTTTAAAGAAAAAATTAACCCTCCGCCATTACAAACTTTTTTTAGAGTTTATGATTGTCGGCCTCAAGCCCGGATAAAGGATGGGGTTTTTAGCTTATATTCTTAACAGTAAATTACAAGTTTTGTCATTTATGTTAACATCCTTTTTCAGACTGTGTCCTTTGGCGCAAATATTGACGAGTTTTGTACTTTACATTTTCAAAACTCGAACATGATGCCCTTTAGCACTAACTCAGTTAGATTTTTTAGTTAAATTAGATTACAGAAGAGTATTTTAGTCTTTTTAATTATTTATTTAAGAGTAAACTTTCATTTTACTCTCTGTGGTTTGGTCGTTTTAACGGTTTTGCCCCAATGTTTAAAAATAGCCATTTTACTCCCTGATCTATGAAGCTCATCATGATTTCACTCCCCGCCCCAAACGACATCCATTTTTAAATGTTAAAACTTGTCACGTGCATAACACATGATGGACAATTAAGTCTTTTCCCAACCCAGATCTTTTACAGTTACCTTTTGAAACCCTAAATGTATTATGCACGTGATAGGTTTTAACGTTTAGAAACAGATGTTGTTTGGGGCGGGGAGTGAAATCGTGATAAGTTTCATAGATCAGGGAGTAAAATGGCTGTTTTTAAAGGATTGGGGCAAAACTGTTAAAACAACCAAACCACGGGGAGCAAAATGGAAGTTTACTCTTTATTTAATATTATTTACAAAAATAAAACAAAATATTTTTAAAAATTATTGTTATATATATTATATTATTTCTATTGATAGCTCTCTTTCTCTCAACCACTATCATCTTCCACCACCATCAATCCACCACCACTGGCCAACCCACGACCACCATCAACTCTCTCTCTCTCTCTCCTTGACCCACCACCTCCATTAACTATCAGCAAGTCACAACTTATCTTTTCCTGCAATCGCTCTGCTAGTAATAACAACAGCAAGTCATTGTTTCTTCCTAGTTGGCATATGTTTGTAGGAATTGGTGCAACAATTGCTTCAAATAAAATGTATCGGACTCGAAAGCATAATAGGATCAACAATACCTGGTTTAGTACACCTAGCATCACCAATAACGAAATTAGTCGGCATAGTAACATTCAACGGAGCATCAATCGTCAAATTAACATCCTCCTAAAGCTCATACCTTCTTTAGAATCAATAGGATTAGCACCCGTCTTCACACCTCGAGAAGCCTTAGCAGAACCAGCTAAGAGATTATAGCCAGAGTTCGCAATCGAATAAGCCCCATTACCCAGATCCGAATGAATATTAGGGAGGAATACCGTGAACCACCACAACCCGCCACCCACCTGCAACCAAACCAACCACCACAACCCGCCACGTCCACCCTCAGATCATGTGATATAGAGAGAAGAAAGATAGATGGGGAGTTCAGAGAGAGAGGGAATTCGGATCTTGAGAGAAAGAGATAGAGAGAGAGAGAGAGAAGAAAGAGAGAGGTGTGGTTTAGAGAGAGAGAGGGAGAGTTTATTTTAAAATAACTTTTTTATTACAAAATAGTCCTTGGATATAAGTTATTCACACAATAACCCCTTTAAAGGTGTAATGACAAGAGTGCCCTCATGTGCAAGGCACATGACCATACTTAACCAAAAAATCTAATTGAGTTAGGGTACAAAACTCGTCAATTTTAACTCTAAAGGACACCGCTTGAAAAAGGGTGTTAACATAAAGGACAAAACTTGTAATTTACTTTATTCTTAAATGTTGTATGCATACATTTTTTTGTTTGTTTATTCGATAACTTGAAACAATGTGCATTTCAAAAAGGAGACTGGTTATGATGCTTGGCATGCTAGATTAGGACATTCATCTGATAAGGAAGTTAAAATGTATTAAACCAAATTAATTTGTTCAACTTATGGCATGCTAAATTAGGACATCCATCTGATAATGCAGTTAAATGTATCAAACCAAATTAAATCTAAAATCTGTTTATAGTCATGGTCCTTGTGAAATATGTCATAAAGCTAAGCAATGTAGGGAACCATTTCCCTTGAGTAATCAAAGACCCCTAGTGTAGGAGATCTTATTCATTTAGATGTGCGAGGTCGTGGGTCCATACAGGGTTCCAAGTAGAGAAGGGTTTAGGGTTTTTCTCACTATTGTTGATGATTACTGAAGAGCAGTTTGGGTGTGTCTAATTAAACATAAAAATGAAGTATATGAAAATGTTCAAGATTTTGTTAACATTCTTCAAACACGGTTTAATAAAACTGTAAAGTGTTTTTGAAGTGATAATGCTCTTGAATATGTTTATAATAAGATGAATCTATTTTGTAAACTGAAAAGCAATTATTCATCAAACAACTTGTTCTTACACATCCCAACAAAATGGAATTGTGAAAACATAGGCACATACTAAATGTTGCTAAGGCATTATTTTTCAAAGCAATTTACATGTCAGATTTTGGATAGATTGTGTTTTAACTTCTTATTTGAATAGGATTCATGATCTGTGTAATGTGATATAACTCCATATGAACTCATTTATAGCTTTGAACCTTTTCTAGACCACTTAAGGTTGTTTGGATGCTTGTGTTTTTGTAAAGTGTTAAATGATTCTAATAAACTTTGTAGTGGGACATGAAAAATATGTTTTCATTAGATATTCAAATGAAAAGAAAGGTTACAAAGTTTCTAGTCTTGATAGTAAAACTATGTTTTACTCAAGAGATGTAAAGTTTTATGAATCATTGTTCCCTTTCAAAGAAAAAAGTGTATATGATAATTATAATTTGAATAACAAAAGTGAGGTTAACACTTTGAATAATTTTGTCCTTTATGAAAATCATGCATCTAAACGGCCAGAAGACACCAAATCCCCAATGATGAAGAAAATGGTCAATCAGTTGTGACTAGGAACACATGGGACTCAGCAACCAGATCCTCGGACCACTATATCTGAAGGCATGGATGAGTCTCAACAACTCAAAGGTGGTCATAATGAGTCTGGCAAGTCTGTGGGTGTGATTACTAGTAATGATGGTATTCCTATTTCTGAGGGGAACACTTTTAGTTCTGAGGGTCATACTGTCCTTAGAAAGTATACTAGGGGTTCTACCTTCCCTACAAATTTGTATAATTTTGTAATTAAAGGTAATGTTAAGAATGGTCTAGAAAAGGTAGTCATAATTCTAGGTTGTTTGTTGAGAATCGATGTTTTTCCTTCGTCTTAAATAAGAGTTATGAACCTAGAAATTTCATATAAGCTTATAATGATCCGAATTGGGTTAATGCAACGAACAATGAATTAGAAGCTTTATATAGGAATTATACTTAGGGTGTTGTGGACTTACCTAAAGGTAGAAGTGTTATTGGATGTAAATGGATTTTTAAATGAAATATAAGTCAACCAGAGAGATAGAGAGGTACAAGGCTAGGCTTGTTGCCTAGGGGTTTAGTCAAAAGGAGGGTATAGATTTTGGTGCAACAATTTCTCCTATGGTTAAGCCTATTACTGTTAGGTGTGTTATATCTCTTGATGTTGAAAATGATTGGCTAAATTTTCAATTAGATGTCAACAATTCTTTTTATATGGTGAGCTAAAAGAAAATGTTTATGTCTCTGCTTGAAGGGTATCATTCTAATAATGAAAATAAAGTGTGTAGGTTGTAAAAGTCTGTATATATGGACTGAAACAAGCTTCATAAATGTGGAATGAAAAGCGTTAGTGTATTATGTGATTCTTGTTTTATGCAACGCAAATGTGACCACTCTATGTTTGTTAAAAACAGTGGGTCTGCATTTGTGGTGTTACTTGTTTATGCTAATGATATAGTTGTGACTGGTAATTCTATTGTTGAAATAAAAAGAGTTAAGAAGTCTTTAAAGGCTAGTTTTTTAATAAAAGATTTGGGTGAGTTATATTTTGGGGATTGAAATAGTTAAAACTGACAAAGGGTCGTGTTTATCTCAAAGGTATTATGAATGTATCATTTATATGATGACTCTCCACATACATAACTCCTATAACTCCCATCTCTTTGATTTCTTTTGTATTAATGTATGTGCCTATATATAGTGGCATTTGTATATGGTGTACATAGATCAATCAATAAGATTTACATTCCCTCATTCTCTTATTATTATCTTTATATTACTAATAGGTTTAGTTGTTTCACAACACGTTATCAGCACGAAGTGCTCTCACCAAAACTCTAATCTCTTGCCATGGAATCATAACATTCAAAGTTAATACAAAAGATTATCATAGCATGTTCAATAAGACTATCCCACACAAAGGCGGCTTAATGAAGATTCGGTTGATTGTTATTACATTAGAACGTGCCCGATTTTGTTGGTAAGTTTTCAATTGAGTTTTTACTTTAACCACTAGATTTGGCGTATTAGTTTGGATCCATATAGGCCCGTATGACTTTTATAGTTATGTGGCCTTTGATTATCTTATGGGAGGTTCGGGTTTAATCCGTCACCAAAACTGATATATGCATCTTAATTTCCAAACTCATATTTTAATAATATAGCCACATGACTGTTTTGAACTGAAAATAATAATAACAATAATAATAGTAATTAATTTTGATATACATACATATTCTTTAGTGGTTTCTAATACTAGCTTATTAATGTTTTAATGAAATTATTGTTCCGATGATACCATATTGTAATGAATTAATGTGATGGTAAGAATTTTATTTTTGGTTGAGGTTGGACAATATAATTACAAGCCATATCAATGTTTCTTTATTACTATACATGTTATTTTTTCAAATTTTAATAGTATTTGATTTGATCATTACTATACATGTTATTTTGTTTTAGTAATGCAAATAAGTGTTTAATCATAATTTAGTGATGCAAATAAGTGTTTAATCATAAAAATATATAAATTGAATTATGTATGTGTGTGTTTTATGGCTAGTTATTTTGTTATGCTATTAATCAGTATGGTTAATGTGATTTTTAAGATATCTTTATTAAGTTACTGTTTTGGCATACATAAAGTTTATATTCTTTGTTTTATTTTGAAAACAATTATTTGTAAAATATATGGTGAATGTTGATGATAAACTAACCATCTAAATATTTGATATAATTAATTTGTTATGAAGTTATTTACTAAAAATATATGGTTCAGATTTAATTGTTATTTCTATTCATATATATTTTACTTGAACTGAATATATTAAATAAATTAAGTAGCTGTCGTTAGAAAATTGGTTTTAAGATCACTTTATGACTTATGTAATTGCTGGTGTTAGGGGTGGATTTCTAAATGACCAGTGACCTTATTTGCTGTTGGATTTAGTGATCCTCAATTCTGTCTGAAGTAGTGATCCTCAGAAGTGTTGCAGGATCAGGATCAGGATCATGGATAACTATAAGGATCCCAGTACTAACGATTGTCTACTTTGAATTCGTAAATGTTTTGCAGGAATATCAACTTGGACTTAGTCTTGGCGACATTCCTGGAGAATATTCTTAGTCTATTCCGCACGTGCTTGGCCAGAAATGGACGTTGTGGAGTCGTGGAAGACTTGCACTATTTGCGGAATGTTAGTTAGGCTTGATATTTTCTATTTGTAAAGGGGTAGCGAGCTATTTTAGAGACACTTAGCTATTTTTGGCTACACACACACTCATATAACCGCTCTCACTGGCTCTCGACAAAACACTTAGCATTTTTCATACATTTCTACACGTTACACTATAGTGATCCTTGTACTTAGCTCGCTATCATCCGAAGTTGTAACAGATTGTTTGTTTAATTTGAGTTGGTGATCGGTAGTTTCCATCACCCGGGGTTTTTTGTGCCGGAGATCAACTCTTGATCAAGGGTTTTTTCCCCGTATAAATCTTCGTGTCATTTGTTCATTACACTTCATAGTGATCCTTATTATTGTTCATCAATTCAAGCATCATACCTCACAACAAAAAGTTTGGTTACATTGTCATTGCTTGATTTTTGACCAAAACAGTTTGGCGCCCACCGTGGGGCAATTGGTGCTTCATTCTTAGAAAGATTCGTGTTTTCGTGGTTATTTTGGTTCGCTACAACCAAACAAATGGCTTCCTCAGTGAAGAATACTTCAAGTTTGATGCCCTCATTCAGTTCCACACAAGGCGTTCCTCCTTTGCCTCCACCACCTTCTGGATCCCAGAAGAATGCTGAGAATGCTGCGAAGAAACCAACTCCTATTTTCCAAAAACCACCTACTTCTTCTGTTTCAACTAATCCTACTACTAATGATCTCTATACCTTGATTTTGCAGATGAGGAATCATGCACAAGAGCAGGATAAGACCAACGAAAGGATCCTCCGGGAAATCGATGAAATCAAGAAACAGAAGAAATCAGTGGAGGATCACTCCCCTCTGATGCCAAGATCGCTGAACTTCGACACTCCGGTCATAACCTCACAATACTCAGCAGTTCCGGACGTGCAATACTTGGGTGAACTATCAGGAAGGCGTTATGGGACAACAACAATGAGTTAGGCATTTGGCTCTTGCTTCCAGCCTCAGTGATCCTCTTCTCAACCATTAGGATCCTCTTCTCAGCATCAGGGATACTTCACGTCAGGAGGATATGTGGGAATGCATGCAGTACAAGGATCCTCCCAGGTCCGAGGATCCTCCCAGGTCCAAGGATCCTCCCAGATCCAAGGATCCTCCCAGGTCCAAGGATCCTCCCAGGTCCAAGGATCCTCCCAGGTCCTAAGATCCTCTCTGGTCCCAGGATTCTCCCTTGTTCAAGGATCCTCCCTGGTCCCAGGATCCTTTCAGATTCAAGGATCATCACAATTCCAAGGATCCAACCCCCTTCAAAATCAAGGATCCTCGAGAAATATGCAACCTCAGAACTCAGACGTCCATCAAGGAGACTTCATACCAATGTAGACCATTGCCTCCTCTGGTCCTTCAATCATGCCAGAGTCTCGACAAGATGGATTCACATCCGCAATTCCAAACTCGAATCCTGTGGGAGGTAACACTTTTAATAATTTATATAACACTAACCATGGCTTTATGCAGGATACAGGTATCAATCAGGCCATGGCTAGGGAACTGCAAAAGCTTAAGGATATGATATCCAGTGACCAGGAGTGGTTAAACCCATTCCTGAGATTGCGGATGGTAGCCATAGGATATCTTGTTTTGCACCACCTTTGTGTGATGCTGAGATACCTAAAAGATTCCAGATACCATCAATGAAGCTATATGATGGTTCAACGGATCCAGAAGATCATGTAGCTCAATACAGGGAGAGGATGGAGATCAATCCAATTCTGGAAAGGTTGAAAGAAGCATGCCTATGCAAGGGATTTGGGTCCACACTTACAGGATCTGCTCTTAAATGGCTGCTAAGTCTTCCCCCTTACTCTATTACTTCATTTGCTAATTTAGTTAACTTGTTCAATAGTCAATTCTCTTGTAGCAGAAAGTTTGAACGATTAACTAGTGATCTATATAGGGTAACACAAGGTCAAAATGAATCACTTAGAGATTATATCACTAAGTTTAGTAAAGAATCCTTAGACATTCCCAATTTGGATATAGCTACGGCTGTTGAAGCCTTTAAAATGGGATTGCTTAGGGATTCATTATTCTATGATGATCTTGTTATGACACCTTGTAGGAATCTTGATGAAGTAAGGACTAGGGCCCTTAGGTTCATCCGCCTAGAGGATGACAAAAGGATCCAGGACAGATTGACAGGATCTTCCAAACAGGATAAGCAAGGATCCTACTTCAGGAACAACAAATCCAAGTCTTATAACAGATCTGATAATCAGAATGTGCACGCAGTGGAACAAGAAGAGGATGATGAGAATTATCCTCCTATTTCTGAATATTGTTTCTCTGTTGATAACAATAAACTAATCCTTGCAATGCAGAATCTAGGTGAGAAAGCTAGGTGGCCAAGGAAAAGTGATAAACCAGCTGCTACAAAGGATAAATCCAAGTGGTGTGCATATCATGAGGATTTTGGGCATCTCACTGAAGAATGTATTGCACTTAGAAAGGAGATTGGTTATTTGTTGAGCAAGGGGCATTTAAAGGAACTCTTGGGACGAAAGAAGTCAAGAACCCAGGATCCTGAAAGGATCCCAGAAAGGGCTCCTGCTCCTCCGGCAGATGCACAAGTCATAAATTTCATATCCGGTGGATCAGACATCTGTGGTACATCCTTCTCAGCAGCAAAAAGACACGCTAAGGAAACCAAGATGGATAATGGAGACAGACCCGTCAGGACCTCCGTTGTCACCCAGGATAAAGTCATTACTTTTGATGAGGATGATCGTGTTGACATCCAGGATCCTCACCATGACGGTCTCGTAATTACATTGTTTATTTCTAACCACTTTGTTCGCAGGATCCTTATAGATGGAGGAAGCTCTGTGAACATCATTCGGCTGGATGTTCTCAAGAAAATGAATATCCCAGAGTCCGATATTATCCCAAGATCCTCAGTACTTGTGGGATTCAGTGGAGAAACAAAGAATACATTGGGGGACATCAAACTCCCAATCTATATTGAAGGATTGCATTCTTATCAAAAGTTTTGTGTTATTGATTGCTTATCGTGTTGTAACGTTATCCTTGGCAGGCCATGGATACATGATATGAAGGCAGTTCCATCCACCTATCATCAGTGTGTAAAGCTTCCAAGCCCATGGGGAGTGGTGAAAATTGAGAGTGATCAACAGGAGGCTAAGAATTGCTATACCTCATCAATGAAACCAGCCTCAAGACCAAGGGAGCAATAGCAATTAAAGTATCCTTCAAGAGACGTCTTGGAGGCAAGAGAACATGATTTGAAAGAAATCCTCATGGATCCTGATGATCCTGAATCCAAGATCTTCATAGGGTCAGGGATCCTCAGCGATATTGAACAAGAGCTAGTATCCTTTCTCAAAAGAAGGAAGACCACCTTTGCCTGGAAACATGAAGACATGACAGGTATATCTAAGGATATAATTACTCACAAACTTGGCATTGACAGGTCATTCAAGCCAATTCATCAAAAGAGGAGGAAGTTTGCACCTGAAAGAAACGCTATTATCCAGGAAGAGGTAGATAAGCTACTTCGAGTAGGTATGATTAGAGAGGTTAAGTATCCAAGATGGTTAGCCAATGTGGTTGTTGTTCAAAAGAAAAATGGAAAGTGGAGGGTATGTGTCGATTTTACAGATTTAAACAAGGCATGTCCCAAGGATCCTTTCCCATTACCCCACATTGACTCCATGGTGGATGCTACCGCGGGTCATGAGTTGTTAACTTTTATGGATGCTTCATCTGGATTTCAACAAATTCAGATGGAACCATCCGATCAAGAGGATACAGCCTTTATGACCCCAACTGGTATATACTGTTATATTGCTATGCCATTTGGATTAAGGAATGCAGGTGCTACTTACCAAAGGCTTGTCAATATGATGTTCAAAGAACAAATTGGATACACTATGGAAGTCTATAT
The DNA here is from genome assembly GCA_030545235.1 of Helianthus tuberosus. Lineage (NCBI taxonomy): Eukaryota > Viridiplantae > Streptophyta > Magnoliopsida > Asterales > Asteraceae > Helianthus > Helianthus tuberosus. The sequence goes on along the minus strand of CM060429.1, from coordinate 161,063,032 downwards.
TGATGACATGGTGGTTAAGTCCAAAAGAGCTGAGGATCACCTTAAAGACTTGGAGGAAGCATTCAATATCCTTGATGAATTTAATATGAAACTAAATCCTTCTAAGTGTCATTTTGGTGTAAAGGCAGGTAAATTCTTAGGATATATGGTAACAAAGAGGGGCATTGAAGCAAGTCCAGAGCAAATTAAGGCTATCGTGAATATCAAATCTCCTGCCAATGCTAAGGATGTGCAAAGGTTGACTGGCAGGATCGCAGCCTTGAACAGATTCATATCCAAATCCTCAGAAAAGTGCAAGGAGTTCTATGACATCCTGAGGAAAAACAAGAAATTTGAATGGACTGAGAAGCATGAAAGTGCCCTTAAAGCTCTTAAAGATTACCTATCCTTAGCCCCAGCCTTAATGAAACCAGAAAAGGGAGATGTGTTATCCTTATATTTGGCGGTATCCTCAAAAGCAGTAAGTGCGGTCCTTGTTAAGGATCACCAAGGTACATAACATCCTGTTTATTATGTAAGTAAGAGCTTACTTGATGCTGAATCCAGGTATTCACATTTAGAAAAACTTATCCTTGCATTAATTATGGCATCTACTAAATTAAGACATTATTTTGAGACTCATGCCATTATTGTTAAAACTAATTTCCCAATTAAGAATGTTCTCAGGAAACCTGAAATGTCAGGAAGGATGGCTAAGTGGGCAGTGAAGTTGAGTGCATACGATATAAGATATGAGCCTAGGACAGCCATTAAATCCCAAGCATTAGCTGACTTTGTGGCAGATTTCAGTAGTGATTTGCAAAAGGAAGCTGAACTAGAAGTCCAACAACTTGAAGAAACCAAGGACTTGGATACTGTTTACTGATGGATCCTCCAATGTGAATGGAACAGGGCTTGGAATACTACTAAAATCGCCACAGGGGGACATAATACCCCACTCCATAGCTTGTGAATTTCAAACTACCAACAATGAGGCTGAATATGAAGCCTTGATAGCTGGTTTGCAAATTGCAAAGCATATGAGTATCATGTATCTTGAGGTACATGTAGATTCTTTATTGATCACTAATCACTTTAATGGATCCTATGCTGTTAAAGGTGAAAAACTAATCAAATATTTGGAGATAGTCAAAAAATTGGCACTCTCTTTTGTATCCTTTAGTTTGACACAGGTACCAAGGGAAGAGAATGCAGAAGCTGATGCATTAGCCAATCTAGGATCATCTTTGAAGATTCCTGAGGATATTGAGATCCCTATTATCCATATCCTGACCCCTGCTATCAAGGATCATGTAACTATGGAGATAGGAGAAGATTCTGCAATCATCCCTAGTGATGATACCCAATCTCATTCAGGATCATGGATACTTCCAATCATGAGATACATACAACATGGAGAAATCCCTACAGGAGAAAACCCAAGGGCTTTTAAAATTAAGGTATCTCAATTTACAATATTAAATAATATGTTGTATAAACGATCTCTTGCAGGACCATATTTGAGATGCATTGAGGATCCTGAAATTCAAGAAGTCCTAAAGGATTTCCATGAAGGAGATTGTGGAAACCACACTGGGGGCAGGGCATTATTCTCAAGGATCCTGAGAATAGGATACTATTGGCCCACTATGAAGAAGGACGCTGTGGAATATGCCAAGAAGTGTGATCCTTGTCAGAGGCATAGTAATATCCTTCACCAACCAGCAGAGCTCTTGCATCCTATATCTTCTTCTTGGCCATTCATGAGATGGGGAATGGATATAGTTAGAAAGCTTCCTAAGGCACCAGGTGGAAAAGTATTCATGCTTGCTATGACTGATTACTTCTCTAAGTGGATAGAGGCTGAAGCCTTTGCTCAAGTCAGAGAAAAGGAAGTTATATCCTTTATTAAAAGGAATATTATTACTAGATTTGGCATCCCTTCTGAAATTATTTGTGATAATGGATCCCAATTTATTGGGAATAGAACCACTAACTTTTGTGACAGTTAGGGAATTAAGATGATAACATCAACACCAGTCCATCCACAAGCTAATGGTCAGGCAGAATCATCCAACAAGATCATCATCAACAATTTGAAGAAGAAGCTTGGATCCAAGAAAGGAAAATGGGCAGAAGAACTACCTTATGTGCTGTGGGCTGATAGAACAACTCCCAAGAATGCTACAGGCCAAACTCCATTTTCTTTTGTATTTGGGGCAGAGTCAGTGATCCCCACAGAGATGGTGGTTCCAACTGCAAGAACAAGCGTTCGTGATCCTGAAGAAAATGCTGAAAACTTGATTCAAGACTTGGATACTATAGAAGAAATCAGGGATTTAGCAAGGATAAGGATGGCCAGTTATCAACAAAGGATGGCTGGAGCTTACAACAAAAATGTCAGGCTCAGGAAATTCCAAGTTGGGGATATGGTATTAAGGAAAGCATTTCAAAACACCACCAATCCTGCTGATGGAAAGCTAGCACCAAAGTGGGAAGGACCCTATTTGATTGAAGCTGAAGCAGGAAAGGGGGCATAGCGATTGCTAACAATGGAGGGTGATTTGCTACCTAGAGCTTGGAATGCTGTCCATTTGAAGAAATATTTCATGTGATCATGATCCATGATCCTTACCAGACAAGTATCCTTGAAGGATCCCCGCTGATAGATGATCCTCTTTCTGGTAACATTCCAATCTCAAACTATTTCATTCTTTTTATTCTTACAAGGATAAGGATCATGCGTCCTTTATCCTCCTTTTACTTGATTTCTGAGTTTTGAAGGTTCAGGTATCTTTAACTAAGCATTGAGTATCCACAGAAGTATCCAGTTGTTTGGGCTAGTCCCCAGTCTGGGCCTGTCCCCAGTTTCGCCAGTAGCGCACGATGATCCTGGTATAGTTCATGGCAATGGGACCAGTACCCGCTTTAGGGGCTGACAATTTCGTTGTACTGGCTATATTCAGGATCCTACGTATAATGGTAGACGTACCATGCATCCGTTCCTAAGGTTTCTAACGTTTTCACGTTAGCTAAGGTTTTGGCGTTTTCATGTCACTAAGTTTGGATAGTCGCCAGTAAGGGCCATACTCCAGTTTACATACGATCCTTTGGGCTTGTCCCCAGTCACTAACATTCATCTTATGATGGCTCAGTTCCAAGCAATATCTTATTTCAGGTTTGTGAAGATAAATGGCCAAAGATTTTTGACCCTTACTTTCAACTAAGGTTTGTATCTTGGGTTATCCTAATTTTAAGTGTTGAAGGATAGGATCCTAACTTGGGTTCTCAGGTATGATCCTAAACTGTTTTGATTTTATTCATTAAGTATTTAAGTGACACTTATCCTTTGACAACTGAAATTATGATCCTTAAATTATTTTTATGTGATCCTTGATCATATCCTTAACTCTTAAGGGATATTTTTTAAATTTTTTCCTTACTTGATAAGTTTAAACGACATGAACATCACAATAGATTGAAAAATAAAATAACAATAAGGATATCAACACAGGATATAGCCAAAAAGTTAAAGTCATTTTATTCACAAAAGCTTAAACCCTTTTAAGGTTGTCAAAATTGCCAACCCGCGTTTCTACCAGCAAAACGTGGCCCGTCCACATGGGTTGGCAAAGGGTGTCCATTGTTTGTAGGTCTAACAAGTGCAGGAAAATAAAGACGGTAGGATCACAATGGCTTCATCCCCCAAACAGAGGATCCCTCCACCATTTGTAATCCTACCTATTGTTCAAAGGATCATCCATGATCCTTAACCCTAATTACTATTGTTCAAATACAGACCAACCATTGTTTACCAAAACATCATCAAAACAAAAAAAACCATAATCAAACTAAAAAAATGGGCTCCGGCTACGTCTAGAAATGTCCATCATCGCCCATTGTTGCAGCCTACGCCTTCGCTGCATCACCATCTCCAGCTCCACTAGCTTCACCACCATGATCCTTGCCACTACCACTAGCCTCAATTGCCAGAACCTCCTCAGCCTCCTCCTCGTCATCCAGTTCAGCCAGCCTTGCCTTCCAGCCTTCCACATCCCAGTTGCTCCTGTCAAAGGCAGGATCCTGAGCTTCTTGAGCCATTTGTAGCTTGGTCTTGTACATGGCTATGGCAGCGGAGACCTTGGCATCTTCTGTGATTTCGTGCTTTTCATAATCGAAGTTGATCAGAATAGCAGCTGTCTGAGCTTTGGCATCAAGGAGATCCTTTTCAAGGGAAGCAATTTTTAGATCCTTGAGCGATGCGACTTGTTGGAGGTCGGCAATCTTCTTGTCCTGCTCTTCGACATGACCAACGTAGTCTTCAATTTCAGCAAATTTATGCAAAGGAGATAAAGAACAGTTTAAGAACAAGTGATCCTCAAATAAGCTGGATACCTAAAGCAGGGATAAGGATCCTTACCTCATTGAAGTATTCAAGGAACTGGTGGCGGATCAGGGGCAGACCTTGCAGATCCTCAGCTTCGGAGGCTTTTCTTTTCTTGCCACCCCTTCCTTTAGCGGGTGCCTTGGGGATCGAAGCAGTTGGGCTGGCAGGAAGCTTCTTCTTGGAGGATCGGACGGTGTCTAGCTCAGTGACACTAAATTTGGAAGCGGATCTTGATGATTTTCCAGCGCCTACACACCCAAAACAGATAAGTGTCCTAATTGTATTCATATATAACTATTTATTTAAACATTTGAATATATAAAGAACAGGATACTTACTTGACATGGTGACAGAACCTGAGGATACCTCTTGTGAATCCTGGGTGATTGTCTTGAATGATCTTGTTTCAGGATCAAGCTTTCTAAAGGCAGCAAGTCTCCCCTTGGTGGCAGCTGAAGGAATGATATGCCAGAATGTGATAGCTGTACAAAAAGAAACAAAAGCATATTAGTAAGCATTATCAGAATGAGCTTACTTAGTGATCCTTCTAAGGATCCTCCAATCCTACCATCAGTGCTCCATTTCTTTGGCAAATCCTTTCCATCCGGGATAGAATCCCTTCTGACGAAGAAGAACCGCCGTTTCCAGTTGGTATCATTTTTTGTAGCCTTAAAGATGGGATGTTCTTCTCCGGGTTTACGTTTGAACAAATATCGGTGGGATCCAAACGTTGTGAGATCATACATCTCAGCCAACTCCGACATTCCTAGGTCAATTCTTTCCTGCTCGATGATCCTTTCAAGGGTATATAGGACCCTCTAGATCATCGGCATAGCTTGGATGTAGCAGATGCCGGTAAGGGAGAAAAAGGATTGAGTAAAGTCCGGGAAAGGATAGGTGTATCCTATGGTGAAAGGTGTAACTGGGAAAGTTACCCAAGTTTCAGAGATGTTGTCACTGAGAGCAGTGGGATCAAAGGATCTGATAACAGTATTTGCTGGAAAACAGTGGCGGATTCTGTCAATTTGTGCATCGGTGAAACAACAGCGTTCTTTTGTGGAATCTTTGATGATCCCTTGACTTTTTAAGGGGCTGTTCTTCTTATGATCCTTGCCCGGTGAGCTTCAGAGCATCATTTTTGAACAAGATGATGGTAAAGAAAGAAGAGCAGAATATGAGAAAGGAGAAAAGAAAAGAATTACCTGTGTGATCGTCGAAGCAGAATTTAAAGGGAGTTCTCTTGAACTTAAATGTGAAATGATCCCTATCTCTAACTCTTATTTAAAATGATGATTCTGCAGGGTAGTCATCTCACTGACGTCATGATCGTAACGGCTAGTCCGCTTATAACGGCTAGTTATCCGTTGGTTAAATGCGGATAAGATCGACAAAATATAACTCATTTATGTACATCTTTACTCCTTATATTTTGGGGGCAATTGTTAGGGGTGGATTTCTAAATGACCAGTGATCCTTATTTGCTGTTGGATTTAGTGATCCTCAATTCTGTCTAAAGTAGTGATCCTCAGAAGTGTTGCAGGATCAGGATCAGGATCAGGATCATGGATAACTATAAGGATCCCAGTACTAACGATTGTCTACTTTGAATTCGTAAATGTTTTGCAGGAATATCAACTTGGACTTAGTCTTGGCGACATTCCTGGAGAATATTCTTAGTCTATTCCGCACGTGCTTGGCCAGAAATGGACGTTGTGGAGTCGTGGAAGACTTGCACTATTTGCGGAATGTTAGTTAGGCTTGATATTTTCTATTTGTAAAGAGGTAGCGAGCTATTTTAGAGACACTTAGCTATTTTTGGCTACACACACACTCATACAACCGCTCTCACTGGCTCTCGACAAAACACTTAGCATTTTTCATACATTTCTACACGTTACACTATAGTGATCCTTGTACTTAGCTCGCTATCATCCGAAGTTGTAACAGATTGTTTGTTTAATTTGAGTTGGTGATCGGTAGTTTCCATCACCCGGGGTTTTTTGTGCCGGAGATCAACTCTTGATCAAGGGCTTTTTCCCCGTATAAATCTTCGTGTCATTTGTTCATTACACTTCATAGTGATCCTTATTATTGTTCATCAATTCAAGCATCATACCTCACAACAAAAAGTTTGGTTACATTGTCATTGCTTGATTTTTGACCAAAACAGCTGGTATATAGAAAATTATTTTTAATCTATTTGTCTTGTTTGTACATCAAGAGCACATGCCTTAAATGATAAGAATGATCAAACCATAGAAACATATTCTAAGTCGACATGAGTTTTTATTATACGTGAAGTGCATTATTTAAATTATTGATTCATGAACGAACACTATTTTGTAACATGTGTTAACTGAATTGCATAATATTTCAATATCAACTAAATCAACTAAGATGTTGATAATTGTGCATGATATTATCACATATTATTTGGTGTAAGGTTTCTTTATTTCGTATTGAATATATTTTATAAATGTTTCTATTTTTTCATGTGAGAGCAACAAATATTTTATATAAGATATGCATGTGATTGGTTATGCCATGATAAGTTATTGCATAATTTATATATTTTGCTTGAATGTGATGACATATTATTATTTCATAAGGTTTTATTATAACCTTATTTTATTTGATAACATGTTATAATGTTATGTATTGCTTGAATTAACTTTGTAGTATATGTCATCTATATGATATATATTGTTTGTATGTAGATATTGTTGGATAAATTAAGCAAATGAAAAACCAAAATTTGTGGTTTATCAACTCGCATAAATTATTATAAATATGTTCAGGTATGACATTCAAAGTGTGTCATACTCTTTGAAAGGTCTTCATATGTTGACCAATAAATCTTATACGAGTCGGTCATGTAAGTTTTACTCAAATTATATATTAATGAGAAAATAAGATTGTTTTTAAGGAAAAACAAGATAAAGTTTTTCATTGGTCACATCTGAGATATACTCTTGAAGTAGCAATATCAAATGAAAAGCTTGAAATGATTTCTTATAATGAAAAGCTATGAAGCATTTTTTTGGCTTTACTTCATTCTTCAAAGTGAATGTGATTATATATTGATTATTGTGATCATGGACATAACTGAAAAATTGGTATGATGATCAAATTAATCATAAAATGAATTATTAAAAAGTGTGATGGTGGTCATGTTAATAACGAGATAGACCACCAAAAGAGGCGAATAAAGAGAGTGATCATATGAGAATAAAATGTTGAAAGTTTGAGTTGCTAATACGATGTTGTCTCGTATTTTATATGTTTAGTATACAAACAATGTGCACATAAAACATAGTGCAAGTAATACATATATGATCATATGCTCATAAAGTAGCAATATTATTAAATAATATTCAAGGTTATTACCAGAATAAAAGTTGTGTGGAGCTATCCATTCCCTAAAGTGAATGTAATGATATAATGATCAGTGAAAGGTCACTAAGGAAATTGTAATGACGCCACCATGAATGTTGTATGATTATTCCTTGAATAAAATGTGACGATATAATAATTAGTGCAAAGATCGTGATCATGGTATTTGAGGAATGATGCTCATGTAATGAGATCAACCATGTTTATATTGCGATGACTATAAAATGATCGTTATAAAGGTCATAATCATGGTAAATGAGGAAACTATAATGATCCTCAACCAAGTTTATATTGAAATCGACCACAAGAAGTGGCAATATAAGGGAGCGATTATACGAGAATAAAATATGGAAAACATGTTATAATATGAACGAGTGAAATAATAATTATTATTCTCTTGTATTTTCTATTTGTGTATTGAACAAACACGAGTGGAACTAAAAGCATATTAGATGATCACAAACCCGAAGTTTATGGTTCATAATCATTTAATGATTGGCATGACCGGTTAGACCATACCGAGTCGAGATGATGTGAAAAATATCAAAAAACTAGAAGATTCTTCATGGTACTTACACATGCAATATTTGCTCTCAAGGGAAGTTATTGATATACCAACTAAAGTATGGTTTAGATCCCTAAATATTTTGGAAATAATAAGGGAATATGTGTATCCCGACATGATACCATTTAGTATTCTGAAATCGATGCATCGTCTAAATGGTTATCAAATCCACAACCTGAAGCTTGTGTGATTGTAGCTTGGTTAATGTGATAGCAACCATATTAATCCAGATTACTATTGGTTACAGAGCCAATGATCATGAGAGAAGCAAAAGTTCATTTAGGTACATGTAATTTTATATATAGTACCATCAATTCACATCAAGCCAATAAATTATAATTCTCCCCATACAGTTGGTTTTTGGTCAGGAACCAAAGATGTCTCATCAAATATTTTCGTTATGTGACATATATTGAAACTCATCCACCACACCGCACAAAGATGGGACTTCTAAAAAGTTTGAGAATATGTTGGATATAAATAATTGTCCATGATTGAATACTTAAAGCCATTAGTGAGAAATTTGTTTATGGCTCATTGGTTTTCACTTTAGTGAATGAATGTTCCCAACATTAGGGGAAGATAACAAGCAGTTGGAAAGTAAAAAGTGAAATGAATTATCATGTCATCTTGATCCCAGACTATAAACTATGAACTACAAGTTTAAAGTATAATTCATTTACCAATATTAAAGAACAAATTACCAGACAAGTTCATTGACCTAAAAAAGAGTGACTAAATAAGTCACATAATCAACTGCTTATGCTCCAGTTATATTTGTGTCCTAAGAGGACAACCACATATTTTGTAATGAGTCTATTGCATGCTTGAAGCGTGGTAGACTAGTCGATTCCAATAATAAAATTCCTCTAAAATTGGAGCAAGTAATTAAGATGGTCAAGTCGAGGTTATAGTAATAGGATCTCTTGCAGAGACATTAGACATGATCGTTCAAGAAGAACCTCAGGTACCTGAAAATAAAGAGATCTCAATAAGTTGTATCATGTCTAATATATGTATGGAATCGAATAAAAATCGACGTCGTTATACTTTTGTATATAATGTAGCGCTTAAAATGATTAAATGATGAGGATCAAGATTTAAGATCTGCCTATGGATGAATATTAAGAAATGATTGGCAGAGTTTAGTTCTCTAATGAAATGGAAGGTTTCTGGACTAACAGTCCATACAACTGAACTTGTAAAATATGTTGGATACAAATGTGTCTTTTACGCGAATCATCTGAAAATCAAATTAAGTGATATAAGTCAAAATTGGTGGCACAAGAATTTTGTAATGACTTATGATTGATTATGAGGAGACGTATTCTCCCGTGGTGGATGTTTTGACTTTCCAATATCTTATTAGTCTGGTAATTGTAACACCCCGAAAACGGGTTTGGTAATCAAACCACGTTAATAATAAAGAACGGGTAAAATACCGTTAGTGGTAAAATTAACCCGGTGAATATAAGGATTTAAATAAATAATCTTATGTTAATAAAAAAGAAGAATAAATGCTTTGAGAAAACAAAGCGTATAAGAAGCCCGAGTTAACGAGACTTAAAAATAAAACGGGCTATGACTTTCCCGAAACCACTAAGTAACTAGGAATATCAACCTAGTTAGTTAAGTGTGGTTAAAGCAATAATGAAAACATGAATTAGTTAAACCCTTATGAAATTTGAAAACTTGAGGAAAGTTGAGGGGCCAAATATAAAAAACTGAAAACTAGTTTTAATTAAATAAAGAGTTAATTACATAGTTAGTCCCTGTGGTTTGCAAAAAATAACAACCTTAGGTACTAATAGTTTAGAATCACATTCTAGGGTATTAACTTTTCATTTTGTAACGTTTGAGGGTATTAGCACTGTTTAAAGGCTTAAAATCACAGTTTATTAGTACCCTCAAACGTTACAAAATGAAAAATTAATACCCTCAAACGTTACAAAATGAAAAGTTAATACCCTCAAACGTTACAAAATGAAAAGTTAATACCCTAGAATGTGATTTTAAACTATTAGTACCTAATGTTGTTATTTTGTGCAAACCACAGGGACTAACTATGTAAATAAAATCCTACACCAAAACACACACACTAAGTGTGTGTTCTGGTCGAGACTTCCAGAAGAGCCAGGTGCTCTCACCTTCAAACCCTAGATTGCTCAAATTGATCAAATTGAAAGGCCCAATCTATCCCAAATCGAAATCCAAGCTTATATTAGTGATCACCTAAGTGAGGGGATCACGAGGTACGTTAAATTTTGTATTTGATTTCATCTTGACATTCTGATGAACATTAGAAATCAAAATTTGAGCTTGATTGATTGATGCTTAGATGAAATTAGTATCGAAAAGATGTCTAGGAGTAAACCCTAGTCAATAACTTGTTGAATTAGTGTTAAATTATGAAGTTCATGATCATCCATTATGTGTGTTCAATGGGTTTTGTAGAAACATGATGAACACTAGAATCATGACTATCAAACTAGTGTTATTTGAACTCTAAGAAGTTAATCTTGACATTGAACCATGAATTAGATGATTATTTAGTAAAAGATGTTGAAATTGGCAAGATAAGTAATCATGGAGTCTGATTATTAATTTTATAAAATTATGCTCATTAGGTGTTTGTTAACACGCCTAAGAGAAAACTAAATGTTGAAATTCGGAACAAAACGCATATTTGAATGATGTTGTGAATTATTCGTTATATGACATAAATAGAGTGCTAAACGAACCGTTGATTGAACTCTATAGACGAAGGAATCGAGTCTCCAAGCGGATAAGCCGGAGGGGACACACGCTTGAAGGGAATGCTTTAAAGGTACGTGACTTGTCGTCTCATTACATTTATGTAGACAAGCTTAGTTAAAATATGTTTAAGGTTGTAATAGCGAAAATGTTTGAATTGGTATGTCAATGAGGTGATGGAATTCACTCGACAACCAAATGGGTCAAATTAATGGTTAAAATAACAGTGATCAAAATAAAGACACCATTTGGTAAAAGTTATAACGGGTCGGACAATCTAAGTAAATGTCTTTTAAGTAGTAAAAACTCACGGTGCGAATCGGAATTGGTTCAAGGGGCATGATGGTAATAATATATCATCATACGTTGATAAATGGTCATGTCGATTAAACGGGTCAAATGGCGTGTTAATACCACTTGACAATAATAAATGACGACTACTTGTTGAGTTTTGTGATTACAGGAAATAACATATGTTGCGTTTCTTTAATTAGAAAATTTAAAGCAAAGGGTATGTAAACGGGTCAATGCTATGACCCGAGCCAGGTACATATAGTTAGATTTATAGTTAAAAGTGGTATTTTGGTCAATTAATTAGTGGAAGTCCTTCGTCGTAAAATGAGGGACTAAAATTGACCAAAAAGCCCTTGATGGGTAAATTGGGCAAACGACCCATATGGGTTGTTTGGAAACTTGCATTATGATTAAGAGATATAGGTAGATACCTTGAATGAGGAATTATGAAGTGTGAAAGGAAAAGAACGAGTTTTAGACTAAAATGCTTAATATTCTCTAAATGGGTCAAAATGGTTTTATGTGCATACGTATTTCATAAGAAAGTATGAACCTGAGCTAGAGGTCTTGAGTAAAATAGATTGACGTATGTATTTTGGTTGTTTAAGAAACAAGTTGGTGGTTTTGAATACAAACGGGTCAAAATGTTGAAATTGAATAATAAGCCGAATGCTTAAAATTTTGAATTTTATTAGTTTGAATGTTGAATTTTAACTCCACAAGATGGAGAATTAAATTACGAGCGCGAAGGAAAAAGAATCGTGTAAAACAGATCAATAACGAATAAGTTATGGTCGTTTCCGTAAAAATTGGAAGTGCTGGGAATATGTAGGTCCCCCGAATGCTTAAAAATTTAGAATTTTATTAGTTTGAATGTTGAATTTTAACTCCATATGATGGAGAATCAAATTACGGTCGCGTAGGAAAAAGAATCGTGTAAAACGGATCAATAACGAATAAGTTATGGTCGTTTCCGTAAAAACTGGAAGTGCTGGGAATATGCAGGTCCCAGATACGGACCTGCTGAAAAAGGGTCTCCCTCGAGCCACGCGAGGGAGCAATGTGGTGCCGGCGCGTGGCGCGACAGAACACTGTTTTGGCGAAATTTTTTTTATTTTAATCAGTTTTGCTTCACGAACTCGTTTAAACACGTTTTAAACTACGTATGACTAATTTAATTCATGTTTTATGAATTTTAGGTATAACATATAGTACCGGAGGACGATCAAGCTCAATGAAGAATCGAACACGATCAAGTTACAAGGTTCCGCGCATTGCTACGTGGTCGTTTTAAACGACGAACTCATTTACATTATGTTGTATTGTTTTAAATCTTGAGAAAATTTTAAATGGACCTGTATCTTCATAAGTATGTGTAATCGTTAATTCACACTTATAGTCTAAACTTATAAGAAAATCATTAAATAGTGGTAAGGGTGTTATAAGTTAGTAATCAGAGCTCATGGTTAAAGAATAAAGTGTGTTCGGTTCGAGGCTTGATCGCAAATCCTGTAAGTACAAGTATGTTAATGGTTTAGTATGATTAAAGTGTTGTGAACAACACATAGGGTTATCATGTAATACACGTTACCCCAACGAAAATGATTAGCATAGTTAACGAAATCATGTGCAGTAAAAAGCCTTGTATTACGATACGGGTATTTATTAATGTAGAAATTACTAACTTTTGTAAATGTTTAGTTGAAGGATACTCACATATGAAGATGACGAGAGTTAAACGAATGGTGGATATGACGGTGGAACGGTCCGAGGTATGACAAGCAGAGTAGACTCATCAAGGACCTAAATCGTGTGACGATTGCGAACAAAGTTAACGGCAAGCGAAGCCCGTTAGGGCAAGCATTTACAGGTGCACATTTTAAATTTATTGAGTGAATAGTAATATGCAATAAATACGTAGAGACTGACCGTTGCATATGTAAATTAAAAACTTGGAAAAACCTGAATAGAATACCTATCCAGGATATTATTTCCAAGAAAACTAAATAGAAGCGTTACTTACATGGGGTGTAATGTGAAAATTATAAAAGGTCATGTATGTCAGGTGTTGATCGCTTACTCTGGCAAAGTAAGTAGTGAACACGTGGTACCATGAACTTTTATGATGGACATACTTACATCCAATGTAGTAAGGACGGGGTGAATGGGACGAATTAAAAAGGTACCCAAATGAATCAAATAAGTAAAATGTTTGATAGTAAACGTAAACGCAAGTCGGATGACGGAAGCGTCTTACGTTAGAATAACGAGCCCGAGAGAAGGAACAAAGATTAAAGTAAATGAAAATACAAACCAACTAATGTGAATTCTAAGGCATAGGGGATAAAGTTTGACTGTCATAAGTGATGAAATTCACACGGACAAGTCAAAGGGGTAGAATAAAAGAATAAAGGACTTGACTAAATAAAAGCGATGGATTTCGCTAAGACGCCCAAATAAATTACGGTGACGTCTAAAACCAAATGGTTACTTGATGATGACTTCGGTAAAGATACCCGATGGATGGGTAGGATTGTGGGTGAAGGCGTAAACCAAGAGACGAGAACGCGAAATAGAAAGTCAAAAGACTCAGAATATGAGTCATGACTAAAAGACGATGAGAATTTGCAAACAGAAATTTTGATAACTACGTTCAACTATTTTAAAGTTGAACGGGTTGAATAAAGAATGAAGTTTGACGTTCACAAGTGATGAAATTTCACACGAACAAGTCAAACGAGTTAAATTAAGAATAACGCTTGATAACGTAAGTAAGCGCGAACCAAATAAATAAAAAGTGTGAGATATTAACAAATCTATATAAAGGGATATGGGATAGTGTAGAAAGGAATAACGCTTGAAATAGTAAGGAAAACGAAAACTAGCGAAACAAAAATGTTAAAAATATTAAGATAAAGAAGCCGGGTAACGGGTCGTAAGGAAGTATAGGTAAGAACCGAGTAACGGTAAGCATAGGTCAAACCGACATGTAAATGACGTAAGAAGTCATAGAGTCGGAAGGATAATTGGGAAGAAAACAAATGTGGCCTTAGACTACGGTCAAGGTCCATAGAATTCAAGAACGAAAACGAATGATTTCTAAACTTAAAAAGGGTGCATTGACACCGAAAGTATATTTTAGAACGACATGAGTAAAAGATGAATCTACGAGATCATCACAACCTTCAGGAATTATAGGTAATGTTAAGATTTACAAGACCAAAAAGACCCTTGGGTCACAAATAGAAAGAAACAAACTGTTGGAGTCTCACCTTAAAAAGGTGGAAATCTAAGGAAATAGCCTACGAGGCTAAGTAAAGGAACCTACGGGTCAATAATGTAAAGCGAGGAAACTGGTTTAACTCCCCGCGTAAAATAATAACGGAAGGTAAAGTTAGTATAAAAGATATGAGTTTCGCGAATTTAACCGAATTAGTTAAAATGAAGAGATCATGAAAAGTCTGGTTGACAAAAGTGAAGGATTTCACTAAAACATCTAAACGGGCAGAAATGACAAAAATAATTCACAATTATTTAAAATGTTTTATTTTACGAAAAGGGCGAAGACATTACCGAAATGACAACGGAAAGGAATAAATCCTTGGGTGTAAATTCCTTGATATGAGAGATTGACATGAGATAAAGAGAAAACGTTAAACTAGAATTCAGTTTTAGTAAGAAACAATGTTTTAACAAATATGGATGACAGAAGAGAAATTAGAAAGTGGTTAATATTAAAGGATATGGGTCTTAACACCGGTAGGTGTAAAATGATACATTCGAAAGAAAGATTTTCGGTAATGAAAGTCGACATAAATTTAAACATGACGTGATGTGAACACGGTAAAAAAAGTGATTGAGAATATAACCATGTTGTAACGTGAGTTACAAGATATGAAATCATAAACATACAAAAGGCTGATGATAGTAATATAACATACCCTAATGGCGAGGTATAAGGTAACGGGCGACTAGTAAGTTTAACAGGGAAGACCGTTTAAGGTCAGAACAGTAATTATAACATAATAAAGCGCTTGTCTCGATAAGATTAGCATAGGATAATGTGTTAACTACACCAGATAACAGAGAGGCCAAAAGGTGACTCGTTATAAAAAGTGATAAAAGACGAGAAGAAACAAACGGCCTACGAGGCCTTATACTTGAAGGACACACATGTCAATATAAGTGATAAATACTGACAAAAACGAATGAATGCTTTAAAAATGAAACCAAGTTCATTTGGTCTAAACCGATAGGCTACCTGATAAAGGTTTCGAGGACAAAACCTCTTTAAGGGGGTAGACTTGTAACACCCCGAAAATGGGTTTGGTAATCAAACAACGTTAATAATAAAGAATGGGTAAAATATCGTTAGTGGTAAAATTAACCCGGTGAATATAAGGATTTAAATAAATAATCTAATGTTAATTAAAAAGAAGAATAAACAATTTGAGAAAACAAAGCGTATAAGAAGCCCGAGTTAACGAGACTTAAAAATAAAACGGGTTATGACTTTCCCGAAACCACTAAGTAACTAGGAATATCAACCTAGTTAGTTAAGTGTGGTTAAAGCAATAATGAAAACATGAATTTGTTAAACCCTTATGAAATTTGAAAACTTGAGGAAAGTTTAGGGGCCAAATATAAAAAACTGAAAACTAGTTTTAATTAAATAAAATGCTACACCAAAACAACACACTAAGTGTGTGTTCTGGTCGAGACTTCCAGAAGAGCCAGGAGCTCTCACCTTCAAACCCTAGACTGCTCAAATTGATCAAATTGAAAGGCCCAATCTGTCCCAAATCGAAATCCAAGCTTATATTAGTGATCACCTAAGTGAGGGGATCACGAGGTATGTTAAATTTTGTCTTTGATTACATCTTGAAATTCTAATGAACATTAGAAATCGAAATCTGAGCTTGATTGATTGATGCTTAGATGAAATTAGTAATGAAAAGATGTCTAGGAGTAAACCCTAGTCAATAACTTGTTGAATTAGTGTTAAATTATGAAGTTCATGATCATCCATTATGTGTGTTTAATGGGTTTTGTAGAAACATGATGAACAGTAGAATCATGACTATCAAACTAGTGTTATTTGAACTCTATGAAGTTAATCTTGACATTGAACCATGAATTAGATGATTATTTAGTAAAAGATGTTGAAATTGGCAAGATAAGTAATCATGGAGTTTGATAATTAATTTTATAAAATTATGCTCATTAGGTGTTTGTTAAAACGCCTAAGAGAAAACTAAATGTTGAAATTCGGAACAAAACGCATATTTGAATGATGTTGTGAATTATTCATTATATGACATAAATAGAGTGCTAAACGAACCGTTGATTGAACTTTATAGATGAAGGAATCGAGTCTCCTAGCGGATAAGCCGGAGCGGACACACGCTTGAAGGGAATGCTTTAAAGGTGCGTGACTTGTCGTCTCGTTACATTTATGTAGACAAGCTTAGTTAAAATATGTTTAAGGTTGTAATAGCAAAAATGTTTGAGTTGGTATGTCAATGAGGTGATGGAATTCACTCGACAACCAAATGGGTCAAATTAATGGTTAAAATAATAGTGATCAAAATAAAGACACCATTTGGTAAAAGTTATAACGGGTTAGACAATCTAAGTAAATGTCTTTTAAGTAGTAAAAACTCACGGTGCGAACCGGAATTGGTTCAAGGGGCATGATGGTAACAATATACCATCAAGTAGTTGGTATAGAAAATGACTCTTATCATCTCCTATCAGAGAAGCAAAGATCATTGGTCCAAAAGTACCATAGTTAAATACAAATTGTATATCTTGCTAGTATGTATACACGGACACATGTCATGAAATTCATTGACAAGATGTAACTCGTGTATAGCGAGGAGATAATGTAATGGGTAAAACATATATTTTTATACCCTTAAGGTACAAAAGATATGGATTCATATTTTACTAACCCATCAACAAGTTTAGTTAGTTTTGTAAGTGCAGGGAATGTAACAAAACATATTCATGGATCTTATGGTATCTACTTACAAGTGAAGGCAATTAAAATTTCACATGAAGATCATACATCAATGCTCATTGAAGGATTTGACATTAATGGATCAAGCAACATACCAAGACATCAATGGATTACGAAGTTTTGAGCAACTTTCAAAGAAGCCAGACCTGAGTCACTTATAGGATACATGTAAAAATGAGGGGGAGCATTATACAAGTTGCACTCTTTTTCCCTTAACTAAGTTTTATCCCAGTGGATTTTCTTAGTAAGGTTTTTAATGAGGCAACATACCTGATCCAAAAGTATCAGGAGGAGAAAATACGCACTGCACTCTTTTTCCCTTAGCAGAGGTTTTGTGCCACTGGGTTTTCCTAGCAAGGTTTTTAACGAGGCAGCATCACCAAGTGTATTAAAGGTATGTGGATAGTCAAGGGGGAGTATTATGAATGTCTCATTTATATGATGACTCTCCACATACATAACCCCTATAACTCCTATCTCTTTGATTCTTTTGTATTAATATATGTGCCTATATATAGTGGCATTTGTATATGGTGTACATAGAGCAATCAATAAGATTTACATCTCATTCTCTTATTATTATTATCTTTATATTACTAATAGGTTTAGTTCTTTCACAACAAAAGGTAGTATTATACTGATTTATTGGCCGAATATGGAATGATGGCTTGTAAACCAGTTAATAATACCATTGAATAAGGTCATGTGTTGAATGGGTTAATTGTCAGTTATAATAAAGTTGCGGTCAATGTTATTGGTTATCAACAACTGATATGTAAGTTAATTTACCTGTCACATATAAGACCAGATATTTCATATGTTGTACACTTCCTTAGTTAGTAGATGCATAGTTCTAATGAAGGACATTTAAAAGTTGCTTTTAGGTTGTTAAGATATCTTAAGTCTGTCCCTGGTAAATGTATTTTTCTTACTAAAGGAAAGTCTTTTAATTTAGAGTAAAGTGCAATTTGCGTCCCTATGGTTTGGTTGCGGGATAACTTGTGTCCTCCAACTTTTTTGGCCACCTATGTGCTTGCTGTTTCAAAATTTAACACTTTGTGTCCCTCCCATCATCAGCTGTTAACTCACCGTGTGAAATTACATCTTTACCCACAGTTCATCTATGAAATTACATTTTCTTCTATCTTCTCTTCTCTATGTCTCTCTCTCTCTCTCTCTCTCTCTCTCTCTCTTTCTAGAAAACCACCACCACCCACCACCATCACTATCACCTGCCACCACCACCATCACCATCACCCCCACCACATCCTATAATTAAACCCCTCTACTTCTCTATCTAAACACACCATATAAATCCACCATTTTCCTTCTCTCACACTACCCACCGCCACCACAACCTACCACTACCACCTGCCGTCACTTGTAAGCACAACCACAACCACAATCACTATCAACAACCATTACCAAAGCTTCACTTCAGCCTTTATCAAACAATCATCACCGACATCTACCATTGTTCTTGATTTAGCCAATGTAGCTAGAAAACAAAAAAAAGGGTGTCAAATCTTTGCTCGGTCTTGGGAACCCTTAATCAACACCAGATCAAAAGGCGGTGCCTTTTGTCTTCTCTTATGAGCTTAACCCACCAGAACCCTAACCAGTGATAGGTTTATATTATCATAGAATGAACCCTATGTCACACGATTTCAAATACCAGGAACCATCTAGCAATCAAAATGTCACACAGAGAGTGATCAAGAGGTTGGACTTACAAGGAGGATAAACTGTCAAGATTACTACTGCTACTAGTTTAAAATGCTGATGCATGCCACGATTGTTACTGCAACTGGAACATCGTCGTCGCCGTGTGCCTTCATGTAGCACTCTAACCCATTTAAGTAATTATCTTAATAAATACGGATAATAAGGTCCCAAATTTGTTTTTTTACAACTAACTTATTCGCCTTGGTTAACCAATAACCCAGACGAACCAACAAAATGAATTATTATACTTCATCTACATTATACTATATTGAAGCTTTTAAACCCGAAAGCTTCGGCATGCATGATCATGTTTTAATTATCCCGAATGGATGTTCCCGAGGAAATGGTGGTTTAGGAGTGGTCGGTTCTTCGAGTGCTTGGTCTTCCGTCTGTCCGGTTCCCGCCTTAGGGAAAGTCTGTCATAAACACTAAAAAAATTAGTGTTTAAGTTATATGGTCAAACGGTTAGTAATCGAAACATTTGAATGAAAACATTAAATACAATTTTTGTGTCAGCCTCCTTACCCGGCCGGGTGAGGTTTCTACGCGGCCGTGTCAACTGAAACATGTCTTTTTCTCAGCACCTTTACCCGGCCGGTTCAGGTTTTCACCTGACCGTGTCAGCTGAAAACGTGTTTTCTCTTCAAATCACTCTCATGGTTTGAAGTTAATTACCCAACCTACTCGTTAGGAGGCATTTCGCATTCTAGCTCATGTCTCCTACTTTCTTATCAAGATTTTCATTATATCTTCCACCACAACTTCTTTTGTGGTAGGTTATTCTAGGAAAATATTTATATTCTAATTTTACCCTTCGGCAAGACATTTTACCAAAATGACCCGATAAGAGACATAAATCAATTTAGTCCATTTCCACATCGAATGACCGTTTTACCCAAAATGCTAAATGCATTTCACTTAGGTTATATAACAACCCTCCTAAAATATTTATAACATCACTATACATCCTAAATATATCCTAATATATTTATAACACCCCTATACGCCTTAAAATACATCCCGTATACGTGAAATGGCCCTAAATACTTTATTTTTATAAAAATTAAATAAAAAAGAATTTTGGTGGGCGTTCGCCGGCCGCGACCCTGATGGGTGTGTGCTTCGCGGGCGCGGCAACTCAAAACCAGGCAGGCACCTGGTGCCGCCACGTGTCGTGAACGTGTTGGGTCTAGTAGTCGAATCAACAACCCTAGGGCCTACCCTAAAGAGCCTCGCGGGCCGCGAAGGCTTAGCCTTGATCTCCCACGGGCCACGAGAGAATGGCCGATCAGGACTATAAATAAGGACCTTCGACATTCATTTTCCGTCATTCAAAAGTTTCAATCTCTCTCTCAATTCTCTAAAGCTAAAAATTATATCGGGTATTATACCCACTAAAATAGCGAAGCTCTGCCTCGTTGTAAGTATTTTAACCCCCAGTTACGTATTAGGTACGCTGCCCGATTGATCTAGTGCATCGTAACGCCTGTCGAGGCTCTGCCCGACCTAGTCGTTGGAGTTCTGTCTCGGAGAGTGTATAACTAATGTAAATATGGTTTATTATACTAACGCGTGTGCATTATTTAATTAATAGATTATAACCAGGAAGTCACAAGGAAAATACCTAAATTAGCAATGTGAGTAATCCTTCTTTTTGTGAAACCTT
This sequence comes from Helianthus tuberosus, assembly GCA_030545235.1. Taxonomy (NCBI): domain Eukaryota; kingdom Viridiplantae; phylum Streptophyta; class Magnoliopsida; order Asterales; family Asteraceae; genus Helianthus; species Helianthus tuberosus. The sequence continues at coordinate 161,042,247 of CM060429.1, read as the reverse complement.
TCTGTGAACTACTTTTACAAAACCTAAATTGTTTTAAATTATAACAGTGATTGAGTATTTGTAATTCTACAATTATCATCGGTATGTTGGGGTTTTGTATACAAAATTTGTTACTACACTGTGAGTAGTAACTTGACCACAAGTCGGGTTGACAGTACCGTGGGTGGTAATTAAAGTAGATGTAAACAAATATAATTGTGGATGCCCTCAATACTGTAAAATGATAAAACTTGTTTTGATTAAACTTGGATTCACTCGCCAGTATTTCCTGCTGATAAAATGTTTTTAAACGCGTTTCAGGTAACAAAATGTGAAAGCCAAATAGAAGCCAGCTGGACAACACTGAAGGCTTGGAAAAGTAGCTATAAAAGTTACCTAAATAAATAAAATGTTTTATTTCAATAAATTAGGGTTTATCCCTTTAAACATGTTGTAATGAAAACTTGGGGATTTCCCATGCGTTTATTATTATAAAAATGTGGTATTTTACTCTGATAAAATATTTCCTAACTACGGTCCTGATGTAAATTCCGCTGCCAAATTGATAAATACCAATACCACTGATACTGGCTCACGGCCACCCGTTCCCAAGAGATAGGGGCCGGGGGTTGCGAACAAAGAGTGGTATCAGAGCTACAACCACTGATTTCAGCCACAGAAGTGTTCTGCTGACATTGAAAATTGTCAATTTTGTTAGGAAACAATTTATGTGATTAGGTGCATACGTGTATATTATCATTTGTGTTATTTGACAATTTGTTAGTTTACAGTATGAGTGATCAAGGACCATCGGACGCTTATCGTCAATTGTCTAGTTCTCCTAGAGATGAAGGAACTTCTTCCCAGCCTACTCCTTTGGTGTATTCAGCTGACAAAGAAGAAGGGATCTTTGTATTCAAAGCACAATCCGAAGAACCATTCCTACCAAAAGGAAAGGATGGTTCAGTGGGGGAGCGCATGAGCGTAGGAAAATAATGAGGAAGTTAAATCAGCAGAGGGCTTTAGCAGCAGCAAATAGAGAAATGAATGTCTAAACTCAGAACATACTCAATAGGCGATTAGCTAACTTTCACATATTAGCCACTACTGCCGCAGACCCAAACTTAGGAAAAAATATTGCACCACAACCCCTACCCTTGTTCCCAACTTAACCCATGGAAATAGAACCAAATTCAGGAGACCAGATTCCCTTACCTGCCTTCGACCCAAACGAAATCCCTAGAGTCCCAGCACCAAATCCTCTAGCATATGACCCATGGGAGGATGATCATAGAGATTACCAACCACAGGAGGAACCCATGCAAAACCCAGTAGCACCTTACCCTAACCTTGACCCTCTAGATCCATACTGGGATAACGACCAGTATATTCGGGAAATCCTAGAAAACCCATACCCATACGAAGAACCGATGCCCCAATACCCTGACCCCATACCAGCACCCGCACCTCCCATAAGTACCGAAAATGTGTGCAGGAACTCCGCACTTTTGGTGAGGATTTATTAGATGAAAGCGAAAAGATAAAGCAAATAGGGGAGAGGCTCGTTTGGAAATACGACGAGCGTAATATGCAGTATTGGATGAACCCCCACTAATAGTAGTAACGATAATATATATATATGTATATATATATATATATATATGTATATGTATATATATATATATGTATATGTATATATATATATGTATAGGGTAAGGTTCATGCGAGAACCACCCTTATTGCGAGAACCGCGAGAACCAATGTGAACACAAAATAAAATCTAAAAAAAATCAAAAAAGCACTCAAAATTTTTTTTTTATTTTTTTTAATATTTTTTAATAAAAAATCGCTATATTTCGTTCCCATAAAAAAAAAAAAAACTTTTTTTTTTCGAGTAAGAGTTATCCATGCACATGTGCATATGTATCATTACTTCAACAAATTCGGTAATACGTTATCAGGAATAGACAATTGCACTTTAATTTACAATACCATTAGTAATACACTACTTTTTACATTACCAATATTCAAAATGCACATGTGCATAATTAGGTATAACCATGATATAACGTGTTTTGGTACAGAAAGTTTGTGATTTTGAATGGAGAAGTAGACCCATATACATGTTTTTTGGTTAGTTATATCTAGTGGTTGATGGTTTGGTTATAGTTGTCAATTTTTTATGTAATATGTTGATTGGATGGTATAAATGGTGTTTACATACATGTAATAAAGTGAAAACATTGTTAATGGTATTGTATTATGGATGGTAGGAGGTAATGGTATTGTATTATGGATGGTAGGAGGTAATGGTAGTGTATTATGGATGGTATGATAGATGAAAGGGAAAATGTATTCAAAGTGGTGTACCAAAACACCTTATTTTATGTTGATACATATGAATGCACATGTGCATTTCTAATATTGGTAATGTAAAAAGTAGTGTATTACATATGGTAGTGTAAATGAAAGTGCAATTGTCTAATATATGTAATGAATTACGGAATTTGTCAAAGAAATGACAAAAATGCACATGTGCATGCTTGTGTATTATGGATGGAATGATAGATGAAAGAGAAAGTAGTGTACCAAAACACCTTATTTCCTGTTGATACATATAGATGCACATGTGCATTTCTAACATTGGTAATGTAAAAAATAGTGTATTACACGTAGTAGTGTAAATGAAAGTGCAATTGACTATTATTTGTAATGAATTACGGAATTTGACAAAGAAACGACACATATGCACATGTGCATGGATAACTGTTACTCAAATTTTTTTTTTTTTGAATTTTTTTATTAACAAAATATAGCGATTTTAAAAAAAAAAATAGTAAAAAAAAAAAAAAAATTTTTTTTGGGTGTTTTTTAGATTTTTTTAGGAATTACTGTTTGTGTTCACACTGGTTCTCGCGGTTCTCGCAATAAGGGGTGGTTCCTAACGGATCTTTGTCCTATATGTATATATATATATATAGGGTAACGTTCATGCGAGAACCACCCTTATTGCGAGAACCGCGAGAACCTAAAACCCCCAAAAAACCTAACCCCCCCAAGCTAAATGCTAAAAACTAAAACCCCCAAAAAACCTAAGCCCCCCCCCCCCCCCCCCAAAAAAAAATAAAAAAAACCAAAACCCCCTCCCCCACCCCCCAAAAACCTAAGCCCCCCCCCCCCCCAAGCTAAAATGCTAAAAACTAAACCCCCAAAAAACTTAAAAAATCTAATTTTTTTTTATGTTAAAATCGTTACTTTTAATAGGCAAAAATTTTTTTTTTGTTTAAAAAGATTTTTTTTTTAATTTTTTTTTCTTCGAAAAGTAGCGATTTTTTTTATAAAAAATATTAAAAAAAAATTGTGTGTTTTTTAGCTATTTTTAGGCATTTTTGGTTGTGTTCACATTGGTTCTCGCGGTTCTCGCAATAAGAGGTGGTTCCTAACGGATCTTTGTCCTATATATATATATATATATAAGTATCCGCTAAAATGAGAACCACCTCGAGTTTTAAGAACCGCGAGAACTTTTTGATCCGGGGCGAGGTGGACCAAATTTTTTTTTCAGAAAAGTAGATGCATGTATAAAAACAACATTTGTAAAAAAAAAAAATCAAAAAAAAAAAATGTCGTGTGTGTAGTTTTGAGCACCACAAGTTTGTGTTTACGGGACCCGTAAATTTTCCGGCCAGATTTACGGGTCCCGTAAACACAAACTTGTGGCGCTCAAAACTACACACACGACATTTTTTTTGAATTTTTTTATACAAATGTTGTTTTTATACATGTATCTACGTTTATGAAAAAAAATCTGGTTCACCGCGCCCCCTACGGTGTAGTTCTCACGGTTCTTACAACTCGAGGTGGTTCTCATTTTCGCATTCCCCTATATATATATATGTGTGTGTGTGTAGTTTGATTTTTTTTAACTAAAATAGATAGTTTAATACCTACTGATGCATACTAGTATTGTATTTTAAATTCCAGTTCCATTTTGTAATAGATGCATAACTATAAAATAGAGTAAATGTCACAATGTACGACGATTTTGATCGATGTGTTTGTCTGTGTGACTATTTTATTAATACTTGTTAAATGTTTATAATTCAGATGGACAATGAAGTAAATCAGGAAAACCAGAATAACCAGAATAACGAGAATAATGGAAACCATTTAGATAACAGTGCCATCCAACGCATAGTGGCACAAGGAATCATAGATGCTATGCCATATATTCTCCAAAATGTTAAAGAAGCGGAAAATAAAAGTAATAATGGAAGTAAGCGACCACCAGCTGAACCAAGTCACAGCGTAAACAATGTACCGTTAATTCAATTGCCTATTCCGAAAAGAAGAAAAACCGTGTCTTATGGTTGTTCTTACAAAGAATTATGGTCTTGTAAACCAAATAGAATTCTCTGGCAATGAAGGAGCCATTGCAGCTCTACGCTGGATAGAAAAGACAGAGACTGTCTTAAAAATAAGCAAGTGTGCAGAGAAAGACAAAATCATGTTTGCTTCCAATCTTTTTAAGAATGCAGTCTTAGAATGGTAGAACACTATTCTCCATGAAACACCCGTCTCATATAATTGAGGGTTTTAATATAAAACACGCATTTTTAAAAGGAATTGCTTCTTTTCATAGTTTAGACGAAACAGAAGTTTGCAAAGTAACAGTATTCGAGTTAACTACAGTGTTTACGACATGAACATTGTTTACAACAAAGTTAGATAAGCGCAGAAGCTTCAAAAAATTGTGTTCGGTTCTTGAAATCATGCTTGATTACCATCCGAAGCGAGTCCAACATCACCTAGTGTCAAAACCATGTTAAAAGTTAGTTTTGACAATGTTAAATCATGTATAAACAAGTTCTGGAATCAAACAATCGAAAAGAAAATAAAATTTCAGATTTGAGTCTGTCGCGCCACGCGACATACCTCTTTCAATCTTTCGCGTGCCGCGACGGCGCTCGCGTGTCACGCCAGCTTTGCTGGTCCCTGTTGCGTGCCACGGGGGAGGCAACTTTCCAGCAGGTGCAGGTTTGTGTCCTGCATTTCTTGCCCAGCTCCGTTTTTCATAAATCTAACTTCAAACTTGCATAACTTTTTATCTAAGTGTACGTTTTAGGTGATTCTTTTTCCTACGCGTCCGTAATTTAATTACCGATGCATCTATCATGATTATCATATCAAAAATTTAATTTACAGACTGAAAGTCTATAGTTCCTTTTTTATTTATTTGACCCGCATAGTTTTGCACTATTTGTACTTCTACTATTATTATAATCTCAGGGCTTATTCACCCAACATCCGGGGCTTACGATCACCGGAGTTTCATTACCAAATCCATGGTTCCGCGCTCTTGTGATCCATTATCGCCAAAAGCTATTCAAAACACATTATCACTTTCAATCAAACATCTAATTGACCCGTTTGGTTCATATATGGAATCCTCTAATGGCAATGACCACCAAACGTTTTCTAATCAAATTTTGATTCATTCAATTAAGTAGTGATCCTCATCACTTCGACTAATGCAATCCCTTATTCTAAAACACGACTTTGAATGACTACAATATTAATTTACATAATGTAACGAGACAAGTTACATACCTTCATAATTCACCAACATTGCTTTCTAACCACAATTACCCATTCCCGGGCTTATCAACCTTAGCATATCCCTTCCAATCCATGGTTTACGCTTTTATAACGCAAATTTAACGAGTGACGTTCGAGTCACTTCAAACGCTACCATTTCGAACACTATTTTAACCCGTTCTCTATCTAGTGAGTTACATCACTTTACTTACATTCCCATTATGACTAATTAAACAATATTATCAATAAACATATCTAACCAACTATTTATTTTGACCCGTTTGGTTTGTCGAGTGAATCCCATCACTTCTTAGACTCACCAAACGCAACTATTTTCGCTATAACAACATTAAACATATCTACAACTAGGCTTGTCTATATAAATGTAACGAGACGACAAGACACGTACCTTCAAAGCTTTCCTTTCAAGCGCGTATCGCCCTCGGCTTGTCCGTTTGAAGACTCGGTTTCTTTGCCTATAGAATTTAACCACAAACCGTTTAGAACTCTTTTTTAACACACAACGCAAAATTTGCCATATAAATCGAACATGCGTTTTCGTCCGAAATTTCAACATTTTGCTTTCTCTTAGGCATTTTATCAAACAACTAGTAAGCATGATTTTCATAAAATTAGAAAATCAAGTTCTCATGACTAGTTATTTTACCAAGTTTAACATCCTTTTCCAATTTAGTGTCTAATTAACACTTCAATATCAAAACTAACTTCATAGAATTCTATCAGCACTAGTTTGCTACTCATGATTCTAATGTTCATCATGTTTCTACAAAACCCATTAATCACACATAATGGATAACCATGAATTTCATAGTTTAAGCACTAATTCAACAAACTAATGACTAGGGTTTACTTCTAGACATGATTTCATTACAATTTCATCCAAACAACAATCATGCAAGCTCAATTTCGAATCTCATGTGTTCATCTAGAATTCAAGATGGAATCAAACCATGAAATTTTACATACCTTATGATCCCTTTACTGAGGTGATCACTATTTTTTTGTTTGGATTTTGATTTGGGGTTGCTTTGGCTTCTCAATTTGATGGATTTTGAAGTTTAGGGTTTGAATATGAGAACCCTTTCTTAGCTGTTGTTAAATTGCAGACACACACACACACATATGTGTGTGTGTTTTGTGTGTTTTAATTGATTTAATTAAAACTTGTTGCAATTGCCCATATTTAGTCCCTCCACTTTACACAAGTTATTTAAAGGGTATCTTAACCATTTTTGTTCTATTATGTCAAGACACTAACTAATTAGGTTATTTATTCCTAGTTATTCTATCTTGACCATAACCGACATTTAGTTTATAATATTAAATCCATATTTTTGGGGTGTTACAAGTCTACCCCCTTTAAAGAGGTTTCGTCCCCGAAACCTTCCTTAAGTAGCCCATTGGTTTGGACCAAGCTAACTTAGTTTGTTTTTAAGACATTCTTTCTTTTAGTCAAAAGTTATCCTTCGCCTCGACGCATGCGTCTTCCACGTGTAAGTCCTCACGGACTATAACTTGTGTCTTGTATTTCTTATCTTGTCGCTTATTTGTTCCAATTGCCACTTGACCATTCAAAAGTATGAGTTCGTCAATATGTCTATTCCATACTACTCTATATTGACAAGTGTTTTATATAATTCACAACATTATTCTGACTTTGGGTGATTTCATCGGCTAGACTGATTAGTCACCGTTACCTCATGCCCTGTTAATTTGTGTCTACCCTTTTGCCATATTCGGACTTACGTGAGTTTATGATCTCCCACCCCGTAACTCGCGCTACAACATGATTACATTCTATATTACTTTTGTGACCATGATCGCATCACATCACGTCATGTTTAAGTTTTCGTAAACTTTTCATTATCAAAATCTTCTTTCTAATGTGTCGTCTTACACCTATAGGTGTTAAGACCTATATCTTTTATTATTAACAAATTTCTAATTTCTCTCCTAATATTCATATTTGTTAAACGTTATTTTCACTAAAACTGAATTTTAGTTTAACGTTTATCTCTTTAACTCACGTCAATTACTCATATCCAGGGATTGACGACATGAATTTATTCTTTTCCGCTATTATACTACGCAAGGAATCGTAACCAGTCCCCATGTTTTACCTCAAGTGACCAGTAGGTTCTTTTGCTTAGTCTCGTAGGTTACTTCTTTAGGCGTTCACCCATTTTGGTTTATTTCTTTCCATTGCTAACGCGAGGTTCATTTAGCCCTTTTGACCCTTACTTGTTTATAATCCCAAGGGTTATAATGATCCTGTAGATCATCTCTTGCTTGTGTCATTCCGTATTCTTAAAAAATACATTTTTGGTGTCAAGGCACCCCTTTCACGCCTAAAATTCTTTCATTTTCATTTTCGAATTTTTTTATCGATTTGTCAGTAGTCTAAGGCTACACCCGTTTTCTTTTAGGACTAATCTTCTGACTCTATGACTTCCTATGTCATTTACGTGCCGGTTTATTTTCCACTCATCGTTATCTGGTTCACACATATATTTATTTACAACCTGTTACCCGGGTTCTTTTATCTTAATGTTTTAATGCTCCCGTTGTCTGGTTTGCATTTTCCCTTTTTATACACTCTCACGACCCATCACATAAGTTTATTAATATTTTGTGCTCCCATTAAAGGTTTGCGCTTATTTGCACTACCGAGCATTATACTTTATTCGACCCGTTCAACATTAAAATTATTGAACCTAACTATCAAAATTTCTGTTTTGCAGAATTTTTATCGTCTTCTAGTCATAACTCTAAATCCGAGTCTTTTGATTTTTTACCCACGTTCTCGTCTATTGGTTTACGCATATATCTGAAATCCTACCCATCAATTGGGTATTTTACCGAAATTATTTTCATAGCAACTGTTCCGGCATGCATTTAGACTTCGTTTCTTGATTTATTTGGTCGTATTAGCGAAATCCATCGCCTTTACTCAACCAAGTCTTTTATTCTTTCATTCATCTTGTTTGACTTGTTCGTGTGAATTTCATCATTTATGACAGTCAAAGTTTGTCCTTATGCCTTGACTTTCTAAATTGTCGACTTATATTTTTGTTTACTTTGACTCGAACACCATATATCTTTTGTTAGTGACCCCTGGATCTATCTCTTTTATCATTATCCCGAAGGTTTATTTCTTAAGCCTTATTTGGTAAAATCACTGCTATTGTTATACGGCTTTTGGGGTTTTACCCGCTTTTGTTCCAACATTCTTAATACATTTATTTTACTAATCTTCTATACAATTACACCCATTAATGTGATTATCGTTCGTCCCCATAAGAATTTTATTAATAACATGTTACTTGGATGATTACCTATACCCAAGTTTTAATTTCATATTTATTGATATTTCATTAGTCACCATAGCGAATAATATGTATTATCCATTTAGCTTCTTTCACGAGGATGTTTCTGTCTGAGTCTTAATATCTCATTTTTGACCTTAACCCATTGTTACAATAACAAAATCAATTCATTTCATTTTGTTATTCCATATCATTGTATGGAATTTATCCACATCGCTTATTGATATAAACGAAGTTTCTACATGTTTTATTTGGTTTGGCCAAGTCTATAACCTTGTCATTGTCATCTATTACTATTGCAAATTTCCTGGTTCGGGTGTTATTACACTCCTTCCCAATACATCAGTTATTCACTTTATTAAGTTCCCGGGTTCGAGTGTACGCACACTCCTTCCCATGGCAATATTTGTCGTGATTACTTTTGCCTCGGTTTCACATGCTCACCATTGTTTATTTTCTTATGCATATATATTTCTTTTACATAATTCACCCGTTTCACTACTCATGTATACCCCTATGCAACTATTGTTCATACTAGTATTGAATAAAATTTATGGTGAAATTAAATTTGTAATAAACATACCTGAAACGACATCAGGTTCAGCTTTAGCCTCTACGACTGTCATGTGGGAAGACCTTACCTTCTCCTTCAGGGTATCAGACTTCGCGTTAACTGTATCTTCGGTTCCAACAAATTCCGGGCATTCAGACCTTTTATGTCCCGAGTTATAACATTTATAACACACTAACACCTTCCCTGGGCAATTTGCAACCACATGTCCCACTTTTCTACAAATAGGGCATGGTTTGTTTTTAAAGTAGCATTTGCCCCGGTGAGTTTTTCCACATATTTCACATTGAGGTGGCCCCCTTATTGTAACTCCTTTCCTCGAAGCTTTATTAGGCTTCGATTTCTTTACGGTATTTGGGTTCACATCCAACATTTTTCCGTCTTCTTTTTCTTGTGAGAGACTGTCTTTTAATTCAGTCATCATATCCTCCGCAACTAGCAGGATTGTGGTTTATAGTCTCTCTACAAACTGCGGTAAACTGGCTTCTACTGCCTTTTCGACTTCCTCAGAAATTTTAGCTTCGATCTCTTCAGTTAGTTGAGATGCTGATTCGCCCCCGGTTACACCGGACATTTCTTTCATCTGTTCGGTGACTATCGGCACCGTATCATCATTGCCTTCATCGGCCATCTTGAATCTGAAATGTTTATGCTAATTATTAAACATTTCATTTTAGAACATCTGAATCATTCGCTTTGGTTTTGCCAAGCTCACCACTTGCTTAAACCATTCATGTTTAGTGCACTTTCCGGGTTTGAGTGTATTACGCACTCTTCTCATGCACATCTAATCGTATTCAATTTCTAATGTCTCATTAAAATTTACTAAAAAAAAATTAAATAATTAATTCTTACAGGATGTTTGATCAAGCTTCGAACCGAACACACTTTGTTCACAACCTTGAGCTCTGATTACCAACTTGAAACATCCATCTCATATAATTGAGTTTTTTTAATATAAAATACGCATTTTTAAAAGGAATTGCTTCTTTTCATAGTTTAGACGAAACGGAAGTTTGCAAAGTAACAGTGTTCGAGTTAACTACAGTGTTTACTACATGAACATTGTTTACAACAAAGTTAGATAAGCGCGGAAGCTTCAAAAAATTGTGTTTGGTTCTTGAAATCATGCTTGATTACCATCCGGAGCGAGTCCAACATCACCTAGTGTCAAAACCATGTTAAAAGTTAGTTTTGACAATGTTAAATCATGTATAAACAAGTTCTGGAATCAAACAATCGAAAAGAATATAAAATTTCAGATTTAAGTCTGTCGCACCACGCGACAGACGTCTTTCAATCTTTCACGTGCCGCGAGGGTGCTCGCGCGTTGCCCCAGCTTTGCTGTCCCTGTCGCGTGCCGTGGGGGAGGCAACTTTCCAGCAGGTGCAGGTTTATATACTGCATTTCCTACCCAGCTCCGTTTTTCATAAATCTAATTTCAAAGTAGCATAACTTTTTATCTAAGTGTCCATTTTAGGCGATTCTTTTTCCTACGCGTCTGTAATTTAATTACCGACACATCTATCATGATTATCATATCAAAAATTTAATTTACGGACTGAAAGTCTATAGATCCCTTTTTATTTATTTGACCCGCATAGTTTTGCACTATTTGTACTACTACTATGATTATAATCTCAGGGCGTATTCACCCAACATCTGGGGCTTACGATCACCTGCGTTTCATTACCAAATCCATGGTTTCGCGCTCTTGTGATCCATTATCACCAAAAGCTATTAAAAACACATTATCACTTTCAATCAAACATCTAATTGACCCGTTTGGTTCATCTATGGAATCCTCCAATGGCAATGACCACCAAATGTTTTCAAATCAAATTTTGATTCATTCAATTAAGAAGTGATCCTCGTCACTTCGACTAATGCAATCCCTTATTCTAAAACATGACTTTGAATGAATAAAATATTAATTTACATAATGTAACGAGACAAGTTACATACCTTCATAATTCGCCCACATTGCTTTCTAATCACAATTACCCATTCCCGGGCTTATCAACCTTAGCGTATCCCTTCCAATCCATGGTTTACGCTTTTATAATTCAGATTTAACGAATGACGTTCGAGTCACTTCTAACGCTACCATTTCGAACACTATTTTAACCCGTACTCTATCTAGTGAGTTACATCACTTTATTTACATTCCCATTATAACTAATTAAACAACATTATCAATAAACATATCTAACCAACTATTTATTTTGACCCGTTTGGTTTGTCGAGTGAATCCCATCACTTCTTAGACTCACCAAACGCAACTATTTTCGCTATAACAACATTAAACATATATACAACTAGGCTTGTCTATATGAATGTAACGAGACGACAAGTCGCGTACCTTCAAAGCTTTCCTATCAAGCGCGTATCACCCCGGCTTGTCCGCTTGAAGACTCGGTTTCTTTGCCTATAGAGTTCAACCACAAACCGTTTAGAACTCTTTTTATAACACACAACGCACATATAAATCGAACATGCGTTTTCGTCCGAAATTTCAACATTTTGCTTTCTCTTAGGCATTTTATCAAACAACTAGTAAGCATGATTTTCATAAAATTAGAAAATCAAGTTCCATGACTAGTTATTTTACCAAGTTTAACATCCTTTTCCAATTTAGTGTCTAATTAACACTTCAATATCAAAACTAACTTCATAGAATTCTATTAGCACTAGTTTGCTACTCATGATTTTAATGTTCATCATGTTTCTACAAAACCCATTAATCACACATAATGGATAACCATGAATTTCATAGTTTAAGCACTAATTCAACAAACTAATGACTAGGGTTTACTCCTAGACATGATTTCATTACAATTTCATCCAAACAACAATCATGCAAGCTCAATTTTGAATCTCATGTGTTCATCTAGAATTCAAGATGGAATCAAACCATGAAATTTTACATACCTTATGATCCCTTTACTGAGGTGATCACTATTTTGTGTTTGGATTTCGATTTGGGCTTGATTTGGCTTCTCAATTTGATGGATTTTGAAGTTTAGGGTTTGAATATGAGAGCCCTTTCTTGGCTCTGGTTAAATCGCAGACACACACACACATATGTGTGTATTTTGTATGTTTTAATTGATTTAATTAAAACTTGTTGCAATTGCCCATATTTAGTCCCTCCACTTTACACAAGTTATTTAAAGGGTATCTTAACCATTTTTGTTCTATTATGTCAAGACACTAACTAACTAGGTTATTTATTCCTTGTTATTCTATCTTGACCATAACCGACATTTAGTTTATAATATTAAATCCATATTTTCGGGGTGTTACACTCCGATCTCGGGGAAGTGACAGAGTCTATAGTATGGAATGGACTGAGTTTAAGAACATGGTATTAAGGAAATTCTGTCCACCCAATGAAAAGGAACAAATTGCTAATAAGTTCTTGAATCTTAGAATAACTGGAATAGACTGTAAGGGTTACACTACCGTATTCTTCGAATATGCTAGAATAGTGCCAACTCTAGCGTCACCAGAACCAGTATTAATCTCCCGTTACATATGAGGATTAATTAGTGAAATTAGACACGTAGTCAAGGCAGCTAGACCACAAACTATAGAAGAAGCTATAGAACTAGCAAATACATTGACTGATGAATTAGTACTTACTAAAGAAGAAAACCAGAGGAAGAACCTAGCTCAAAGGCTTACCCAGGAATTTCGCTACGGTAATTCCAACCGTGGAAAAAACGTAGGTTCTACTTCTGCACGTTACTGTAAGGCCTACAAGAAGAAGCATTCAGGAAGATGCTCAACTACTGCAATTTCTGCAAGATACCAGGACATAAGGAAGAAGACTGTAGGAAGAAACCCAGTAATGGAGTATGCTTCAATTGTGGAGAAAAGGGACATATCAAGCCGAACTGTCCAAAACTTGCTTTAGACATGAATAACAAGACTACTAAGAATGCTAGAGCATTTGTTCTGATAACTGAAGAAGCAAAGATGATTCCGGATGTGATTGCCGGTATGTTTTTAGTTAATGATGTTTTTGCTAAAGTATTATTTAACTCTGGTGCGAACCAAAGTTTTATTAATACTTCATTTTGCAAACTTCTCAATCAACCATTAACTAAACTTCAACAAGAGTGTCTAGTAGAAACGGCAAATGGAGAATCCGTTAGAATCACTGAAATCTTGCAGTGAGCAAGAATAGAAATTTCAAACCATAATTTTATTGCTAATCTTTATCCAATGAATCTGGCTGGATTTGATATTGTATTAGGAATGGATTAGTTAGTAGCCAATAAAGCCAGTATTTTGTGTGATCAAAAGTCAATACAAGTAAATTCACCAAGAGGTGAAAAGATAACAATCAAAGGAAATAAGCTATCTCGATCCACGAAATTCATTTCTGTGATGAAAGCAGCAAGTTGTGCAAGAAAAGGATCATTAGTGTATATGATTTCCATAATCATTAACACTAAAGGAAAAGAATTGAAAGATATTCCCGTGGTATCTCAATTCTCAGATGTATTTCCAGAAGAATTACCAGGACTACTGCCAGATAGAGAAGTTGAATTCATAATTCACCTATTACCAGGGACAACACCAATCCCCAAAGCACCGTACTGTTTGGCACCAGCAGAGATGCAAGAGCTAAAGAAACAATTAGATGAACTCCTGGAGAAAGGATTCATACAACCAAGTTCATCGCCATGGGGAGCACCGATTTTGTTTATCAAGAAGAAAGACGGATCAATGCGTATGTGCATTGATTACCGAGAATTAAATAAGGTTACGATTAAGAATCGGTACCCATTACCGAGAATCGATGATCTGTTTGATCAATTGCAAGGAGCTCGATTCTTTTCTAAGATCAATTTAAGCTCAGGATATCATCAATTAAAGGTACATGAAGAGGACATTCCTAAGACCGCTTTCAGAACAAGATATGGCCATTATGAATTTACCATCATGCCATTTGGTCTAACCAATGCCCCAGCTGCATTTATAGACATGAGGAATAGAATATGTAAACCATATCTAGAAAAATTCATAATTGTCTTTATAGATGATATTCTCATTTACTCTAAGAGTAAAGAAGAACATGCAGTGAATCTGCATGCACTCCTAAATTTGTTGAGAAAAGAAAAGCTTTATGCTAAATTTTTGAAATACGAATTTTGGTTAGAAGAGGTACAATTTCTTGGACATTTAGTTAATCATGAAGGAATTCATGTGGATTCTACAAAGATTGAGGCAATTACTAAATGGAAAGTCCCTGAATCACCAACAGAGGTGAGAAGTTTTCCAGGACTAGCCGGTTATTATAGAAGATTTATCCGAGATTTTTCTAGAATAGACATTCCTTTAACAAAACTCACTTTTAAATCTGTTAAGTTTGAATGGGGATTAAAACAGGAAGAAGCCTTTAGAACCCTTAAGCAAAGATTAACCAACGCACCCATACTAGCGTTACCAGAAGGAACTGAAGACTTTGTAGTCTATTGTGACGCGTCTAAATTAGGATATGGATGTGTGTTGATGCAACGTCAAAAGGTTATAGCCTATGCTTCTAGACAACTTAAGAATCATGAAGAGAGTTATACAACCCATTATTTAGAATTAGGAGCTATAATTTTTGCACTTAAGATTTGGAGACACTATTTATATGGAAATAAATTTGTTGTCTTCACTGATCATAAGAGTCTAAGTTAATTTTGGGGCCAAAAGAGTTAAATATGAGACAGAGACGCTGGATGGAAATTCTTAGTGATTATGATTGTGATATCCAATATCATGCAAGAAAGGCTAATGTAGTAGCCGATGCTTTAAGTCGAAAGTATCACGAAAAGCCAAAAAGAGTACGTTCTCTTAAATTAAATCTGCAAATAGATTTAAATAGACAAATTAGAGAAGTACAAGAATCAGTAATCAAGGATGATACTGAAAAATTGAAAGGAATGATTAAGGAATTAGAACAAGGAACATATGGAATTTGGAGATTCCATAAGAAAAGAATTTGGGTACCAAACAAGGAAACCTACGCCACTGAATATTTGAAGAAGCCCATAAGACTAAGTATACTAGATACATCCTGGAGGTGATAAGATGTATCAAGACCTAAGAAAGAATTTTTGGTGGATATGCATGAAAAAGGATATAGCAGCTTATGTTGCTAAGTGTTTAACTTGTTCACAAGTTAAAGCTGAACATCAGAAACCCTCAGGTTTATTACAGCAATTAGAAATGCTTGTTTGGAAATGGGAATTGATAACAATGGACTTTGTTACCAAATTACCCAAGACAAGAAAAGGAAATGATACAATCTGGGTGATTGTAGACAGATTAACCAAGTCTGCTCATTTCTTACCGATGAAGGAAACTTATAGTATGGAACAACTAGCCAAGTTATATGTAAATGAAATAGTTTCATTACATGGAATTCCTTTATCTATTGTTTCTGATAGAGATAGCTGTTTTACTTCTCATTTTTGGACTAGTTTCCAAAAAGCAATGTGAACCAAGTTAAATCTAAGCACCGCTTATCCTCCGCAAACGGATGGACAAAGCGAAAGGACAATTCAGAAAATGGAGATATGCTTTTTGCTTGTGTAATTGATTTCGGAGGAAATTGGGATGATCATTTACCATTAAAAGAATTTTCTTATAATAACAACTATCATACCCGTATCAATGCTACACCATTTGAAGCACTTTATGGGTGAAAGTGCCGAACTCCAGTCTATTGGGCAGAAATTAGAGAAAACCAATTATCTGGACCTGAGATAGTACAAGAAATAACGGATAAGATTATTCAAGTCAAGGAACGATTAAAAGCAGCACGCGATCGACAAAAGAGTTATGCTGATAACAGGCGAAAACCATTGGAATTTCAAGTAGAAGACAGGGTATTATTAAAAGTTTCTCCTTGGAAAGGAGTGATCAGATTCATCAAGAGGGGAAAGCTAAGCCCCAGGTATGTTGGACCTTTGGAGATTATTAGAAAAATAGGACCTGTAGCTTATCAGCTACAACTGCTAGAGGAAATGGCAGGAATACATGATGTATTTCATGTATGTAATCTCAAAAAGTGCTTAGCCAATGAATCATTAGTGATACCTCTTAAAGACATAGAGGTAAATGAGAAACTTAAGTTTGTAGAAAGGCCTCTACAAATTGAAGACAGAAAGATTAAGAATCTCAAACACAAGAGATTAGTTCTAGTCAAAGTAAGATGAGATTCCACGTGAGGACTAGAATACACTTGGGAGCTCGAATCAAGATGCAAAGGAAATATCCACAGCGGTTCCAGTAGACCTCGAGGAGGAGTTCTAAAACAAGGTGGGGAGGATATAGTAACCCTCCTAAAATATTTAGAACGTCCCTATACATCCTAAATATATCCTAAAATATTTATAACACCCCTATACGCCCTAAAATACATCCTGTATACGTGAAATGGCCCTAATTACTTTATTTTTATAAAAATTAAATAAAAACGAATTTTGCTGGGCGCTCGCGGGCCGCGACCCTGATGGGTGTGTGCTTCGTGGGGCGCGACAGCTCAAAACCAGGCAGGCACCTGGTGCCACCACATGCGATGAACGTGTTGGGTCTAGTACTCGAATCAGCAACCCTAGGGCCTACCCTAGAGAGCCTTGCGGGCCGCGAAGGCTTAGCCTTGGTCTCTCGTGGGCCGCGAGAGAATGGCCGATCAGGACTATAAATAAGGACCTTCGACATTCATTTTCCGTCGTTCAAAAGTTTCATTCTCTCTCTCAATTCTCTAAAGCTAAAAATTATATCGGGTATTATACCCACTAAAATAGCAAAGCTCTGCCTCGTTGTAAGTATTTTAACCCCCGGTTACGTATTAGGTACGCTGCCCGATTGATCTAGTGCTCCGTAACGCCTGTCGAGGCTCTGCCCGACGTAGTTGTTGGAGTTCTGTCTCGGGGAGGGTATAACTAATGTAAATATGGGTTATTATACTAACGCGTGTGCATTGTTTAATTAATAGATTATAACCAGGAAGTCATAAGGAAAATTCCTAAATTAGCAATGTGAGTAATCCTTTTTTTTGTGAAACCTTTCTGTGAACTACTTTTACAAAACCTCAATTGTTTTAAATTATAACAGTGATTGAGTATTTGTAATTCTACAATTATCGTCGGTATGTTGGGGTTTTGTATACAAAATTTGTTACTACAATTATCGTCGGTATGTTCAGGTAACAAAATGTGAAAGCCAAATAGAAGCCAGCTGGACAACACTGAAGGCTTGGAAAAGTGGCTATAAAAGTTACCTAAATAAAGAAAATGTTTTATTTCAATAAATTAGGGTTTATCCCTATAAACATGTTGTAATGAAAACTTGGGTTTTTCCCATGCGTTTATTATTATAAATATGTGGTATTTTAGTCTGATAAAATATTTCCTAACTACGGTCCTGATGTAAATTCCGATGCCAAATTGATAAATACCGATACCACTGATACTGGCTCGCGGCCGCCCGTTCCCAAGAGATTAGGGCCCGGGGTTGCGACAGGTTAACCTGTTACCCAAATTTGACCCATCCCTCTTTAGTCGAGCCATAAGCTATTATCGAAAGCATAACCTTTAATGCATAACTGGCGCGAGTCAAAACCATTGACTCGTTATCCATATCTTGCGATGGTTATTTCTTTCCAATTCGTAGCAATGTATGCTCATACATTATGCTTACCGATAAGCATGATATTTGACAAAACAAAACAATAAATACTAGATTTAAATGGCGATCACCATTTGACCCGCATGACCCATTTGTCCTTCTAACCATTCTTAGTGCGCCCATTTTTTAACATCTAAATCAATCTTTATATGATTTATCATTAAAATTCATTTTTACTTGTTTGATTCGTTTGTTTCGCGTCAGCAAGTGTTTATCATCAAAATTCATTTTTTTTACTTGTTTGACCTGTTTGGTTCGCGTCAGCAGGTGTTTATAAGCAAAATTCACCTTTTTTTCTTGTTTGACCCATTTGGTTCACATCAACAAGTGTTTATCACCAAAATTCACTTTTTAACTTGTTAAACCCGTTTGGTTCGCGTCAGCAAGTCTTATTTTGAATGCTTATTGGTTTATCATCAAAAATTCATTTTTACTTAATCGACTCATTCAGATCGCGTCAGAAAGTCATACTTTGAAGGTTTATTGGTTTATTACCAAAAACTCATTTTTACTTGTTCGAACAATTCGGTTCGCATCAGAAAGTCGGTTTATCACTAAAAACTCGTCTTTACATGTTCGACCCACCCATTCGATTCGTGTCAGAAAGTCGTATTTTGAAAGTTTATTGGTTTATCACCAAAAACTCATTTTTACTTGTTCGACTCATTCGGTTTGTATTAAAAATTCATATTTTGAAAGTTTATTGCTTTATCACAAAAAACTCATATTTTTTAACTTGCTCGGCCCATTCGGTTCGCGTCAGCAAGTGTTTATTTTTGAAATTTATTATGTTAATCACCTAATGTGATTACTTGCCATTTTGCTCGTTTGACCCGTTATGGTTTACACTGTAGGGTATCGGCTTTAACAAATCATTGATTTTAACCATCTACTTTTCACTTAAAAACAAAGCTTCTAATCCAGGAGGTGTAAGTTTTACTTACTTTGCATCCGATCATGCTTTCCGCGTCTTTGATCCTTTTGACCCATTCATTTCCAAGCTCCCACCTAGCTTGTCAAGAGTCAAACTACAATACAATATCCACAAGATGGTTAGATTAGTCATCAATACCATGACTGTCACCTTTATGGACTTTTTATACCATATTTCACCTTCAACTCTATTAAAGGCCAGTTTGACATATTTATGCACTAACAAGTTTAGTAGAACTCATTTAAGCATTTTATCAAACACTTGGTGGGCATTATTTTTAGCCCATCATTTTAGCTAAATTTACTAACCAACATTACTATGTTTTTTTAGTCTCAACAAATTCATTCATATCAACATCTAAACTATTCAAGTTCTTCACACAAACTAGTAAACATGGAGTTTATAACACTAGTATTACCTTAATTTCATCATATTATCAGAACACATTTCAAGTCATGTATGAACACTTAATCAATCATTAAATGTTCAAGTATTTTACTCATACAAGAAAGTATGTTGGTTATGAACATCAAAACATAATCAATTTCATCATACTAACAATAAAAATGAACTCAAGGTTATCACCTGATACGTGGTTGAAAACCGGTGTTTGTTCTTGCATAACTTGATGTTTTTACATAAGTTTTAATTTCGGATAGCCTACTTTTAATAAAAAATGTGTTTTGCAGGTTTGATGGAGTTTAAGGAGCTTTTCGGGAGCTTTACGAGTCATCGGGTCAAAAACCGAAGCACCGGGACGCGTTACGGATCAACCGGGAGTGCGAGAAGTGAAAAATGGAAAGTTGGTATTGAAGAGGCCGTCGCCGACGGGCTAGAGGCCGTCCCGGACGGGCTCTAGAAACACCCGTTGGCCAGAAACACCCGTATCCAGCAAAGTAAGGCGTCGGCAGAAAAAGTCATCAGGCGAACCCGTCGGCGACGGGGTCAGGCCCGTCGGCGACGGGCAGTAGTTTCTCAGAACGCTAATTTTTTGGATTTTTGGGTTAAGTTTGATTCTTATTGGTTCAAGGGGCATGTAAGACGGGAGTTACACTTGGTTTTGAAGATTTGAACTCATCTTGGAGCCATATTTAACTATCTACCATCTCTATTCATCACCAATTCCATCTAGCATCTATAACATCACCCGAATCAAGAACATCATCATCATCATACACAATCCCCAATTCATCCTAAACCCTAATTCTCCATACCTCATTCCATTACTATCATCTATCACCAAAATTTTGAACATCCACCAATTCTCCATCATTCAAGCTTCAAGATGGTCCAATTCGTGTTTCAATCATCCAGTGTTCAAGCTTCCTCAACCATGAGCGGCTAATCACCTTGGTTTCACCCCGGTGTAGGTAGTTGTTAAATTTAGGGTTTTGAATTGTTCTTGATTCAACTTTGTGATAAATTGTATTGATTTTTGAAACCTTTGACAATAGTTTACATTTGTTTCGTATTCGTAAATTGTCGAACGATGTTAAAAGTTATGACTTTACGAAATGGTCATGTGTAGTTATGCATTGTCTTGGTTAGGTCCTACTTGTGTTGATTACAAAGTGCATTCTTGTCCGTTCTTTGAAACGTTGATAGTTATTGGCACCTAAGTCACGGTACACTAAATCCGCTAATCGTATACAATTGAGTTAATCTAAAAACTTGTAGAAACCCTTGGTTGGCAATTACCGAAACCGGGTGTGAACCCTTTTCCTTATTATTGTTTTAGTAATCAATCTTTCTTGCAATTGTTAATTAGTAGTTGTTAATCAATTCTAGCACTTCCATTAGTTCAAATTCACATCTTTCAACTAAACAAAGAAAACAAATATCATAGCAAGCTTCATAATTGTGACACTTCTCTATAATTCAATCGAATCCACTCGCAAACCACATACTCTTCGTGGTTCGACCCCTTGCTACCACTAACTATTTGTTAAGGGTAATTTGGGCATATAAATATTATCTTTGACCGGAGCGCGACACTCCGATCAAATTTTGGCGCCGTTTCAGGGGAGTGTGTGCGCTTTGTGTTTGGATATTGTTTGAATTTTTGTGATTAACTGTTTAATTTGCATAGTTCTTTTCTTGTACTTTGTCTTTTTCCTTGTGCAGGTTACAGGTAGTGCATGCATACGCGAAACTCCGGGAGGACTTCACCGTTAGTCTACGAACCGGAAATCGAAAGAGTTGCAAGAAGGAACTTAGCAAGCCGATTGAAAGCAACACTTGCTTCTAATCAAACCAACCAAACACCACAACTCACACCATGAATTGAAACCGATTCAATGGCGAACCAAAACTCAAACTCAAACCAAAACCCAAATCAATTTCAATACCGAAGAAATTTGAATCCCGCTCAAAATGTTCAACCTATGCCTCAAGAGCGACCGGGTGGTAATAACAACAATGGACCACCCACACCACCTTTCCAAAACCAACATCCCAACAACACCCAAAGAACACCCCAACAACAAAACCTTCATCGACAAACTTCCTTACCCATCAACCTTGATGACCGGAATGTCAATTCCGACCGTCGAGGCAATCGAGATCGTGGCAATCCCGCGAACGAAGACCCTTTCTTTAACATAGACGATTTGAGGAACGTCATCCCCGATGATGAGCCGTTTAGTGTTCCCGGTTATCAATCGCCGGAGCATGTGAGCGTTCATATGGAAAATTCGGACGATGGAGGATATTATGATGATCGAGCTAATGATGACGAAGATTGGGGGTATGTGAATCAAGGCAACATCTACAATGCAAGAAGGTTTGAAGATGATGAGTTTGGCTACCAAAACGCAAATTTTGTGGGGAACGATGATTACGGGTATGGGGATAGGAGAAATGACGGTAACGAAAATAACCGCCAACCACGAAACAACAATCAAAGTAACCGGAACGATGGGTTTTACAACAACAATACCAATAATGCTAACCCTAACCAGATTCCTCGTTTCGTGGGAGGGGGTAATCAAAGGGGTAACCAAGGTGGCAACAGAAGAGGTGATAGGGGAGGTGATAGAAGGGATAATCGAAGACCGGTCGATCAAGAGGTTAATGGTCCACAACATCGTCAACAACCTCCACGGGGAGTGAATGACCGTTTTCGACCGGTAGTTACCGATAATGACTCTCCAATAGTGTGCGAAAGGAGAATGTTCGATTGCAAACCCCACTACATCAACATACTTCCCCACTTCAATGGGAGGTCTAATGATGAGCCATACACGCATTTGGCGGAGTTTTCTTCCATTTGTAATACTATTCGGGGGCACAACTTCGCATTGGAGGAAGTCAAACTTCGATTGTTCCGGTTTTCGCTAAAAGACAAAGCGAAGCAATGGTTTCTTACGCTTCCGGCGAATAGTATCCGGACATGGGGTGAAATGCAACAAGTCTTTCTGGATGAATACTATTCAATGTCGAAGACCGATGATGCACGGGATGAAATAAGGTCATTTCGGCAACTATCGAGTGAACCGTTGCATGAAGCGTTCACTCGCTACAAAGAGTTGATGCGGAAATGCCCACATCACCAAATAGAAAAGTGGGAATTGGTGAAGTGTTTTGTACGTGGGTTGGATGATGCGACATGGAATCGCCTCGAGTCGACGAGCAACGAAACCTTATTGAGCAATCATGAAGGTGACGATTGGGAATTTCTCGAGCGGATGAGTAAGCGGTCGAAAGAAAACGAATCGGCCGATAGAGCCAAGAAACATCCCGTTTCCCGGTCACTTCCCGATCTTGATTCTAAGGACCAAATCTCTACTTTAGAATGGGAGATGGCTCGTATGAAAAAGAAGGAGGTAAATGCGGTCCAATTCACGGTGTGTGAAGATTGTGGGGACATTGGCCATAGGACCGACCAATGTCCAACAGGGCCAGGTGGATACACCGAGGAAGTAAATCAAGTGTTCGGGTATAGAAAGAATAATGATATGAATTCGAACACTTATCATCCTGGATTGAGAAACCATCCCAACTTCTGATATGGGAATGCCGGAAATCAAATGAACCCGAACTTCCAACCGGGTAATCAAAGCGGGTCATCATATCAAAATCGCCAAGGTGGTAACCAAGGGGGTTACCAACGTAATTATAATCAAGGGTACCAAGGTCGGGACAATAATTACCAAGGTGGGTACCAAAGGAATTACAATAATCAAGGCGGTAATGGAAGCGGGTCGAACAATCAACCCGGTGGTGATGATTTGAGTGCCAAAATGGATGCTTTGTTAAATATGACCAAAGAATCTAACAATGACATTAAGGAGATAAAGAAGACAAACGAGATTCAGGACAAAGCACATGAGGCATTGGCAAAGCAAGTGGGCCAACTCGCGGAGGAGATGGCTCAAATGAGGGGAAGCATGGGAAAGCTTCCAAGTGACACCACGGTGAACCCTAAGTATCAAGGGTCAAGCTCAAAGAACACACGGGAGGTACCAATTAATAAAATTACTTTACGTAGTGGTTGAGTCATAGATAATGGTGTCAAAACACCATCACCCCAGTTTGTTGAAGGGGTGGTGGAAGATGCTAGTGAGGATGGTCAAACGGGTCAAAATAAAAATGACTTGAAAAAGAATAATAACACTCCCGTTGTGACCATACCCGTCCCTAAGGCTAAGGAAAAGGGTGTGGAGGCTAATACCGCCCCTTATCCCGAAGCATTGAAGGGACATGTGAAGAAGGTTGTAAACAAAAGAGGTCCACAACAAGAAGAGTTGTTGGAAATTTTCAAACAAGTAAAAATTAATTTACCTCTTTTGGATGCAATCAAACGAGTACCGTCTTATGCTAAGTACTTGAAAGAATTGTGTACCCAGAAACGAACTCATAAATTTCCAAAAAAATAGATTTAACTGAAAATGTGAGTTCGATTCTTTCGGGTGCACTTCCACCTAAGCTCCAAGATCCGGGTGCGCCTATCATTTCAATTCAAGTAGGCGACTTTAAAATCAATCGGGCACTTCTAGATCTTGGTGCTAGTGTGAGCATTCTACCGGGTAGTTTGTATGACCAATACGAGTTTGGTCTACTTCAGTCGTCCAACACCACCGTGGTGTTAGCCGATTTGACACCCAAACTACCTCGTGGAATTGTTTCAGATGTGATAGTAAAAATCGAGGATTTTTACTATCCGGTGGACTTTTTAGTCCTTGATTATGTGGCCAAGGACCCAACCAAGCAACCTACGGTGATTTTGGGTCGACCATTCTTAGCAACCGCAAATTCTCAAATTGATTGCAAAACAGGAACGGTTGACATGACATTTGGAAACCGAAGGTTGAGGTTGCATGTTTTTTCCAGACTTACGAACCCTCCAGTTGATGATGAATGCTATATGGCGGACATTGTTGACACGTGTATACCTCTTTGCGACACAGTCGTGGATGGGGAAAACACAATGGAGGATTGTTATATGTTTGACAGGTCACAGGTGGAGATGGATAGGAGCATAGATGAGGAGGTGAAAAGTTTGGAGGTGCTTGCGGTTAGAAAGGGAAAACCGACATGGACGCACCAAGTTGAGAGTTTACCGGAGAGCATTGATACCAAGTTGAAGTCGTCGTTAGTAGAGCCTCCGGAGGTTGAATTGAAAGCATTGCCGAAGCATCTCAAGTATGCTTATGTTGGTGAAGGCAATACACTCCCGGTTATCATTGCATCAAACTTAACCGAGGAGCAAGAGGAGAAATTGATGGGTGTTTTGGTCACTAATCGGGCGGCGATTGGATGGACCATTGCTGATTTAAAGGGTATTAGTCCCTCGGTGGTGATGCTTAAAATCATCACGGAAGAAAGTGTGACTCCCGTTCGAGATGCACAGCGGAGATTGAATGCGAATATGCGGGAGGTGGTGAAAAAAGAAGTGCTGAAATGGCTTGATGCGGGTATTATTTATCCGATCTCAGATAGCCAATGGGTGAGCCCAACGCAGACGGTTCCAAAGAAAGCGGGTATACAAGTCATCAAAAATGACGCAGGTGAAGAGGTAGCCACTCGACCGGTAACCGGGTGGCGAATTTGTATTGATTATAGGAAGTTGAATACCGCAACTTCCAAAGATCATTTTCTTTTACCGTTCATTGACCAAATTGTTGAGAAACTGTCGGGGCAACAATTTTATTGCTTTTTAGATGGCTATTCTGGTTATAACTAAATTGCCATCCATCCAGAAGATCAATCAAAGACCACGTTTACTTGTCCCTACGGCACCTTCGCATTTAGGCGAATGCCGTTTGGACTATGTAACGCCTCCGCCACCTTCCAAAGGTGTAGGATGAGTATCTTTTCAGATATGGTGGGGAAGTCTTTGGAAATCTTCATGGATGATTTCTCAATTTTTGGGTCGTTATTCGAGGCTTGTTTGGACCAATTGGATAAAGTACTAAGAAGGTGTGTCGAAACTAGTGTGGTCCTAAGTTGGGAAAAGAGCCATTTTATGGTTCAAGAGGGAATCATGTTGGGACACGTAGTGTCGAGTCATGGGATAGAGTTCGATCGTGCAAAGGTACAAGTTATATCCACTTTGCCGTATCCCACAAGTTTTAAAGGTGTTAGGTCATTTCTAGGTCATGCGGGTTTTTATCGACGGTTTATTAAGGGTTTTAGTGATATAACCAAGCCTTTGTGTAACTTGTTGTTAAAAGATCAACCGTTTGATTTTAATGAAAAGTGTCAAAACGCATTTAACAAGTTAAAAGAAAAGTTAGTTGAGGCCCCAATCTTGAAATCGCCAAATTGGTCTTTACCCTTTGAAATTATGTGTGATGCAAGTGATTATGCGGTGGGGGCCGTGTTGGGACAACGGGTTGACAAGAAACCCATTGCCATATACTACGCAGGTAAGACTTTTTCGGATGCACAATTGAATTACACCACCACCGAAAAAGAGCTACTCGCGGTGGTATATGCATTGGACAAATTTCGGTCATACATATGGGGGTAGTAAAGTGATTATTTATTCTGATCACACTGCTGTTAGGTTCCTCATGGAGAAAAAGGATGCAAAACCGAGGTTGATCCGATGGGTGTTGTTTCTCCATGAGTTTGATTTGGAGATACGGGATAAAAAGGGTACCGAGAATATGGTAGCGGACCATTTGTCCCGATTGATGGTTGATGAGGATCCTAAATCGTTAAAGAACAATGAGTCTTTTCCCGATGAGCATATTATGAAATTAGATAATTTACCATGGTATGCTAACATTGTGAATTATCTTGTTACAGGTGACTTATCGGCACATTGGGATAGACGGAAGAGGCAACATTTCATGTCTTAAATCAAGTATTACCAGTTGTAAGAACCGCACTTGTAAGAACCGCACTTGTGGAAAGAGTGTGCGGATCAAGTGATTAGAAGATACATAGGCGACGAGGAAATTCCAAGCGTGTTGCAGTATCTACATTCGTTTGCATGTGGTGGCCATTTTAGTGTCCACAAAACGGGTCATAAAGTGTTAAACAGTGGCCTTTATTGGCCAACTATTTTTAAAGATGCAAATGAGTTTTCCAAGAATTGTGTCGAGTGCCAGAAATTAGGGGTATTTCAAAAAGGGATGAGATGCCCATGCAACCAATCCTCGTAGTCGACATTTTCGATGTGTGGGGTATTGATTTCAAGGGCCCATTCCCCAATTCTTATGGCAACTTGTATATCTTGGTGGCCGTTGATTAGGTGTCAAAGTGGGTCGAAGCAATAGCTACCAAGACGAATGACCATTCCGTAGTTTGTAATTTTGTTCAAACCAATATTTTCTCAAGGTTTGGGATTCCTCGTGTCATCATAAGTGATGGAGGATCTCATTTTAAAAATTTTCGGTTTGGAAAACTTTTAAAACGGTTTGGTGTTGACCATAGAATTGCTACCCCCTATCACCCACAAACGAGCGGGCAAGTTGAGGTGTCAAATCCGCAAATCAAAGAGATTTTGCAAAAGACCGTGCGGGCGGACTGTAAGGATTGGTCAATCAAATTGAACGATGCTTTATGGGCCTACCGTACGACACATAAGACACCCATTGTCACTACACCTTACCGGTTGGTTTACGGTAAAAATTGTCATTTGCCGGTTGAACTTGTGCATAAATCATTATGGGCTATTAAAGAAGTTAATGTTCAATATGATGATGCAGGTAGGGAACAGAAACTCAAGTTATGTGAGTTGGAGGAGCTAAGGGAAATGGCATATGAATGCGCATCCAAGTATAAGGATGGGATGAAGAAGGCGCATGATGCTAAGTTGAGGAAGAAAGAGTTCGAGATTGGGCAAAGAGTGTGGCTTTACAATTCGAAACTCAAGTTTTTTCCCGGAAAGCTCCGAAGCAAATGGATGGGACCCTATATGATCACCCGGGTCAGACAATTGGGTGATGTTACAATCGAGGACCCGAAGGATGGGTCACGGCAAATGGTTAATGGCCATCGGCTAAAACCGTTTCTCGATGGTAATGAAAAAGTGGATGAAAACAAGGAATCGGTAAGCTTCGTGGTGAGCATTCCGATTTACGAGGTTGACTAAAAAAGGACCGGTAACATTTTGTGTAAAGTTATGTATAATTTATTTAATTGTTTGAGTAATTTGAACATAATCGTTTTCGTTTCATACTAACCCGTTGATTGTGTGAAATCCGGACATTCCGAACGAATCATGAGGACGTAAGGTACGATTTTAGACTTTGTTATGTGCATTGAGGACAATACACGACTTTTTGGGGGTGGTAGGGCCGTTAACGGTTTTCGTGTTTTTAAAATTTAACTTATAAAAAAATTACAGAAAGATTTTTAGTAATTTTTAGGAATTTTGTTTGTATATATTCCCTTTACAAAAAGTACATATTTTCTTCCCTATTTTTCAAAAAAAAAAAAATTTAATTTGGAAAAACCTTTGCTCGTCGGCGACGGGGTGTAACCTGTCCGGGACGGGTCCTCCACAAGCCCGTAGGCACATGCTCTCCGTAGACAGGTTAATAACCCGTCGGCACCAGTCATCATTTCCCATGCCCGTCGGCGACACGGGGAGATTAATGCAGATGTGGCAGGTTTTGTGAAACAAAGACAAGGGCCGTCGTTCAGAAATTTTAAACGCGGGCAACAAGCGGTTTATGATAATGTCTCGGCATGTATAGGCGAGGGTCGAGAATATAATAGGAGGAGAGAGAACTGGGAAGAGATGCACGGGGCCTACACGCAAGAACAGTGGGCCTCCCAAGCATCCTATCGTGAGAGGATGGAGAAACGTATGGAAGAGCAACAAGCGCTTCAAAGATCTCACATGGAACGCTTGTTACAATTGCAAGAAGAAGATATGGCCCGAAGACGGGCATGGGAAGAAAGGGAGGAAAAAGCGCGGCACGAGCGAAACACGTTGGAGGACAACCGTTGAAGTGCCTTATTTGTTTCATAGGAAACGGCTATTAATAATGCCAAAATCCTCCACGATCAGGAGAGACATCGAAGAGACTATGAGGCCGGCCTTCCTTAAGTCGAGCACTCGGGGTGGACCGACTACCCCAATCTCCCCGTTCCATGAGGCCCATCCGACCCATCTCCTCACTGGCCCGAGGCCGTAGGCTCCAGCTTCATTCCGATTCCCTATCAGCCACCACCTCAAGGAAAGCCGAGCCCACTTTATAACTTCAGGGAGATGTTTGAGGCCCTCACTGGTTATCCATACCAGCCAAACCCGCTAGTGGATCCCAACGAGAGATATCAGCGGTGAAGGCAAGGTATGTTTTTTGTTGTTGTTGTTGTTGTCTACTTTAGTTTCTTTATTTCTTTTTTGTTATTAGTTATTTTTGCCAAGTTAAATGAACGTTGTGGGTGTGTTCCCTATATAACCCTCATGAGACCTCTCGTCCTCCCAAGCTATTAGGGGGTTTAAAAGGGCTTGTTGCATAAGCTAAATGCAACCGTGATTCCTACGAAAGTGAGTTAGGCTTGTTATTGTTGTAACTTATTTTTCCACAAAAATCAAGGTAATTTAACGCATGATTTGGTAACACTTTTATAAAAATGGTAGAACTAACCACCTAACAAATTTCAATGGTTGTGAGAAGCATGCTTCTACACAAGGGTTAGAATTTGTAGGTACATGATGTTCGAGAGACAACCGTTTTTATGAAGAGAAGAAGAAGATATGGGCATCAAGCGACAAAAATCAGGTGCATGCGTTTCATTTCTACCTTGATTCTTAGTTTAGTAATAAGTTGATTGTATTCTGTATTTTATTTTTCCGGGGTGAAATTTTAGGAAGGGTAGTCGTGTCACATCCCTTGTGCGTTTTTAAAAACTCTAGTTCTTACACATTGAGGACAATGTTTACCTCAAGTGTGGGGATGGGGGAAAATTTCAAAAATTTCTTGTTTCAAAAGCGATCTTAAAAGCACAAGTAACTAAGTCAACGAGGGATGGCACAACCCATTTGGTCTTTTGTCATGGTCAAGTTCAAATTAATAAGCATAACGGGTATTTAGCGGATGGTTATTTGGGAATAATTCGCCTAAGGAACTAGCATTCTATGCATATCACATATCATACCCTTATACGTGAGGTTTTGAGCCACTTTTATATCATAGATTTACATTTACATGTTTCTTTGTTTGAGTGGACCATTAGTCGCGTATTGTAGAACTTGCAACTTTTGATACGTTTGAGACCATAGACTGAATACAAGCACGAGAATGATTAAGCCATTAGGTAAACCTTTTCCTTTTACACCATTTTTATATCCTTACCCAAAAATATCCCCTAGTAGCCAAATTTTGAGTCTAATCTGTCACACCCCGAAATATCAGAGCATTGGCGTGACTGGACTGGCATCTTCATTGCACAGCGGAAGTAAATAAGCTAAGTCTTTTAGTATGTGAACGCCCACTAAGTACTCGACTCTTCATGGTTCTCCTATTCCAACCGTGCCTTGTCTTAGAACTGTAACCTGAGAAAGAAACATGCGAAAAATCAACATAAAGTTGAGCGAGTTCATAGTTTGTTTGTAAAAGATTTGAAATAAATCTTTTTGAATAACCGGTTTTTGAAGTATTGTTGAGAAAACGAATTTAAAATCATTTTCATATATAAATCACGTTTTCATGTGTACCCCACGTTCTCATGTATAATTCAAGTTTTTCTTGAGTACCCCACGTACTTTAAGTATAATCCAATCTCTTCTTGAGTACCCCACGTACTCAAGTACTCATTAATTTTTAGTATGGTATGAATTTCATGTAATTAAAATATTCCTGTAAATATCAGGATTGTTAATGGGTTGCAAAGCCATTAACATGTGACACGTCATAGGAAGTCACCAAACCTAAGGCATTTAACTGGTATATTCTGAGACACAAAAGCACTCCTCGGTTCTCGCCCCGACCGGGAGTGTGGCTGCCAGGCACCCGTTAGATCTAACCTTTTGTTCTGCGGTCTGAATGTATACGTTGATTAATGGTGCTTCTGTACCCTATTCGTGACACTATTTCTCATAACGCATCCTACTTGGTTCCCGTCCTCACCAAGCGCGTTTCTTGTTATCATTTCTCATAGCGCCTCATACTTGGTTCTTGTTCTCACCAAGTGCGCTTCTCATATCCTTATATCTCGTCACACTTGGTTCTCGTTCTCACCCAGTGTGCTTCTCGTGTTTTTATCATACCATTTGTATACGTTTTAACATTTGTATTTTGTAAACTCTTGTATTTGTATTTTCCCGTAGTTTGGAAAACTAAAATTCGTGTGTAAAAGCTTGTTTGAAAACCGGTAAAAACATAAGCTTTTCGTAAACCATTTGTGTCAGATAAATCTTGTCTAGATCAATGGTTTATAAATATGTAATTCTTGTATGCTTTGCAAAAAGTGCATGTCTTTCCACCCCGAAAACATTTAGAAAAATGTAAAACCGTAAAAAGGTTGGGGTTATGAACTCACCTGAATATTCCTGTGCAAAGCTAGCTAATTACGACTTCGCGATGTCGTTTCCAAGACGTGACTCGCTATCGTGCATTCTACAATATTCCTAACACGGAATATCTAATAAGTTTCTGAATAACGCAGTAACCAACTACGTGTAATCGAGCTCTACCGAATCGTTAATCGAACGATATGACGGTAAATTGTCAACTTAAAAGAAGCGAAGAAGTTGTACTTGTTAGCTCGTTTTAAGAAGTCGTATGTTGATGTAAAGGAATATTCGTATGAATGTAATATATAATAAATTCGTATTATATATATTTCGTCTTGTGTATATTTGCCAAAAATATACGTATATGTCGTTTCGGCGTTTATAATAAATATAAAAAGTTATATTTATTTTATCGGAACTTCATCGAGTCGTTGAATAGATAGACTGTATCTATTTTGTAAAAGAATTCGCGTGTTTGAAATAAATATATATCTATATTTATTTTATAAAACAAGATCGTGTTGTTTGATATAAATATACAACTATATTCATTTATAAAAACGAATTCATGTTGTATGATGTTTGAAATAAATAGATAAGTTATATCTATTTTATAAAAGAATTGTTGTTTTTGTTTGCCGTTTGAAGTAAATTACATTTACTTTCATAAAAGAATTAGTCGAATTTTCGAAGTCTAAAAAAAATAAATATAATAACTATATTTATTTGTTGTAAGTAATTTTCGACTCGTCGTTTTCGTAAGTTGTAACTTGTTGTCGAAAGAACTTTATATTCGTATCTCGTTTTTATAAAAGTCGCTCAAAAGAACGTTTTGTTTTATAATAAAACTCGTTTTATTTTACGGATTTCTCGAAAAACGGGCAGAGTTTCCTCTGTTTTTGGACGCCCCGGACAACCAAGTTGTCGTAATTTTATCAAGATTCATCAATATAATCAAACAATAAGTATGTATGAAATTTTCGTCAAAAAGCGCCAAATATTAAATGTATATAATCACTAAATAAGCGATGGTTCGAGCTCGTTCACGTGTAATGAATTATAGAGATAACGTAACGAAATAAATACGCCGTTAATTTTTACCAAGTCTTTACGCCGAGTGAGCTGACTGAGTTGACCGAGTCAACTGAGTTGACTCGCTTCGTTGACTGAGTTGACTCGGTTGACCGAGTCAACCGAAACCGAGACTGAATCTGAGCCAAAACCGATCCACGACCGAACCGAGCCTATTTGAACTGAACTGAGTTGACTGAGTTGTCCATGTGGACCTGCTGTTGACCCGAGTTGACCGAGTCAAAACTGAAATTGACCGTCTGACCGAACCGCGAGACCCGAGCCGAACCGTCGACCGTGTTTGACCAGATTGACCCGAACTGTTGACCAGCGTTGACCGAAACCCGCATCGCTGATTCTGAACCCAAACCGGCTGACATGAATCGTGACCCGAGATTAAAACCCGTTTCCCACCATAACTCAGATCGCGAATCCGTTGGACCGAGACACGGACCGAGACACCCGAACAGAAATCTGCTGGGTAATGGCAAGAACCGCTGGACCAAACGCCGACCGTCGGACCGAGACAAAAACCACCAGTCTGAGACAGGGACCACCGGTCACCATCACCACCGCCGGTTCTTCCACCGCCGCCGCCGTACAGCTTCCGACGCGGCTCCGATAGCCGTCGGGACTCACCGTCATCACCAGAAAACAGAATCGACCGGCGGTCCGAGCTTTTGACCGCCGGTTCTTCATCTCTTCCGGGGTCTCTCTTTCGGTCTCTCTCTCTCTCCTGTCTCCTATCTTCGTCTTCGCCGTCGCACCACTCTCTCCGCCGGAGCTCCGCCACTGATCAGCCGGCTCCGATCGCCGGCCTTATGTCGAGAGAAAGAGAGAGCCGTGTGTGTGGGTATAGGTGATTGAATAGCATGTGTGGGTATGTATGATGTATTCTGGTGTATACATCAGATGTATAGGTCTCGAGAGAGAGAGTAGTTGTGAGAGGGTGTTTGGCTTAATGTGTGTTATCTGTGCTTAATTGAATGAGAGAGAGAGAGGGGCTTTATTTGCTGTGTGTGTAGTGGATGTATTTATAGACCACAATGACTTTTATGTCTATTGTGTATTTGCATTTCATTCAGCTCTTATGTTTTATCATAATAGTTAAAGATCTTTTGTAGAGATCTTGTGTTTCAATATTAGATGGCAAAATCTTATAAAGATTTTATAGAGGATTTTACAAGATTATCAAATCTTGAAGAGATCTAATATATATGTGTAGGTTTAGGCTTGTGGGTGTTGGGCTTGGGCCCAGGGCCCACAAGCCCATTGCAAGTGCAAGTGGCCCGTACTTCCTACGAGACCCGTCGTCAAAACCCTGAACTCCATTTAACGTCAAAAATTAAAATACACAAAAATACGGCCGGTAGTCGTTGTTTGCACGCCCGTTCGTCGATCACGGTAATAATTGCGAAAAAATTGTATCGTTGCCGTCTTTAATCCGTTTTTCGATCCGGTTTCGACTGTAGTTACTAAAATTAAATTACGAAGCTAAAATATATCGTAAAAATTTAATATTTGTCGGCGTTGTCAGTATTTTGTTCGGTTTCAATCCGTTGCCGTTTAACGTTTCACCGGTTTCTCTGTAAACCATCATTCGCGCACTGTAAAGACGGATAGACGTTCCCAGGCACTCCAAAGGCCTAATTAAGTTAATTCGCGCTGTAAACACTATTTATTATCGCGTTAATTACTTGTTAATCACGTAATTAAGAGCCGTAAATCGCCGGTTGTCAAATTCTCCCCCTGTTAATAAAATTTCGTCCTCGAAATTTAGACTACGTTAACTCCTCAGAGTTACGTTATGTGTAGAAAATACGAATAGTACCAAAGTGAACGATCATGAAGTCGAATCAGGACTTATTCGAATAATGTGAGTTCAAGGACGTATCACAATATGCAAATGAATTCTAGAAATGATTGCACCCAATCAATGAATTTAGATTTCAACAAGCTCAAATGTAATAGTTTACATGAAACGCTCGATCATGATCAGCCCAAGCTGCAAGTTCTATCGACGCCACAAGGTGTCGTAGTGAATGAAACAATTCAAATATAGCGGTGATCGAACAAGTATCACCTGTGTTTTGCATAAAACGCTCAATCATGATTAGCCCAAGCTGCAAGTTTGTACTGACACCACAAGGTGTCGAAATCACAAACGACCTAATGGAGTCGTAGGCCAAACAAATCTACTACGACTCAGAACAATGAAACGCTTGTTAAAACGAATTCGAATATGATGCTTTCAATACATCATATGGTGTCTTGAATTGAATATGTGTAATGAACAAGTTCAAACAATTGAATTTGATTTCGGCGCAAGCCGACAATAAATACACGTATCGACAAGAAAACTTTCGACATGGTCATAACGAAAAACCATGTATGTAACTTGAAAAGAAAATAAATTTCAAGAAAATGTGTTGACTTGATAACAAAGAAGCCAACAATTTCAATAATGCGGGTCATTCGAATCACAAATCAAAAATTATATTTAGCGAAATAATATTTGAACTTTGATGAAACGCTTATTCGAAACGAAACCACATGCGTAACAAACGATGCATGCGTATCATATGAATTTTCAAGAAATGAAGCAAATGAATATTCGCTATACTGAAAGAAATGATCGTGATACAATGACCATCAAGAGGAGTAGAGATGCGAAAATCTACTCAGTAAATGTGAAAGTCGAAATTTCAATAAAAGAAATTTAAGGACTTTATCTGGAGTTGCATGTGATAACCAGTCGTTAGGTGACATTACCATAGCGTATTCGTCGTTATTCGGATAGGGGGGGAACACGGTGACTTGCGTCTTTTCCTTAGCATGACTCGTGTCGTTTGCAGGACCGCGTGCCCGCTGCCGCTTCCTGATCGATAGTCGTATGTGACGTACTTCAACCTCCGTTGATGTATAGTTTAAGTCTCACGTATGCCTGTGCGCTAGCGTTTTGTTTGCGTAGAATGTGATGCACTCCGACATCTGTTGATGTAAAATTTGAGTTCTATGTATTCTCGTGCACTAGCGTTTCGTTATGCGTAGGCTGCCTGCTCGGGAAGTTAAAACATCATAGACAATATGTATAATTGTGTGTGCCCGAATTAATATTTGCAGTTCCTACGTGATGACCTTTAATGAACTTTAACATAAGTTTCCGAAGGTCTTAAATGCATGTTTCCTAAGCTCTCAGGGTTTTGTGTACTGTATGCGACTGTTTTGTGTACCGTGTATAAAACACCACTATAGCGTATGTTTGAAATCAAAATTTTGACTGTTTGTTTTTCGGCAACGGTTGGAGACCACATTCGAGTACTAGGCGTTCTGTATGTATTCAACATTTGAATAATCTAAGTCCCCAGAGAAATATGAGGTTAGAGCCTAGGTATCTCTACAGAGAACCCTATTCGCTGTAACCTAAAGCTCTGATACCAATCTGTCACACCCCGAAATATCAGAGCATTGGCGTGACTGGACTGGCATCTTCATTGCACAGCGGAAGTAAATAAGCTAAGTCTTTTAGTATGTGAACGCCCACTAAGTACTCGACTCTTCATGGTTCTCCTATTCCAACCGTGCCTTGTCTTAGAACTGTAACCTGAGAAAGAAACATGCGAAAAATCAACATAAAGTTGAGCGAGTTCATAGTTTGTTTGTAAAAGATTTGAAATAAATCTTTTTGAATAACCGGTTTTTGAAGTATTGTTGAGAAAACGAATTTAAAATCATTTTCATATATAAATCACGTTTTCATGTGTACCCCACGTACTCATGTATAATTCAAGTTTTTCTTGAGTACCCCACGTACTTTAAGTATAATCCAATCTCTTCTTGAGTACCCCACGTACTCAAGTACTCATTAATTTTTAGTATGGTATGAATTTCATGTAATTAAAATATTCCTGTAAATATCAGGATTGTTAATGGGTTGCAAAGCCATTAACATGTGACACGTCATAGGAAGTCACCAAACCTAAGGCATTTAACTGGTATATTCTGAGACACAAAAGCACTCCTCGGTTCTCGCCCCGACCGGGAGTGTGGCTGCCAGGCACCCGTTAGATCTAACCTTTTGTTCTGCGGTCTGAATGTATACGTTGATTAATGGTGCTTCTGTACCCTATTCGTGACACTATTTCTCATAACGCATCCTACTTGGTTCTCGTCCTCACCAAGCGCGTTTCTTGTTATCATTTCTCATAGCGCCTCATACTTGGTTCTTGTTCTCACCAAGTGCGCTTCTCATATCCTTATATCTCGTCACACTTGGTTCTCGTTCTCACCCAGTGTGCTTCTCGTGTTTTTATCATACCATTTGTATACATTTTAACATTTGTATTTTGTAAACTCTTGTATTTGTATTTTCCCGTAGTTTGGAAAACTAAAATTCGTGTGTAAAAGCTTGTTTGAAAACCGGTAAAAACATAAGCTTTTCGTAAACCATTTGTGTCAGATAAATCTTGTCTAGATCAATGGTTTATAAATATGTAATTCTTGTATGCTTTGCAAAAAGTGCATGTCTTTCCACCCCGAAAACATTTAGAAAAATGTAAAACCGTAAAAAGGTTGGGGTTATGAACTCACCTGAATATTCCTGTGCAAAGCTAGCTAATTACGACTTCGCGATGTCGTTTCCAAGACGTGACTCGCTATCGTGCATTCTACAATATTCCTAACACGGAATATCTAATAAGTTTCTGAATAACGCAGTAACTAACTACGTGTAATCGAGGTCTACCGAATCGTTAATCGAACGATATGACGGTAAATTGTCAACTTAAAAGAAGCGAAAAAGTTGTACTTGTTAGCTCGTTTTAAGAAGTCGTATGTTGATGTAAAGGAATATTCGTATGAATGTAATATATAATAAATTCGTATTATATATATTTCGTCTTGTGTATATTTGCCAAAAATATACGTATATGTCGTTTCGGCGTTTATAATAAATATAAAAAGTTATATTTATTTTATCGGAACTTCATCGAGTCGTTGAATAGATAGACTGTATCTATTTTGTAAAAGAATTCGCGTGTTTGAAATAAATATATATCTATATTTATTTTATAAAACAAGATCGTGTTGTTTGATATAAATATACAACTATATTCATTTATAAAAATGAATTCATGTTGTATGATGTTTGAAATAAATAGATAAGTTATATCTATTTTATAAAAGAATTGTTGTTTTTGTTTGCCGTTTGAAGTAAATTACATTTACTTTCATAAAAGAATTAGTCGAATTTTCGAAGTCTAAAAAAAATAAATATAATAACTATATTTATTTGTTGTAAGTAATTTTCGACTCGTCGTTTTCGTAAGTTGTAACTTGTTGTCGAAAGAACTTTATATTCGTATCTCGTTTTTATAAAAGTCGCTCAAAAGAACGTTTTGTTTTATAATAAAACTCGTTTTATTTTACGGATTTCTCGAAAAACGGGCAGAGTTTCCTCTGTTTTTGGACGCCCCGGACAACCAAGTTGTCGTAATTTTATCAAGATTCATCAATATAATCAAACAATAAGTATGTATGAAATTTTCGTCAAAAAGCGCCAAATATTAAATGTATATAATCACTAAATAAGCGATGGTTCGAGCTCGTTCACGTGTAATGAATTATAGAGATAACGTAACGAAATAAATACGCCGTTAATTTTTACCAAGTCTTTACGCCGAGTGAGCTGACTGAGTTGACCGAGTCAACTGAGTTGACTCGCTTCGTTGACTGAGTTGACTCGGTTGACCGAGTCAACCGAAACCGAGACTGAATCTGAGCCAAAACCGATCCACGACCGAACCGAGCCTATTTGAACTGAACTGAGTTGACTGAGTTGTCCATGTGGACCTGCTGTTGACCCGAGTTGACCGAGTCAAAACTGAAATTGACCGTCTGACCGAACCGCGAGACCCGAGCCGAACCGTCGACCGTGTTTGACCAGATTGACCCGAACTGTTGACCAGCGTTGACCGAAACCCGCATCGCTGATTCTGAACCCAAACCGGCTGACATGAATCGTGACCCGAGATTAAAACCCGTTTCCCACCATAACTCAGATCGCGAATCCGTTGGACCGAGACACGGACCGGGACACCCGAACAGAAATCTGCTGGGTAATGGCAAGAACCGCTGGACCAAACGCCGACCGTCGGACCGAGACAAAAACCACCAGTCTGAGACAGGGACCACCGGTCACCATCACCACCGCCGGTTCTTCCACCGCCGCCGCCGTACAGCTTCCGACGCGGCTCCGATAGCCGTCGGGACTCACCGTCATCACCAGAAAACAGAATCGACCGGCGGTCCGAGCTTTTGACCGCCGGTTCTTCATCTCTTCCGGGGTCTCTCTTTCGGTCTCTCTCTCTCTCCTGTCTCCTATCTTCGTCTTCGCCGTCGCACCACTGTCTCCGCCGGAGCTCCGCCACTGATCAGCCGGCTCCGATCGCCGGCCTTATGTCGAGAGAAAGAGAGAGCCGTGTGTGTGGGTATAGGTGATTGAATAGCATGTGTGGGTATGTATGATGTATTCTGGTGTATACATCAGATGTATAGGTCTCGAGAGAGAGAGTAGTTGTGAGAGGGTGTTTGGCTTAATGTGTGTTATCTGTGCTTAATTGAATGAGAGAGAGAGAGGGGCTTTATTTGCTGTGTGTGTAGTGGATGTATTTATAGACCACAATGACTTTTATGTCTATTGTGTATTTGCATTTCATTCAGCTCTTATGTTTTATCATAATAGTTAAAGATCTTTTGTAGAGATCTTGTGTTTCAATATTAGATGGCAAAATCTTATAAAGATTTTATAGAGGATTTTACAAGATTATCAAATCTTGAAGAGATCTAATATATATGTGTAGGTTTAGGCTTGTGGGTGTTGGGCTTGGGCCCAGGGCCCACAAGCCCATTGCAAGTGCAAGTGGCCCGTACTTCCTACGAGACCCGTCGTCAAAACCCTGAACTCCATTTAACGTCAAAAATTAAAATACACAAAAATACGGCCGGTAGTCGTTGTTTGCACGCCCGTTCGTCGATCACGGTAATAATTGCGAAAAAATTGTATCGTTGCCGTCTTTAATCCGTTTTTCGATCCGGTTTCGACTGTAGTTACTAAAATTAAATTACGAAGCTAAAATATATCGTAAAAATTTAATATTTGTCGGCGTTGTCAGTATTCTGTTCGGTTTCAATCCGTTGCCGTTTAACGTTTCACCGGTTTCTCTGTAAACCATCATTCGCGCACTGTAAAGACGGATAGACGTTCCCAGGCACTCCAAAGGCCTAATTAAGTTAATTCGCGCTGTAAACACTATTTATTATCGCGTTAATTACTTGTTAATCACGTAATTAAGAGCCGTAAATCGCCGGTTGTCACATAATCCCTTCGTTTGATCACCCTTTAGCCAATAACCATAAAACCTTTTTTTCTTTTAAACTCGTCTGATGGAAATTAGATTATAGGAGTTAAGTTTGTATAGTGGTATTTGTTTGTTTGCATAAAAAAAATCAGAAATATACGAAAAAGAATAGAAAAATCATTGAGAAAAGAACAAAAAAAAATTGTGTTTCTAGTTGTTGAATAAAAGGTGAAAATCATTGCCTTATAGTTGATGTTTATAGTTTACTTGAGTTTAGTTGTGTTGTAATAAAAATCGAATTTTCATCACCTTAGCTACTCTAAATATCCTATTTCCTACCCTTAGCCTAGCCCCATTACAACCCTTACAAAGACCTTATGACTTGTGCTTAGTATTCGTGATCGGTGGTGGAGAATGATTGAGTTGCAAGCCTATGCGGGTACGTGTTCTAATCGGTGTTGAGCGATTAATTATTGAAGTGCTAATACATTATACACATTAGCCAATTTTTAAGCCGAGTGGAGAGAACATTGTGAGGGATATGTACGACTTGTTAGTTTTACGGGCGGGTTAATCTTGGCTAACCATTATTATATGTGATTATTCACTTGACCGGTAAATATGTGAAAATTGTAAAGAATTTGAACTTTTGTATGACAATAGACCTTAACCTTAGTCTCGGGAATTTTGAGTAAATTCGTTGTTTGACCTTTGTGAAAGTGAAAAACAGTTTTGCTTGAGGGCAAGCAAAAGTCAAGTGTGGGGATGTGATACGTGGTTGAAAACCGGTGTTTGTTATTGCATAACTTGATGTTTTTACATAAGTTTTAATTTTGGATAGCCTACTTTTAATCAAAAATGTGTTTTGCAGGTTTGATGGAGTTTAAGGAGCTTTTCGGGAGCTTTACGAGTCATCGGGTCCAAAACCGGAGCACCGGGACGCGTTACGGATCAACCGGGAGTGCGAGAAGTGAAAAATGGAAAGTTCGTATTGAAGAGGCCGTCGCCGACGGGCTAGAGGCTGTCCCAGACGGGCTCTAGAAACACCCGTCGGCCAGAAACACCCGTATCCAGCAAAGTAAGGCGTCGGCAGAAAAAGTCATCAGGCGAACCCGTCGGCGACGGGCAATAGTTTCTCAGATCGCTATTTTTTTTTGGATTTTTGGGTTAAGTTCGATTCTTATTGGTTCAAGGGGTATGTAAGACGGGAGTTACACTTGGTTTTGAAGATTTGAACTCATCTTGGTGTCATATTCAACTATCTACCATCTCTATTCATCACCAATTCCATCTAGCATCTACAACATCACCCGAATCAAGAACATCATCATCATACACAATCCCCAATTCATCCTAAACCCTAATTCTCCATACCTCATTCCATTACTATCATCTATCACCAAAATTTTCAACATCCACCAATTCTCCATCATTCAAGCTTCAAGATGGTCCAATTCGTGTTTCAATCATCCGGTGTTCAAGCTTCCTCAACCATGAGCGGCTAATCACCTTGGTTTCACCCCGGTGTAGGTAGTTGTTAAATTTAGGGTTTTGAATTGTTCTTGATTCAACTTTGTGACAAATTGTATTGATTTTTGAAACCTTTGACAATAGTTTACATTTGTTTCGTATTCGTAAATTGTCAAACGATGTTAAAAGTTATGACTTTACGAAATGGTTATGTGTAGTTATGCATTGTCTTGGTTAGGTTTTACTTGTGTTGATTACAAAGTGCATTCTTGTCCGTTCTTTGAAACGTTGATAGTTATTGGCACCTAAGTCATGGTACACTAAATCCGCTAATCGTATACAATTGAGTTGAATCTAAAAACTTGTAGAAACCCTTGGTTGGCAATTACCGAAACCGGGTGTGAACCCTTTTCCTTATTATTGTTTTAGTAATCAATCTTTCTTGAAATTGTTAATTAGTAGTTGTTAATCAATTCTAGCACTTCCATTAGTTCAAATTCACATATTTCAACTAAACAAAGAAAACAAATATCATAGCAAGCTTCATAATTGTGACACTTCTCTATAATTCAACCGAATCCACTCGCAAACCACATACTCTTCGTGGTTCGACCCCTTGCTACCACTAACTATTTGTTAAGGGTAATTTGGGCATATAAATATTATCTTTGACCGGAGCGCGACACTCCAATCATCACCTTCAAGTTCCTCTTCACATGAATTTCACTAAATCAAGTTATACCACATACCTCATGCTTGGTAAGCGTAGATGATCGCGAATTTAAGATCATGCATCAATTATATGTTGAAACCTTCTTTGATTTTGTTATTTTCTTGAGATTTTGAGGGAAGTCTCCCCCCCCCTCTCTCTATGTACGACTCACACACACACATGTGTGTGTTTTAATTTCTTTTCCATTTTATATTTTCTCCTTTTAGACTTAACCAATTTTAGTCCCTTATGTTTGGTTAGTATTTTGTTTGCTTAATAACTCATTTATCTCTTAGTATTTAAATCTACATCTAACTAAGTTAGATAACATAGTTATTTTTATCTCATGGCATACATAAAAATGTACTAGTTAATAAACTTTGGTTTTGCGCGTTACCGGGTACGACTGACCTGTTTTAAATTTTAAGTCTCAGTAGCCTGAGCCTTTTAAGACTTTGATTGCTAAGAGAATTTGTTTATCCTTTATTTTACATTAGGTTTATTTAATTAAATCCTAATATTTATCGGGTTCACTTTTACCTCAAACGGTTTTTTACCCGTTCATCACAATTAACTTGGTTTAATTACCAAACCTGTTTTAGGGGTGTTATACTCAAATGTTGATGGAATCGGTGATTTCTCCATATCAGGGGTATGAAATGGTAGGGTTTGTTCACTAGAGACATACCAACGATATGTGGGTGTTTGGTCCAAAAGGGTGTGAAGATGGGGTATTTGGAGGAAGATGGGTGCATTAGTTGGAAGGTGGTGTTGGTATCAGTGCTAGATGGTGAGGGGTGGTGGTGGCAGGTGATGATGGTGGTGGTGGTGAATGATTGTTTTCTAGAGAGAGATAGAGAGAAGCGATGAGAGAAGAGAACGGGGAAAAGAGTGTGGGTAGCGGTAAAGTAGTAATTTCAACACTCATTTAACGGCTAATAACTAAATAACGGAAAAGGGCGCATAATGTTAAACTTAAAAACTACAAGCACACATGTGGCAAAAAAAGTTAGGATATGCAAATTGCACTTTTCTCTTTACTTTATTAGCATATGTGAACTCAGATTGGGGTAAGTGCCTTGGGTCTCGTAGGTCTATTACTAGGTCATGTATATTTCTTGGAAACAACTTGGTGGTTTGGAAAAGTAAGAAACAGTCAACTATTTCTAGGTCTTTAGCTAAGGCTGAGTACGAGTTAATGTGTTCCATTGCATGTGAGATCATGTGGTTAAATAATGTGTTAGAAGGGTTGTATTGTAATAATAAAACGACAATTTCTATTGCTGCAAATCCAGTATTTAATGATCGGGTAAAGCATTTTAAGTTGGATTTGTTTTTCTTAAGAGGGTAAATCTCTAAATAAATTATTAAAACTGTTGGTGTGGGTTCAATAAAACAATTGGCTGATATATTCACTAAGGGAGTGTTGGTTCAACAACATCAAGTTTTATGTGAATCAACTCAGTATGTTTGTTCCTTTTAGGTAACGAAATCGTGTGTGTGTGGTGGGGGGAGGGTTATAAAATACATCTATAAATATAATCACCTTCATTATCCTTATTTATTTTACTTATGTTATATTTTTGTGTTTTGTGTATTGGGCGATGAATAATGGATTTCGTGAAAGGAGCATGGACTTGGGTGGCTTGGAGGAGAAATGGGTTCAAACAAGTTGCGTAGGCTGAAGGCTTTGGAAGCTGGTTCGTGGGTTTGGATTGTTCGTCGGGTCAAGACAGAGCCGGCTATGATGGTGTGTGGGGAGGACCTCCGCACAATGCCCGTGATTTTGAAAGGCACGTGATTTTTAAAAAAAAATTGATATATATATATATATATATATATATATGTTATTTTAAAAAAAACTGTAAGTACATACCAATTCCAATATAGGCTCATTATCAAATATTATTCTATGGTTTATAATTTAGCCCACTTGACATTAGGTTTATTAGGCCCAATACTAATATGATTTTAATAAAAATAATAAAACACAGGGCCAATTGATGTTGAATTGTCGTTGATTATCAAAAATTTCTTGGTCTCCTAGAATCTGAAAGGACGAACAAAAAACTTATCAGACAAAGAAAATCATCAATTTATCATTCTTTAGAACTTCGCTGGCCTGGGATGGGCGATTTAGACGTTGTTGGCCTGCTGCGAACAAGAACAACATCAAAAGCTATTGGCCTGCTGCGAACAAG
The DNA here is from genome assembly GCA_030545235.1 of Helianthus tuberosus. Taxonomy (NCBI): domain Eukaryota; kingdom Viridiplantae; phylum Streptophyta; class Magnoliopsida; order Asterales; family Asteraceae; genus Helianthus; species Helianthus tuberosus. The sequence goes on along the minus strand of CM060429.1, from coordinate 160,998,392 downwards.
AACATCACATGCTGATTCTGAAATTCTGATTTCCGAACATAAAGTCAGAAGATTCAGAACTCAAGAGGTCCCTTCGTTTAGTGTTATTGACTTATTGTGTAATTGTGTTAAACTGTTAGTCCATTAATTATTGTTAAGCTTTAATTATGACTATTGAGTATAAGATTAAGATTATTGATTGTTGTTGAGTATTGAATTCTTGATTAATCTCGAAATTGTGATTGTGAAACATCGATCATTATTGTTAACTGAACATTGATTATTCTTGTTAGGCGTTAATAGCTCCTAAACAAGCATCCGGATGGCAAAAACGACAAAAGAGAAAACAAGCGGTATGTACGAATACTATGTTAGTTATTATGATAGTTAACTCATTAGAATACTATGATTTTGTCATTATCATAATTGCATTGTTTATCAAATACTACAATTTTTGCCATTTTCGTAATTGTAATGTTTATCGCTAAAGCATATGGGCACATTTTTCGAGCTCGAACCGGGTACGTGAATTCTTAGAGACGCCACTAGGTCAAGACCAAGACTTCCTATATAACTTAAAGCTCCATTCTAGCTCCTGATTCCCAAATATATTACACATACACTTTAGATTTCTCTCTCCACTTTAGGCGATTATGGTTTAATACGAGAGTTTATCAAATTCATCTTGAATTTGATTATTGTGTATGATAGATGTTAGTTTGTTCTAAGAAATTATGGTGTTGATGATCTCTAGTAGTTGTGTAGATCATTTGAATCTTTTTGTAATTAATCTAAGATAACTTTTAGGGTTAATACATCTGGTTTGGATATCTAGTTGTGATTTGTGTTAGATCTACAATGAGTATTGGTTTGGTCAAAAATCACACAAGGATAATGTAACCAAATCTGATTTTTGTGAGGTTAGATGCTTGATTAAATGAACAAATGTATAAACAAGAAATGAATGATGAACACAAGGTTTTATACGAGGAAAAAGCCCTTGATCAATGAATGATCTTCGGCATACAAAACCTCGGATAATGAAAACTATCACTATCAACTATATTGAACAATAAAGTCTACAACTTTGGATGATAACAAGCTTGATACAATGATTGCTAGTGTGATAGTGTGTGTAATCGCCAACTGTTTGTAGAGAGTTCGAATGTGTGAATTTGTGTCACTATATTTCTAAATAAAGCTTGTTATCCCCTTCAAAAATAGAAAAAGTCTAACAAACTAACTATCCGAAATATGTGCTAGCTTCCCCACGATTACCACAACAGTCATGAAGCTTTTGCACCTGCACAAATGTGGAGCATGTTCCCCTAGAATATCGGCAAGACCAAGTCTCCTTCGAATACACCTGCAAAATAAGCTAAAGGATGATGGAAACAATTGTTAGTTTAGAATAATAAAGAGGATCCTGGATCCTTAGCCTCCCTGTACCATTTCCTGAGGATCCTTGATCCATACTGAACTGAGGATCTTAACCCAGGCTATACTGAGGATCCGTGATCCATAACCAATAAAATTATATCCCTAACAATTTCCCACAAACATGACTAGTCGAAATTTAATTAGATAGTCATGTTTCATGAATACGCGGACTAGCCGTTGCAAGTGGATATAGCCGTTACAGGCTGATGTCAGCAATAGTCATCCCTGCAACAAATAATCATTATAAATAGGATAAGGATTAGGGCGATCTATGCATTTAAATTCGAGTCACTTCCCCTTTAAATCCACATTTGAAGATCACCACGGGTATCTCCTTCTTCCTTCTCTCTAATTTTCTTCTTTTCGATCCCCTATTCCTTAAGAATCCATGGCAAAGATGAGCACACGATCCTCTCATGCCAAGGATCCCAGACAAGATAGCCCTCTGAAAAGTCAGGGCCTAACCAAAATCCCCTCCATGGAACTCTGCCGTTTCACTGATCCTGAAATAGATCAGTTACGCCACTGTTTTCCAAACGGCACCATTTTCAGACCCTTCGACTCTTCGATGAGGAGCGACTGTCTATCGGAGACCTGGATCACCTTTCCTGCAGCCCCTTTTCACATAGGCTTTACATATCCTTTCCCCACTCTCACACAGGGCTTCTTCACACTCACCGGTCTGTGCTACATCCAAGCCATGCTGATGATATGGAGAGCTTTATACACACTTGAGCACATCATAGAACATGTGGGAATTGATATTGGCTTATCTGAGTTGAGCCGATTATACAATTTAGTCAGCCATGGTTCTCACCGATTTCTCTTCAAATCCAAACCCCAGCAACCTCATCCAATTCTGAAAACCACTAAGAACGACTCCAACTGGAGGAATCAGTTCTTCTTCGTAAGAAGAGACTCCATTCCAAATGGGAGTCACCTTCCAAAGAAGTGGAACACCCAGGGTAGGATATAGGATCCTTAGGCCAGGACCATAGAATCTTTCTGGAAGCTTGATCTTGCCATTAGAACATTCCAACCCAAAGCAAAGGATTCTCAAGAGATCTCCTCCGGTTCCTACACCATGTCTAGTAAGTATCCATACTTGTATATATATAAATGTTTAATGAAAATAAGATATGAATACTTATCTGTGTGTTGTGCTTGTAGGTGCTGTTAAATCTTCCAAATTTGCTTCCAGGTTCAGCGTGGGCGATATCCAGGAATATGTATCCCCACGGTCTATTAAGAAGGAGCTGGCTGCAAGCCAGAGCATGCCAGAGGCCAAGGTACTAGCACCAAGGCTAAAGGAAGCAAAAGGAAGAAACCCGCTAAACCCACTGAAGGCCTCCCTCTGATGGAACGTCAAATCCAAGAATATGTCTCCGAGGTAAGGATTTCGCGTCCTGAAATTTACATTTCTTTTGAGGATAAAGGATCCTGATTGTTGAATTCTTTCTGTGCAGAAATTGGTTGAAGTCCAGATCCTCCTAGACCAAGATGTGGCCGAAGCTGAATAGAAGAACCTTGACCTCCAGGCCATCGCAGTTGCCAAGGATAAGAAGATCTCCCAGCTTGAAAAAGAAAACAAGGCACTGCAAAAGGAGTTGCTGCTTGCTGAGATCACTGCCAACAAGGAGAGGATGGAGGTCATGGAAGGTGCCAAACACTCTGCTGCCGTTGTGATGCTAAAGATCAAGATTCAAATGGCCAAGGAAGCTACTGATCCTTCCTTCGACGGGTCTGAGTGGGATGTAGAGGCATGGACCAAGAGGCTGGCTGAGCTCGGTGATGATGAGGAACCTGAGGGGGTGCTGGCTACTGAAGTTGGAGGCAGTGGAATCAAGGATCCTGAGGAGGCAACGACTGGTGGCAGTGGTGAAGGTGATGAAGAGAAGGTGGATGAAGCAGCAATGGTGTGAGCTGCACAAATGGGCGATGATGGAAAATTCTAGACGTGGCCGGAGCCCAGTTTTTATGGGTTGGTAGTTTTTTGGCTATGATGTTTTAAAAAATGATGGTAATAACTTAAGACAATAGCTTTAGGGTTAAGGATCACTGATCATTTGGACAATAAGTGGGGTAGCAAAGGTGGATGGGTCCTTCTGTTTGTGGAGGATGAACCCTTTGATGCCCCTCGCCTTTTTATTTCCTGCATGACTATAAACCTTGTTAATATGGACACCCTTTGCCAACCCAAGTGGACCGGCCACATTTTGCTGGTAGAAGCTTGGGTTGGCAATTTTGACAACCTTTTTAAAGGGTTTAAATGATAAATAAATAAAACTTTAACTTTTGGCTACCTTTTGTGTTGTCTATTTTATGTTGTTTTATATACATTTATTTGTCAATTTCCATTCCAAAACTTTAGGGTTTATAACTGTTAGAAAGGATATCAAATGTATATAAAAATCAGTTTAAGTTAAAAGGTTATATACTATATGATCAAGGATCATATATCCTGTTGTCAAAGGATAAGGATATAATTAACAAACCAAGAATAAGGCTAAGGTAAATAAGGATCATACCAGAGAATCCAAGTTAGGATCCTATATCCTTAATACTTACGACTTTGTCAAAATACAAGAACCAGCAGAAAGTTAGGATCCTGGATCCTTAACTGTTTAACTTTGGAAACCTGTAATAATATATTACTTGGGACTAAGCCAATCATCTTAGAAAGAAAACATTAGTAACTGGGGACAAGCCCAACAATTTGGGGACAAGCCCAAAAACTGGGGACAAGCCCAAAAACTGGGAACAAGCCCAAAAAATCTTGTGTAAATTGGAGTATGGCCCAAACTGGCGACTATCCAAACTTAGTGACATGAAGTTGCCAAAATCTTAGCTAACGTGAAAATGTTAGAAACCTTAGGAACGGATGTATGGTACATCTACCATTATACTTAGGATCCTAAATACAACCATTACAATGAAATTGTCAGCCCCTAAAGCGGGTATTGGTCCCATTGCCTTGAACTATACTAGGATAATTGTGCTCAACTGGAGAAGGTGTAAGAACCTGATTCGTAGGAGGTAATAGATACCTTAGACTGGGGACTAGCCCAAAAACTGGGGATAAACCCAAAAACTTTGGAGAGTTGGCCAACTACTTTGATCTTCTGTAAAACGATGACGACTCTGCAAAAGCTTAAACTTTATGAAAATAGATTTTAATTGATTAACATCTTTGACTTATGATAAATAATAAGTGCAATATGAATGAAAATGAAAGTAAAGTGTTACCAAAGACAGAATCATATATCCTTTGAGGATCCCGGATCCTTAAACAGAATATTGCCATGACTGAGGATCCCTGATCCTACTTACATGAAGTACTTTTTCAAATGGACAGCATTCCAAGCCCTTGGTAAGAGATCACCATCCATTGTTAGCAAGCGATATGCCACATTTCCTGCCTCAGCTTCTATTAGATAGGGGCCTTCCCATTTTGGTGCTAGCTTGCCATCAGCAGGATTCATGGTATTTTGAAATGTTTTCCTCAACACCATGTCACCAACTTGAAACTTTCTGATCCTGACATTCTTGTTGTAGGCCCCAACCATTCTTTGTTGATAGCAAGACAACCTTATCCTTGCTAAATTCCTGAGTTCTTCTATGGATCACGGATGCTTGTTCTTGCAGTAGGAACTACCATCTCTGTAGGGATCACTGATTCAGCTCCAAAGACCAAAGAAAATGTAGTTTGACCAGTAGCATTCTTGGGAGTTGTTCTATCAGCCCATAACACATAAGCTAGCTTTTCTGCCCACTTCCCTTTCTTGGATCCAAGCTTCTTCTTCAAGTTGTTGATGATGATCTTGTTGGATGATTCTGCTTGACCATTAGCTTGTCGGTGAACTGGTGTGGATGTTATCATTCTAATCCCCCAGCTGTCACAAAAGTTAGTAGTTCGGCTCCCAATGAATTAAGATCCATTATCACAAACAATTTCAGAAGGTAGCCAAATCTAGTAATGATCTTTCTTTTGATAAAGGATATAACTTCTTTCTCTCTAACTTGTGCAAAGGCTTCAGCTTCTATCCATTTGGAGAAGTAACCAGTCATAGCTAACATGAATACTTTTCCTCATGGTGCCTTAGGAAGTTTACTAACTATGTCCATCCCCCATCTCTTGAATGGCCAGGAAGAGGATATAGGATGCAGAAGCTCAGCTGGTTGATGAAGGATATTGCTATGTCGTTGGCAAGCATCACATTTCTTTGCATATTCCACAACATCCTTCTTCATTATGGGCCCAATAATATCCTGTTCTGAGGATCCTTGAGAATAGTGATCTGCCCCCAGTGTGGTTCCCTCAATCTCCTTCATGAAAATCCTTCAGAACGTTTTGAATTTCTGGATCCTCGATGCACTTTAGATATGGACCTGCAAGAGATCATTTATATAAGATGTTATTTGATAATGTAAATTGAGATACCTTAACTTTGAAAGCTCTAGGATTTTCTCTAGCAGGGATTTCTCTATGTTGTATATATCTCAGGATTGGAAGGATCCAGGATCCTGAATTTGATTATGAATCATCACTAGGTATAATTGCAGAATCCTCCACTATCTCCATGGCTAGGTTATCCTCAATAGCAGGGGTTAAGATATGAATGATGGGTATCTTAACATTTTCTGGAATCTTCAAAGATGATCCAAGATTAGCTAAGGCATCAGCTTCTGCATTTTCTTCCCTGGGTACTTGTGTCAAACTAAAAGAAGCAAAATAGTTTGCCAATTTCTTGACTATCTCAAGATATTTGATTAGCCTTTCACCTTTGATAGAATAAGAACCATCATAATGGTTAGTAATTAATAAAGAATCGGCATGTACCTCAAGATACCTGATCCTCATATGCTTAGCAATTTGCAAACCTACTATTAGGGCTTCATATTCAGCCTCATTATTAGTGATTTGGAAAATGTCCCCCCTGTGGCGATTTTAGTAGTATGCCTAGTCTAGTTCCCTTGACATTTGAAGCTCCATCTATGAAGAGTATCCAAGGATCCTTAGTCTCTTCAAGTTGTTGAACTTCCAATTCAGCTTCCCTTTGTAGATCACTACTGATATCAGCCACAAAGTCAGCTAAGGCCTGGGATTTAATGGCAGTTCTTGGTTCATATTTGATGTCATATGCACTAAGCTTGACTGCCCATTTTGCCATCCTTCCTGACATTTCAGGTTTTCTGAGTACATTCTTTATTGGAAAGTTAGTCTTAACAATAATAGGATGAGTTTCAAAATAATGACGTAATTTAGTAGATGCCATGATTAAAGGAAGAATAAGGGGCGGTTTGGTAGCCTCTGAATGGTCATTAAGAGGCTACCTCTTAATGGAACCATTAAGAATTTTATCAATGAGAAGGTAGAAGAATGTGACATGTGATGATTTACCATTCAGAGGTTACCTCTTAACCATTCAGACTTGAGGTTATCTCTTATTCATTCAGATGTTTTAAACCATTAAGAGGTAGCATCTGAATGGTCATTAAGAGGCTACCAAACAGACCCTAAGTTTCTCTAAATGAGAGTACCTGGACTCAGCATCAAGTAGACTTTTACTTACATAGTATATAGGATGTTGAGTACCTTCATGATCCTTAACAAGGACCGCACTTACTACTTTAATAGAAACAACTAGGTATAAGGATAGTGTTTCTCCATTTTTTGATTTCATCAAAGCTGGAGCTGAGGATAAGTAATCCTTGAGGGCCTTGAGGGCATTTTCATGTTTCTCAGTCCATTCAAACTTCTTATTCTTTCTCAGGATGTCATAGAACTCTTTGGATTTCTCTGATGACTTTGAGATGAATCTGTTCAAGGCTGCGATTCTTCCTGTCAATCTTTGCACATCCTTAGCATTGGCAGGAGATTTGATGTTCACAATGGCCTTGATTTGTTCTGGACTTGCCTCTATCCCCCTTTTTGTCACTATGTAACCTAAGAATTAACCAGCTTTTACTCCATAGTGGCATTTTGAAGGATTCAATTTCATGTTGTATTTATCAAGGATATCAAATGTTTCTTCCAAATCCTTAAGATGATCCTCAGCTCTTTTGGACTTAACCACAATGTCATCTATATAGACTTCCATTGTGTGTTCAATCTGTTCTTTAAACATCATATTTACTAGCCTTTGGTATGTAGCACCTGCATTTCTTAGTCCAAAGGGCATAGCAATATAACAATAGATACCAGTACGGGTCATAAAAGCTGTATTCTCTTGATCAGATGGTTCCATCTGAATTTGTTGGAATCCAGATGAAGCATCCATAAAAGTTAACAACTCATGACCCGCTGTAGCATCCACCATGGAGTCAATGTGGGGTAAAGGGAAAGGATCCTTAGGACATGCCTTGTTTAAATCAGTAAAGTCAACGCATACCCTCCACTTTCCATTCTTTTTCTGAACAACTACCACATTGGCTAGCCATCTTGGATACTTAACTTCTCTAATCATACCTGCCTTGAGCAATTTGTCTACCTCCTCTTGGATGATAGCATTTCTTTCAGGTGCAAACTTCCTCCTTTTCTGATGTATTGGTTTGAAGGACCTGTCAATGCCAAGTTTATGAGTAATAACGTCTTTAGAAATACCTGTCATGTCTTCATGTTTCCAAGAAAAGGTAGCTTTTCTTCTTCTCAAGAAGGATACTAAATCCTGTTCAATACTGTCAAGGATCCTGGATCCTATAAATATATTGGATTCAGGATCCTCTGGATTTAGCAAAATATCCTTGACATCCTGCTCTCTCGCCTCTAAGATATCCCTCGGAGGATACTTTAATTGCTATGCCTCCCTAGGTCTTGAGGCTAGCTTCATTGATGATGTGTAGCAATTCTTGGCTTCTTGCTGATCACTCTCATTCTTCACCACACCCTATGGAGTAGGGAGCTTCATACATTGATGATAAGTTGAGGGGACTGCTTTCATATCATGTATCCATGGCCTGCTAAGAATAACATTACCGCAAGATAAGCAATCAATGACACAAAATTGTTTAACAGAATTTACTCCCTCTATATAAATAGGAAGTTTGATGTCCCCCAATGTATTCTTGGTCTCTCCACTGAATCCCACAAGGACAGATGATCTTGGAATGATCTCGGATTCAGGAATGTTCATTCTTTTGAGAACATCAAGTTGGATAATGTTCACTGAGCTTCCCCTATCAATGAGAATCCTGCGAACAAAATGGTTAGAGATAAATAATGTAATGACAAGACCATCATGATGAGGATCCTGTATATCCACACGATCATTTTCATCAAAGGATATGATTTTGTCCTGTGTAAGGATGGAAGTTCGAATAGGTCTATCCCCATTCTCCATCTTTGTCTCTTTTGCATGCCTCTTAGCTGCTGAAAATGAAGTGCCACATATGTCAGATCCACCGGAGATGAAATTAATGATTTGGGCATCGGCTGGTGGAGCAGGAGCTTTTTCAGGAATTTTCTTAAGATCCTGGATCCTTGATTTCTTCCTTCCGAACAGCTCTTTCAAGTATCCTTTACTCAATAGGTAACCAATCTCTTTCCTTAGTGCTATGCACTCATCCTTGAGATGACCAAAGTCTTCATGATAAGCACACCACTTTGATTTATCTTTGGTAGCAGCTGGCTTGTCATTCTTTCTTAGCCACCTAGCTTTATCACCTAAATTCTGCTTAGCAAGGATTAGTTAACTATTATCAACAGCAAAACAATACTCAGAAAGAGGAGGACAATCTTCATCATCTTCCTCTTGTTCCACAGCATGCACATTCTGATTATCAGATTTGTTGTATGGCTTGGATTTGTTATTTCTGAAATAGGATCCTTGCTTTTCTTGCTTTGAGGATCCTGACAGTCTCTCCTGGATCCTTTTATCATCCTCTAATCGGATGAACCTTAGGGCCCTATTTCTTACTTCATCAAGGTTCCTGCAAGGTGTCATTACAAGATCATCATAGAATTGTGAATCCTTAAGTAAACCCATTTTAAAAGCTTCAACACCTGTTGCAATATCTAAGTTAGGAATTTCTAAGGATTCTCTACTGAATTTAGTTATATAATCCCTTAATGATTCATTATGACCATGAGTTACCCTAAATAAATCACTAGTTAATCGTTCAAATCTCCTACTACATAAAAATTGGCTATTGAACAAGTTAATCAGATTAGAAAATGAAGTAATAGAGTAAGGAGGAAGACTTAGCAGCCATTTAAGAGCTGATCCTGTTAATGTGGATCCGAAACCCTTGCAAAGACATGCTTCTTTTAACCTTTCTAGAATGGGGTTGATCTCCATTCTCTCCCTGTATTGGGCTACATGCTCTTCTGGATCGGTCATGCCATCATAGAGCTTCATGTTTGGTGTTTGAAACCTCTTTGGTATCTCTGCATAACATATAGGTGGTGCAAAGCGAGATACCATGTGACTCCCATCCGGAATCTCAGGAATGGGTTTAACCACTCTCGGGACGCTGGATATCATATCCTTGAGTTTTTCCAACTCCCTTGCCATGGCTTGGTTGATCGCTGGTTCCTGCACAAAACCATATGTAGTATTATAAGATGTATTGAAAGTGTTACCTCCTGTTTGATTCGAGGCTGGGATCCCAGATGTGAATCCAAATTCGTGTGATTCCGATATAATCGTGGGACCAGATGAAGCAACAATCTGCATGGGAATGAAGTCTCCCACATGAATCTCTAAACTTCTGGGTTGTTGATTCCCTAAGGATCCTTGATCCTAAAAAATATTGGATCCAATATTCATCGGAGCCGAAGGTCTTGAAGGATATCCTATGGATCCTTGAACTTGTCACACCCTGGCTTTGCGGAAACGTGGTTAATTTTGGTGTGACTTCTTAATACCATAGCTTAATCATAACAAAGCTATATGAAGTAAAATCATGCAAGATCATCCATTCGATTAAGTTTTAAAAACTGAAGTAACATAACATTGTCTTAAGGACTTACAACTTCATAACATAAAACATTGTTTTGAAAGACATAACATCAACTTGAATAAAACGCAGTTTAAGATTTGTGACTCGTCCAGGAAAAAGTCACATTTCCTAAACCCGGGATGACCTCGTAACCCATATGCAGCGGGAAAACATTACATACCGCGCCAGATCTTTAATTTCCTGAAATACATGTAAGTTGAAAAATCAACAATAATGTTGAGCGAGTTCATGTGTAAGTGAGTAAATAAACCTTGTATGTATAAAAATCCTGGTATGTAGCAAATAAGGAAAAAGAGATCACCAACGGTTTACAAGGCCATTGATATGTGTGAAGTGCAAGTAGGAAGACTCAAACCTTGCGATTTTGCGTCGGGGCACAAAGTCACCCCGAGGCCCGTACTGTTGGACCTGGGGTTGGGCTCGCTACACCCAGATAGATCTACCGCTTACGTCCCTCGGTCCTATAATGAGGACTAATGGTCTCCAGTTCACGCCTACCCACTCACATGATCTAAGTAGTAAACCTCCTTACGCTAACCATACCATGTATAAAGTACTCGTAATCATAGTAACATGTATTTCACCCCTGTAGTTTAGAAAGCTGAAAACAGTTAAGAGAAAGGGGGGACATGAACTCACTGTGGTGCGTCTCTACCAAGTATGCCTCCAAATCAAGTAGCTGAGTGATGACCTACACGTACTAACTCTATTAGACGGACGGTCGTGTCTTAGCTTTAAGGTTTAAGTTTTTGGGAAATAGTTAGGCAACTATTTCGTGTTTACATTCTGTATATACTTGATAGTCATTTTCCTTCCCAAGGATGGGGGATTTATACATGTGCGTTCGTATAATATCGAAATATATTATTAAGTCTCACTTAAAATATATTTTATTTCCAACCCCAAAATATAAATATTCTTCTCAAAAATATTATACTTTAATACATGTGATTTTCCCAAAATAATACTTAGTAATATTATTTTTACCCTAAAAATAATATTTACGTAGTTCACAAAATAATCATAAACACTTATGCAAGTGATGTTGTGAAAAATATATACTAAATATATTTATGTATCACGTTTTATTTTGTGAAATCCCACCTCCGGTATTTTGTAAATAAGTCGTGGTGAAATTTATAATTTGAAAACAAGTCAAAATGTATTTCTAACACTTATAGTGAAAATATTTCTAAGTGTTAGGTTTTTGGAAAATTTCGCCAGAGTTTCCTCTGTAACTGGAGGTGGCCACGCTTTCAAGCGTATCATTTTCTTTTATAAATCAACTCAACCATTTTTATCATTCATTCAAAACAATGTTCAAACCACAAACTAGTCAAAATGTATATAAATCGCATAAATTTCATGAACTTGTGATTTATTCAAACTATGAAGTAAATCCCATTACTTTTAGTGGATCTTTATATAAAACTATCCGATTTTGTAAAAACCTCGTTTTTATGGAAGTTCCGTCTTTACAACTTCTCGTCATCTTTTTCAAAAATAGTTATTTTGTCGAAACTTTGTGTTACACAAGTGTTTACACACTTGTGTGTCCTAAAAACCATTCTTGTTAGTGTAAGATCCGTCTTTAGAGAAACATGATTTCTTTGACACTCGGTCCTTTGAAAATACCACCTGTAGATCCGTAGATCTACTAGTTTTAATCACTATTTTACAAGCTAAAACACTTTTACACAAGTTCATGATTCTTGTGTGGTAGAGTTTCATCTTCTAACCCTTGTTATACTTAAACAAGCTTTATGTCATAATCCAAGATCATGACCAAACCGGGTTAAATGATTATCCGAGCTACCACAACATAGATCGGGTCCAAATAACCACACAATTCAAATACTACAAGTTTTACACAACATATGAGCTATTAACCAACATTTTAGTGTTTTAAGTAGACTTTTGTGCTTCAACTTGCATGTTCATAAATTTTAACCGTCATATATCGTTTTAACCACTTTAGAATAGTTCAAGAAGGTGATTTAAGCAACTTACCACTAGCTCGAGGCTAGGGAAGAATCTAGGCGTAAATCGGGTGGATAAAAGCAAGATAAAGAGGTCCTTCGCCTTCCGATTGCACCAAGACTCCTCGTATGTGACCCGTAACACTTGTATGGACTTGGGATTGCTTGATCAAAATCGAACAATGATGGATGGGGGGTGGGTGCTCTCGGCCGAGAACCAAGAGAGGGGAGAGAGGTGTGTTTTTGTTAAGTGTTGTGAAGAAATGCATGGTGGTCCAAGTCTTGATCTTATAGGCTAATCTCATGCTAATTACCCAATGGATTTTGTGCCTCCTAGATATTAAGCACAAGAGATTTAAACAAATCAACAAGGACAAGTGTGTGTCCCCTCTAGTTGGGGACGGTTAGAGAGGGGGGGGGGGGGTCTTGGTCCGATTCTAACTAGTTAGTTAGGATAATAGTTAGGTTAAGTAAGTTAGTTAAGTGCTTAACCCGGTTAGTTGTGTGTCGTGTGTTATGACGGGTGTTAGGGTATTCAGGGACCCTAACCGGCTCAGAAAAAGATAAATAATGAAAATAACAATATTTTCATGTTTCGGGTATAGTCCGGTTGTTCGGTTGGATAGTAATCCGTTAAAGTGCTTAACAAAGCTTTAAAGTGTCGTTAATACCCTTTTTAGTGACACAACTCATTTCTGACACTTTGGAAAGTGTCTAGTAACATTTTTCTCAAGTTTTGGCACTTTATTAGGTAGCTAAAAGCTGAATTATTATGTAAAGTGCTGAATTTTGTGCTTAGAGCACGTTTTAGGCACATCCAGTCATTGTAACTTATTCCTAGAGACGCAGTTCTACAACCCTTATATCCCTACACTCACCACTAGTGTAGCAAAATATTTCAGGCTCATACAGGCCTTTGAGGCAGTGTTTGCCTGATGCTGGCTTATCAGCATGTTCAATAGGTTAACCGTTATAGTGCTACCGTGCTTTTTGTGCATCATGTTTGTCACTAAGGTTCAGCATGTAAATAATGTAGTGACGATAAGTAAAGTATGATGCAGGTAAGTACATGTATCAGATATCAAGTAGCAGTTCATTCACAGGTTCAAGCAAGCACAGTAATTAAGCAGTAATTAATTATTAATTAAGTCATACGGATACCTGGTTTAGTGAGGGTTGTCACATTCTCCCCCCGTTAGAAAAATTTCGTCCCGAAATTTTAAGTTCTGCTTGTAGATGCAGGGTTCTTAGGAAATAAGTGGGGGTATTTCTCTTTCATCCGGTCCTCACGCTCCCAGGTGTATTCAGGACCGTGTCTGGCATTCCAACGCACTTTGACGAGCTTGACACTGCTCCGGCGGGTCTTGTTTACCTTCCAATCCGTAACCTCAACCGGTTCTTCAACGAAATGGAGCGTGTCGTCAACATGAATCTCGTCGATGGGAATGGCAATGTCATCTTGAGTTGGACTTTTCTTCAGTTTGGATACATGAAATGTATCGTGAACTGTATGGAGTTCAGCAGGCAAGTCCAGCTTGTATGCTACTAGTCCTATTCTTTCCAAAATTCTGAAAGGACCAATGTAGCGTGGATTTAACTTCCCACGCTTTCCGAAGCGTGCAACACCCTTCCAGGATGAAACCTTTAATAAAACCATTTCTCCCACTTGAAATTCCACGTGTTTTCGGTTTGGATCTGCATAGGCCTTCTGTCTCTGGCGAGCTGCTTCGATGCGTTTAAGAATCTGCGCAATCTTGTATGTCGTCTCTTGGACGATTTCGGGACCAGCAAGCTGCCTATCACCTGCGTCAGCCCAGCATAAGGGTGATCGGCACTTGCGTCCGTAAAGGGCTTCGAATGGCGCGACACCAATACTGGTGTGGTAGCTGTTGTTGTATGAAAATTCGACCAAAGGTAAATGCTTGTCCCAGCTACCGCCCAAATCCATAACACACGCTCTCAGCATGTCTTCCAAAGTCTGTATCGTTCGCTCGCTTTGACCGTCAGTTTGCGGGTGAAACGCAGTGCTCATATTCAATTGCGATCCAAACGCTTCTTGGAAGGATTGCCATATTCTTGACACAAACCTTCCGTCTCTATCAGAGATGATCGAGAGAGGCACTCCATGACGTGCGACGATCTCTCTCATGTAGATTTCAGCCAACTTGCTCGTATTATCCTTCTCTCTGATAGGTAAGAAGTGTGCTGACTTCGTTAATCGGTCCACTATTACCCAAATAGTGTCATGGCCTCTTGGCGTTCTTGGCAACTTCGTAATAAAATCCATTGAGATTTGTTCCCATTTCCATTTGGGAATCTCAGGTTGTTGCAGAAGTCCTGAAGGCTTCTGGTATTCCGCTTTAACCTTAGCGCACGTTAAACATTTGCTCACATAACCAGCAACATCGCCTTTCATCCTAGGCCACCAATAATAATCTTTAAGATCCTGGTACATCTTGTCCGCTCTAGGGTGGATAGAGTACCGCGACTTGTGAGCTTCATCGAAAATAACCTTCCTTAAACCTCCAAACAAAGGAACCCAAATCCTTTTCTCCAAACATAACGTTCCTTCCTCGTTTGGTACCAGTAGCTTCTCCATCCCACGGTGATATTCTTCTTCAAGGTTTCCTTCCTTGAGAGCTTCTTTCTGCGCGGCACGAATGCGCAAGGAAAGATCGGTTCGGATAATCATTTCCAAAGCCCTAACCCTTATGGGCTTGATCCTCTCCTTTCGACTTAGGGCATCGGCGACCACATTCGCCTTCCCTGGATGATACTTTATCTCGCAGTCGTAATTGTTCAGCAACTCAACCCATCGTCGTTGTCTCATATTCAACTCCTTCTGGTTGAATATGTGTTGTAGGCTCTTGTGATCTGTAAAGATTGTACACTTTGTACCATAAAGGTAGTGTCTCCAGATCTTTAATGCAAAAACCACTGCGCCAAGTTCCAAATCATGTGTGGTATAGTTCTTTTCGTGCACCTTCAATTGACGTGATGCGTACGCAATAACCTTTTGGCGTTGCATCAACACACAACCCAATCCTTGACGTGAGGCGTCACAGTATACCACAAAATCATCTGTACCTTCTGGTAGTGCTAAGATTGGCGCATTGCAGAGCTTATCCTTCAATATCTGGAATGCTTCTTCCTGTTTGATTCCCCAATCAAACTTCTTATCTTTCTGCGTGAGGAGTGTCAAAGGTTGAGCGATTTTTGAGAAATCCTCAATGAACCTTCGATAGTAGCCGGCCAAACCCAAGAATTGTCGAATCTCGGTTGGCGTCTTTGGCGTTTCCCAATTCTTGATCGCTTCGATCTTGGTTGGATCCACATGGATTCCATCTCCATTCACCACGTGTCCAAGAAATTGTACTTCACGTAGCCAAAACTCGCACTTAGAGAATTTGGCATACAGCTGTTCTTTCTTTAGCAGCTCCAAAATAGCTCTTAGATGCTGCTCGTGCTCAGCCTTTGTTCTTGAATAAATCAAGATGTCGTCGATAAACACAATTACGAACTTGTCCAAGTACGGCTTGCAAACTCTATTCATCAAGTCCATAAAGACTGCAGGTGCGTTTGTCAAACCAAACGGCATAACAAGGAACTCGTAGTGTCCATAACGAGTTCTGAAGGCTGTCTTCGGGATACTCTCCTCTTGTATCCTTAACTGATGGTATCCAGATCGAAGATCGATCTTTGAATAAAAGCTTGAGCCTTGCAGTTGATCAAACAGATCATCAATCCTTGGCAGAGGGTATCTATTCTTGATCGTCAGCTTGTTCAACTCCCGGTAGTCGATGCACATACGAAAACTACCATCCTTCTTCTTAACAAACAGGACCGGAGCTCCCCAAGGCGAGAAGCTTGGTCGGATAAATCCCTTGTCTAACAACTCTTGAAGTTGTGTCGACAGTTCTTGCATCTCAGACGGAGCAAGTCTATAAGGTGCCTTAGCCACAGGCGCGGCGCCTGGAACTAAGTCAATGTGAAACTCTACTTGCCTCTGAGGTGGCAGTCCAGGTAAGTCTTCTGGGAAGACTTCTGGATATTCCCTCACGACAGGGATGTCTTCGATCTTCGGCTCAACAGCCTTCTTATCCACAATGTGTGCCAGGAAGGCAACACATCCCTTCTGCAAACACTTTCGTGCTTTCAGGCAGCTGATAATCCTTAACGGCGTATTACGCTTCTCCCCGTGAACCACAATTGTTTCGCCATCTTCGGTTGGGATACGAACAACCTTTTTGTGACAAACAATTTCAGCCTTGTTGCCTGATAACCAATCCATTCCTACTACTACGTCAAAGCTCCCTAACTGGACTGGTAGTAGATCCAGAGCAAACTCACGCTCTCCCAATTCGATCACATAACCTCTGATAACTTCATTGGCTTCTACTAACTTTCCATTGGCCAATTCGATTGAGTAGGGAATATCTAACTTACTAGCGGCTAAACCAAGCATATTCTTAAACTCTAACGATACGAAGCTATAATCGGCACCAGTATCAAATAAAACGGATGCATAGCGTTGGTTTACAGGGAACGTACCAGTAACGACATTGGGGTCCTGGCGCGCTTCCCTTGCTTCAATATGGAACACTCTTCCACGGGCTTGGTTCAACTCTGGGCAGTTCTTCTTATAATGCCCAATATCACCGCAGTTAAAGCATCCAAGTCTTTGCCCGTTTCCAACTCCATTTCCAGCTTGGTTGTGGTTTTGGTTCGCATTACCAGCCTGATCAGCATTATTGCCTCGATTCCCATTTCCTCCATTGTTCCCATGTGGGCGATTCCCAATACCACCACGATTATTTTTATTCCC
Organism: Helianthus tuberosus; assembly: GCA_030545235.1. NCBI lineage: Eukaryota > Viridiplantae > Streptophyta > Magnoliopsida > Asterales > Asteraceae > Helianthus > Helianthus tuberosus. Next base: position 160,981,208 of record CM060429.1, on the reverse strand, counting down.
AAATCCTCCTTGGCCTCCCCGGCCAGCACTAGCCCAACAAGAATCCTTCAAGTGACCAGTCTTTCCACAAGCTTCATATACTTTTGGCCCGCATCGGCCAGAGTGAGGGCGTTGGCAAGAGTTACACTTGGGATGTGCACCCATATATCCCTTACCTTTCCTCCTACCACCAGCTGTATCCTGAGCTGGCGTGCTTGGCTCTCCTTTCTTAACAACCACACTATCGCCCTGCTTGAAGTTCGAGAACTTCCGTTTGTTACCTCCTGATGACTCGACGTGAGTCTCTTTCTTCTTAGGCTCAGCATCATCGAACTTGTTCAGGCGAATAGCCTCCTCTGTGAGAGCCACACTCAAATCAATCGCCTCAGTAATAGTCGCAGGCTTGGATGAGGTCACCATGTTTATGATTTGAGGAGCTAATCCCCAAATGAAACATTCAATTCGCTTGAACTCCGGAGTGACCATGTAGGGTACCACATGCGATAAGTCATGGAACCGTTGAACGTATTCTGCGATCTTTGGACCGTCCATTTTCAAGTGCCAGAACTCGGTTTCCAATCTTTGGATTTCCGCGCGAGAGCAGTACTTCCTGCGTATAAGTTCCTTCAGTTCGGTCCAGGTTAGCGCGTAGGCAGCAGCTTCACCAAGTGTCTGTACTTGCAGGTTCCACCAAGAGAGGGCTCCATCCAAGAATAGCCCTGAGATATAGGTGATTTGCTGGTCTGGTGCGCATTTGCTCATGCGAAGAGCAGATTCGGTTTTCTCGGCCCAACAAACAAAGGCGACAGCACCTCCTGTTCCATCAAAGTTGACCGGTTTGCAGTCTAGAAACTGCTTGTAGGTGCACCCTGCACATACATTATAACATACGATCGGCATTAGCATCATTGCTAAAGATATCCAATTAGGTCATGGTATGTCTAAATGTCTTAGTATTACCATGAGGTGGATTATTGTTGCCATTGTTGTTCGAGCTGCTTCCGCTGGGTCCTCCTTGCGAAGCGGCGTATTGTGCGATGGCAGCAGCGATAATTTGCTGGAGTTCCGCCTCATTGGTAGGCATGCGTGTCTCACGTCTCGGCGGCATCTTCTAAAAGATGGTTTATGTCGGTCAGGCCATAGTTATAATACATATGCTTTATGATAGTAATAGTACATAACATCTCATGTTATCATCATATTAAACACACAACATCCCATGTCACAAATATAAATAACCAAATCAAGCATCAAGTATGATGAGAATACGGCGATTGCCATATAATGAGACCACATAGTAAGCATACAAGTACATCAAAGTGTCATACAACATCAGTCGACTAAGGGCTACATCACCCTAGTCCAAAAACTATATCAAATCAGTGTCAATACATCAAATACATGTCAACAAAAGTCAGAATCATAGTGTAGTCTCTAAAAATGCTGTGCAGTCAAAAGCATTCGCCGTCTTCTCACCAGCGTCTACCCATACGGTATTGAAGAGCTCTACACGGATGGCGGTGGAGGAGGGGGAAAGTGAGTGTAAAACAAGCGGCGCAAATGGAGCCAGTCCTCTTCCATGGCTCTCTGGGTACGCAACCAAGAAGCAACCTGCTGCTCAAGTGCCAAAAGGCGTGCAGCATAGTCTGGTGGTAAAGGTCGAGAGGGCTGCAAAGGAGAGTGGGTCTGACCCTGGCACTGACACGGCGGCGGCTGAGCTCTCTCAAGCTCCTGAATGCGCTGTGTGTGTGCCTCGTGCTGGGCGACAAAAGACATCAAAACGTCCTCAATAGTATACCCCATGTGGAAAGAATGGTAGGGGTCAGTCGGTGGCATAGCAGAAGGTGACGCCCAAAGAAGCGGCTCACTGGTGGGATCAAAAGGTGCCACATGAAATGGAGAAACAGGGGGAAAAGTAGCAGACGGTGGTATAGTAGGGATAGATACCGGTATGTGTCCAAAAGGGTGAGCCGAAGAACCCTCTCCAGCTCGTGCTGGAAGTGTAAACCGAGGAAATGAAAAGGAAGTATCAATGTGACGGGTATCAGGGATCTGAGGAGGAATAGGTGGAACCTCGTCATCAGCAGGAATCCACCCACACTGGGCGTGCTCATCTCGTGGGTCCACCTGTGCCTCAAAAAGTGTACGATCAAACTGCACTGGCATAGGATCATGGTGAGGTGCAACAAGGGGGTCAACTGGTGCATCAGCAAAAAGTGGGGGAACAACATGATCAGCAACAATAACATGATCGCCCTCCAACAACGGAGCATCTATAGGGTGATCATCAATAGGTGGGTCAGCAAAGACAGGCTCAATAATAGGTGCGTCAGCATGAACTGGGTCATGCTCAAGTACTGGGTCAGGAGCAGGGTCTAGTGGCTGCTCGGGCTCATCAAAGGCCATCTCAAAATCAAACTCAGGGTCGATGGGATCAACTGGGTCGACTGGATCCTCCATAGGCTGATCCATGGGTATAAACTCTATATCCTCATCTGGGTCGAATCCTGTGGGAAAGACAGGATCGGAATCCTCCAAATCATCATGGTCGAAAGCAAAGCTAGGAATAGGGGCAACAGAGGATGCCTGGTCGGGATCTGATCCATGAGAAAAGTGCTGCGCACTTTGAGTATGTGAAGGTGCGGAGGCCACAGACTCGAAAGAGCCTGGGACCGGAGAGTGAGCAGGTAACTCCTCAGCGGGAGCATCTGCGATCATCAAAAGATCACCAGCAGCAAGAAGGGCCTCGCCCTGAACCTCGTCCTCTAAGGGCTCGTCATCAAAAAGGTCGACGTCGTCGTCAGCGTCGGCGTCGATGAGTAGATCGTAAGCAGGATATGAAGCAAGCGGTATGGGAGCAGGGATCTCCACTAACGGTAGGTCCCCGGCCAAAGAGCCATCAGCGAGCTCATCAGCACCATCAGGTAAAGCGAAGGGCTGGAAATCATCCTCGTCCATGCTCGTAACGTCGGATGTGTGAACCTCGCGCTCAGAAGACTCTAGGTCGTCCGATACTATAGGTCTAGGTCCTGTGGTGTCTGAATCACCAGTGCCAGAGGTGTCCATGGTGTCTGTAACATAAACACAAACATGCACAAACAGTCAATTATACAATCAGATAATCACATAAGTTACCAAGTAAGCATTCAAATAGTTCTCCTAGTCCCACTAGCCTCCCAGCCTCTCAGACTGCTCTTCCTAGTCCCACTAGCCAATTCTCCCAGCCTCTCAGACTGCTCTTCCTAGTCCCACTAGCCAATTCTTCCAGCCTCTCAGACTGCTCTTCCTAGTCCCACTAGCCAACTACCTCGATCTCCCAGACCGAGCCTCGGCCTCCCAGACCGAGCCTCAACCTTTCTAGAGTGAGCCTATAAATAATAAATAAAATGTGCTCAACATTTGTTTGTAAAAATTTTTGGATCTGGACTTAAGTGGTATGCAGTAAAAATGTTTTCGTGAGAGCCCTAGTGATCATAGTCTAGACTCGAGAAGGAATCCTAGTTCGCTATGATCAGAGCTCTGATACCAAGCTGTCACACCCTGGCTTTACGGAAGCGTGGTTAATTTTGGTGTGACTTCTTAATACCATAGCTTAATCATAACAAAGCTATATGAAGTAAAATCATGCAAGATCATCCATTCGATTAAGTTTTAAAAACTTAAGTAACATAACATTGTCTTAAGGACTTACAACTTCATAACATAAAACATTGTTTTGAAAGACATAACATCAACTTGAATAAAACGCAGTTTAAGATTTGTGACTCGTCCAGGAAAAAGTCACATTTCCTAAACCCGGGATGACCTCGTAACCCATATGCAGCGGGAAAACATAACATACCGTGCCAGATCTTTAATTTCCTGAAATACATGTGTTTTGGTCAAAAATCAGACGAGGATAATGCAACCAAACTCTTTGTTACGGGGAATGATGCTTAAAATGTGTAACAGCGATGAGGATCACTACGATACAATATTGCATAAACAACACAAGGGTTTATACGGGGAAAAAGCCCTTGATCAAGAATTGATCTCCGGCACAAAAAACCCTGGGTGATGGAAACTACCGATCACTAAGCTCAAATAAATGAATGAATGTTTACAACTTTGGATAGTAACGAGCTAGATACAAGGATCACTACAGTGGAATGTGTAAAAAGTGTATGAAACTGCTAAGTGTTTGAACGAGAGCTTGTATGAGCGCTTGTACGAGCGTGTGTAACTGGGAAAATGACTAAGTGTTTTCTACTAGCTCGTTACTCCCTTTTTAAAAAAGAAATAACCACCTAAACTAATTATCCGACTTTCGTGCCAAGCCTCCACGTTCTCCACAACGTCTATTTTTGGTCAAGCACGTGCAGAATAGTTTAGGAATATTCTCCAGGAATGTCGCCAAGACTTGGTCAAGCTTATTATACCTGCGAGATAGTACAAAACATAAGTAAACAATCGTTAGTACGAGGATCCTTAAAGTGATCCATGATCCTGATCCTGAAGCTCTTCAGAAGATCACCACCTGTCACAGAAGTAAGGATCACTAATTAGGATAACGTGTAAGGATCACTAATTGTTAAAAAATCCTCCCCTAACAATTGCCCCCAAAATATAAGGAGTAATCTGTAAAATTAGCGAGTTATATTTTCTTTGATCTTATCCGCAACTAACTAACGGATATATAGCCGTTAAAATTGAACTAGCCGTTGCGATCATGACGTCACGGAAGTGACAATCCTGGAGAATCATAATTATAAATAGAGATATAGATAGGATCATTATGCATTCAAATTCGAAAGAAACTCCCTTTAAATTCTCAGTCGACGAACAACCAGGTATCTCTTTCTTCTCTTTCTACCTTTCTTACTCTGTTTTTCCTTTCTTTATCACCATTGCTTTGAGAATGATGCTCCGAAGCTCACCGGGCAAGGATCACAAGAAGGATAGCCCTTTGAAGAGTCAAAAAATCATCAAAGACTCAGCGAATGAAAGATGTTGTTTTAACGATGCACAAGTAGATAAAATCCGTCACTGTTTTCCGGCGAGTGCCTTCTTCAAACCCTTTGATCCCACTGTTCTTAGCGACTATATTTCAGAAACATGGGTTGCCTTTCTAGCTACACCATTTACTATAGGATACACCTATCCTTTCCCAGAATTCACACAATCCTTCTTTTCCCTGACCGGCATATCTTACATTCAAGCCATGCCGATGATTTGGAGGGTTTTATATACCCTGGAGAGGATCATCGAGCAGGAAGGCGTTGATTTAGGAATGTCAGAACTGGCGGAACTGTATGATCTTACTACCTTCGGTTCCCACCGTTATTTGTTCAAGCGAAAACCCGGTGCAGATCATCCTCTTCTCAAAGTTACCAAGAACGACAAAGATTGGAAACGTCGCTTTTTCTTTGTTAGAAGGAATTCCATTCTAAACGGAGAGCATTTACCAAAAACATGGTCCACCCATGGTAGGCCGGAGGATCCTGAGAAGGATCACCAAGTAGTCTGGTTTTTATAAGGATTACTGACCCCTTTTGTCTTGTGTCATGCAGCTATCTCTGTTTCGCATCTCATCACAACATCCGCAACCAGGGAAAGGCTTGCTGCTTTCTGGAACCTTGACCCTGAAACTAGAACTTTTAAGACAATAACCCAAGACTCACAGGAGGTATCCTCAGGCTCTGTCACAATGTCAAGTAAGTATCCTTGTTTAAAATTTAAACAAATAGTTAAATGTATATTAAGAAAAGATACTTATCTTGTTTTGGTTGTGTAGGTGCTGGAAAATCTGCCAAAGCTGCTTCAAGGTTTAGTGTCACCGATCTCACCACTGTCAAATCCTCCAAAAGAAAGGTTCCTACCAGCCCGACAGCCTCAATCCCCAAGGCACCCCTCAAAGGAAAGGGAATCAAGAGGAGAAAGGCCTCCGAGACTGAGGATTTGCAGGGTCTGCCTCTAATTCGCCACCAATTCCTCGAGTACTTCAATGAGGTAAGGATCATTTTCTCTGCTTGTATATTCTGTTGACATATCCTGCTGATATATCCTGCTGATATATCCTGCTGATCTGAGGATTACTTAATTCTGACCCTATTCTTTATCCTCTTTACAGAAATTCGCTGAGATCGAGGATTACGTCGGCCATTTTGAGGATCAGGATAAGAAGATTGCCGACCTCCAGCAGGTTGCCGTGCTCAAGGATCTTGCACTTGCTGATCTTCGGAAGGAACTCCAGGATACCAAACAGGAGATAGCCAAGGTGCTGGTTAATTTTGACTATGAAAGGCAGGAGATCACAGATGATGCTAAAATTTCTGCCGCCATAGCAATGTACAAAACCAAGCTGCAAATGGCCTTGGAAGCTCAGGATCCTGCCTTCGACAAAAGCGGCTGGGAAATTGAAGAATGGAAAGCGAGGCTGGCTGAATTGGGTGATGAAGAGGAGGCTGAAGAGATCCTGACAATTGAGGCTGGTAGCAAGGATGAAGCTGGTGAAGCAAGTGGAGCCGGAGGTGGTGATGCAGCAAAGGTTTAAGCTGCTTGATTGGGCAATGATGGACATTTCTAGACGTAGCCGGAGCCCAATTTTTTAAATCTGGTAGTTTGTTTTGGTTATGATGTTTTTTGCTGAACAATGATGGGTTGTACTAAACAATAGGTTTTTAGGATTAAGGGTCATGTATGATCCTTTGGACAATAGGCAGGATTGCAATTGGTGGAGGGATCCTCTGTTTTGGGGATGAAGCCATTGTGATCCTGCTGCCTTTATATTCCTGCACTATCTTTGAACTTATTATCATGGACACCCTTTACCTACCCCAGCGGACAGGCCACGTTTTGCTGGTAGAAGCTCGGGTAGGTAATTTTGACAACCTTTTAAGGGTTAGTCTTTTGTTTATAAATAAAAACTTAACCTTTTGACGCTTATCTTGTGTTGTTATATTCTTTAATATCTTACTTTTCAACTGTTGTAATGTTCATTTTGTTTATACTTATCAAGCCTTGAAAAATTAAAAAAGATATCCAAAAAGTTTAGGATATGATCAAGGATCACATATCCCATAACCGATAAGTTCTAAAAAGTGATATAGTTTAAGAATCACAAGTTCAGTTGTCAAGTATAAGGGTTATTCAAACAAATAATGAATAAAATTAAAAAACAGTTAAGGATTATACCTGAGGATCCAAGTTAGGATCCTAACCTTAATAAGGATAACTATAAGATAAACCTTAGAATAAAGTAAGGATCAAGGATCCCTAGTTGCCTATCTTCAAGAACCTGAAATAGAGCATCACTTGGGACTAAGCCAATATAAGATAAGAATTAGCAACTGGGGACAAGCCCAAGGATAACTGGGGACAAGCCCAAGGATAACTGGGGACAAGCCCAAGGATAACTGGGGACAAGCCCAAGGATCGTATGTAAACTGGAGTATGGCCCTAACTGGCGACTATCCAAACTTAGTGACATGAAGATGCCAAAACCTTTGCTAAGGTGAAAACGTTAGAAACCTTAGCTAACGTGAAAACGTTAGAAACCTTATGAACGGATGTATGGTACGTCTACCATTATACGTAGGATCCTAAGCATAGCCAGTACAATGGAATTATCAGCCCCTAAAACGAGTACTGGTCCCAATGCCTTGAACTATACCAGGATCATCGTGCGCTACAGGCGGAATCTGGGGACAAGCCCGAATAACTGGGGTTAAACCCAAAAGACGGATTGCTTCTGTGGATAACCAACGTTATGCTAAGGATACCTGAACTTTCAAAACTTGAACTCACGTGAGAGATGGATAAAGGATACATGATCCTTATCCTTATATGAGAAAATAATGAAATGAAATAGCTCAAGTTTAGGATATTACCTAAGTAAGAATCACCGATACTTTGAGGATCCTTTAAGGATACCCCTATTGTGAGGATCATTTGTGCCACTAGGATCCTGCTCACATGAAATATTTCTTCAAGTGGACAGCATTCCAAGCTCTTGGTAGCAAATCACCTTCCATGGTTAGCAATCTATATGCCCCCTTTCCTGCTTCAGCTTCAATCAAATAAGGGCCTTCCCATTTTGGAGCCAATTTTCCATCAGCAGGATTGGTGGTATTCTGAAATGCTTTCCTTAATACCATATCTCCAACTTGAAACCTTCTGATCCTGATATTTTTGTTGTAAGCACCAGCCATTCTTTGCTGATAACTGGCCATCCTTATCCTAGCCATGTCCCTGATTTCTTCAATAGTATCCAGGTCTTGAGCCAAGTTCTCATCATTCACCTCAGGATCACGGATACTTGTTCTTGCAGTTGGAACCACCATTTCTGTTGGGATCACTGATTCTGCCCCAAACACCAAAGAGAATGGGGTTTGACCCGTAGCATTCTTAGGGGTTGTCCTATCAGCCCAAAGCACATAGGGTAGTTCTTCTGCCCATTTCCCTTTCTTGGATCCAAGCTTCTTCTTCAAATTGTTGATGATGATCTTGTTGGATGATTCTGCCTGACCATTAGCTTGTGGGTGGACTGGTGTTGATGTTATCATCTTAATCCCCCAGCTGTCACAAAAGTTAGTGGTTCTGCCCCCAATAAATTGGGAACCATTATCACATATAATCTCAGAAGGAATTCCAAATCTAGTGATAATATTTCTTTTAATGAAGGATATAACTTCCTTTTCTCTAACTTGGGCAAAAGCTTCAGCTTCTATCCACTTGGAGAAGTAATCAGTCATAGCTAGCATGAATACTTTTCCACCAGGTGCCTTAGGGAGCTTTCCAACTATATCCATACCCCATCTCATAAATGGCCAAGAGGAGGATATAGGATGCAATAATTCAGCTGGTTGATGAAGGATATTGCTGTGTCTCTGACAAGGATCACATCTTCTAGCATACTCCACAGCATCTCTCTTCATGGTTGGCCAGTAGTATCATGTTCTCAGGATCCTTGAGAATAATGCCCTGCCCCCAGTGTGGTTTCCACAATCTCCTTCATGGAAGTCTTTTAAAACTTCTTGGATTTCAGGATCCTCAATGCATCTCAAGTATGGTCCTGCAAGAGATCGTCTATACAACATATTATTTAAAATTGTGAATTGAGATACCTTAATTTTGAAAGCCCTAGGGTTTTCTCCTGTAGGGATCTCTCCATGTTGTAAGTATCTCATAATTGGTGAGATCCATGATCCTGATCCTGAATGAGATTGAGTATCCTCACTAGGGATAATTGCAGAATCCTTCCCTATCTCCATAGCTACATGATCCTCAATAGCCGGGGTCAGGATATGGATAATAGGAATCTTGATATCCTCCGGGATCTTCAAGGATGATCCTAAATTAGCCAATGCATCAGCTTCTGTATTCTCTTCCCTTGGTACCTGTGACAAACTAAAGGAAACAAAAGAGAGTGCCAAATTTTTTACTATCTCCAAATATTTGGTTAGCTTTTCACCTTTAACAGCATAGGATCCATTAAAGTGGTTTGTAATTAACAAAGAATCTACGTGTACCTCAAGATACCTGATCCCCATATGCTTAGCAATTTGCAAACCAGCGATTAAGGCTTCATATTCAGCCTCATTATTAGTGGTTTGGAACTCACAAGCTATAGAATGGGGTATTATGTCCCCCTGTGGCGATTTTAGTAGTATTCCAAGCCCTGTGCCTTTGACATTTGAGGATCCATCAGTATAGAGTATCCAAGGATCCTTGGTTTCTTCTAGCTGCTGGACTTCCAGCTCAGCCTCTTCTTGTAAATCACTACTGAAATCAGCCACAAAGTCAGCCAATGCTTGGGATTTGATGGCTGTCCTAGGCTCATATCTTATATCATATGCACTCAGCTTCACTGCCCACTTAGCCATCCTTCCTGACATCTCTGGTTTCCTGAGGACATTCTTGATCGGAAAATTAGTTTTAACCATGATAACATGAGTTTCAAAATAATGTCTTAACTTGGTGGATGCCATAATTAATGCAAGAATAAGCTTTTCAAGGTGTGAATACCTGGATTCGGCATCAAGTAAACTTTTACTTACATAATAGACAGGATGTTGTGTACCTTGATGATCCTTAACAAGGACCGCACTTACTGCTTTTAAGGATACTGCAAGATACAAGGATAGCACATCGCCTTTTTCTGGTTTCATCAAAGCTGGGGCTGAGGATAGGTAATCTTTGAGGGCTCTTAAAGCATTTTCATGCTTCTCAGTCCACTCAAATTTCTTGTTTTTCCTTAGGATATCATAGAATTCTTTACACTTCTCGGAGGATTTGGATATGAATCTGTTCAAAGCTGCTATCCTGCCTGTTAGCCTTTGAACATCCTTAGCATTGGCCGGAGATTTGATGTTCACTATAGCTTCGATTTGTTCCGGGCTAGCTTCAATGCCTCTCTTTGTCACCATATATCCTAAGAATTTACCTGCTTTAACACCAAAGTGACATTTTGAAGGATTAAGCTTCATATTATATTTATCAAGGATATTAAATGCTTCCTCCAAGTCTCTTAAGTGATCCTCAGCTTTTAAGGATTTTACCACCATATCATCTATATAAACCTCCATAGTTTGTCCAATCTGATCCTTGAACATCATATTCACCAGCCTTTGATATGTTGCACCTGCATTTCTTAATCCGAAGGGCATAGCAATATAGCAGTATATACCAGTTGGAGTCATGAAGGCTGTATCCTCTTGATCAGATGGTTCCATTTGGATTTGTTGAAATCTAGATGAAGCATCCATAAACGTTAACAGTTCATGACCCGCGGTTGCATCCACCATGGAGTCAATGTGGGGTAATGGGAAAGGATCCTTGGGACATGCCTTATTTAAATCGGTAAAATCGACACATACCCTCCACTTTCCGTTTTTCTTTTGAACAACAACCACATTGGCCAACCATCTTGGATACTTGACCTCTCTAATCATACCTGCCCGGAGCAATTTTTCTACCTCTTCCTGGATAATGGCATTCCTTTCCGGTGCGAACTTCCTTCTCCTTTGATGGATTGGTCTGAAGGATCTGTCGATGCCGAGTTTGTGAGTGATAACATCTTTGGATATACCAGTCATATCTTCGTGTTTCCATGCAAAGGTAGTCTTTCTCCTTTTGAGGAAGGATACGAGGTCTTCTTTCATTTCGCCAAGGATCCCTGATCCGATATAGATTTTGGATTCGGGATCATCAGGATCCATGAGGATTTCTACCACATCCTGTTCGCTCGCCTCCAAGACATCCCTTGGAGGATACTTTGATAGCTATTGCTCCCTGGATTTCGAAGCTGGTTTCATCGATGAAGTATAGCAATTCTTAGCCTCCTGCTGAATACTATCAATCTTCACTATTCCCCAAGGACTAGGGAGTTTCACACATTGATGGTAAGTGGATGGGACTGCTTTCATATCGTGTATCCAGGGCCTGCCAAGGATAACATTACAACAAGATAAACAGTCAATAACACAAAATTTTTGATAAGAGTGTAGGCCTTCAATGTATATTGGGAGTTTAATGTCCCTCAGGGTATTCTTAGTTTCACCACTAAATCCCACGAGTACAGAGGATCTTGGTATGATCTCCGATTCAGGAATACCCATCTTCTTTAGGACATCAAGCTGGATAATGTTCACTGAACTTCCTCCGTCTATAAGGATCCTGCGGACAAAATGGTTAGATATGAAAAGAGTAATAACTAAACCATCGTGATGAGGATCTTGGATATCAACACGATCCTCTTCATCAAAGGTTATGACTTTCCCCTCCGAGACACTTGACGTTCGAAGAGGTCTTTCTCTGTTATCCATTTTAGTTTCCTTTGCATGCCTTTTAGCTGCTGAGAAGGATGTGCCGCAAATGTCTGATCCTCCAGAAATGAAGTTTATCACTTGTGCATCCGCTGGAGGGGCTGGAGCCTTCTCAGGGATCCTTTCAGGAACCTGAGTCTTTGACTTCTTTCTTCCCAACAATTCCTTTACATGCCCCTTGCTCAACAAGTATCCAATTTCCTTTCTTAATGCAATGCATTCTTCTGTGAGGTGCCCAAAATCTTCATGGTATGCACACCACTTTGATTTATCCTTAGTTGCAGCTGGCCTATCATTCTTTCTGGGCCATCTAGCTTTATCACTTAAACTCTGCATCACAAGGATTAATTCATTGTTATCAACACTAAAACAATATTCAGAAATTGGAGGATAATCTTCATCATCCTCTTCTTGATCAATAGAGTGCACGTTCTGGTTATCAGATCTGTTGTAGGATCTGAACTTGTTGTTCCTGAATGAGGATCCTTGCTTATCCTGCTTTGAGGATCCCGTTAACCTCTCCTGGATCCTCTTGTCATCCTCTAGTCGGATGTACCTGAGGGCCCGGGTTCTTACCTCATCTAGGTTCCTGCATGGTGTCATAACAAGATCATCATAAAATAACGAATCCCTAAGCAATCCCATTTTGAAGGCCTCAACAGCCGTGGCTATATCTAAGTTAGGAATGTCTAAGGATTCTTTACTGAATTTGGTAATGTAATCCCTTAATGATTCATTATGACCCTGGGTTATCCTATATAAATCACTAGTTAATCGTTCAAATTTCCTACTACAAGAAAACTGATTATTAAACAAGTTAACTAGGTTAGCAAATGAGGTAATAGAATAGGGAGGAAGACTTAGCAGCCATTTGAGAGCTAATCCAGTAAGAGTGGATCCGAATCCTTTGCATAGGCATGCTTCCTTTAACCTTTCTGGGATTGGATTGATCTCCATCCTCTCCCTGTATTGTGCTATGTGTTCTTCAGGATCTGTTGAGCCATCATACAGTTTCATTGTAGGCACATGGAACCTCTTGGGTATCTCAGCATCACAGATTGGTGGTGCAAAACGAGATATCTTATGGCTCCCATCTGCAATCTCTGGGATAGGTTTGACTACTCCCGGGACACTTGATATCATATCCTTTAGCTTTTGCAATTCTCTGGCCATGGCATGATTGATACCTGGATCCTGCATAAGACCTTGGTTAGTAGTATAAGAATTGTTAAAAGTGTTACCTCCCATTGGATTCAAGTTAGGAAGAATGGATGTTAATCCATATTGTTGGGGCTCTGGAATGATCGAGGGACCAGTAGAAGCGTTGGTCTGCATTGGAATAAAATCTCCCTGATGGACATCTGAACTTCCTGTTTGCAAGCTCCTCAAGGATCCTGGCATCTGGAAGGATCCCTGGAACTGGGACGATCCTGGAACGAAAGAGGATCCTTGAACCTGGGATGATCCTGGAATGAAGGAGGATCCTTGAACCTGGAATGATCCTGGGACGAAGGAGGATCCTTGAACCTGGGATGATCCTGGAACGAAGGAGGATCCTTGAACCTGGGATAATCCTGGAACGAAGGAGGATCCTTGAACCTGGGATGATCCTGGAACGAAGGAGGATCCTTGAACCTGGGATGATCCTGGAACGAAGGAGGATCCTTGAACCTGGGATGATCCTGGGACGAAGGAGGATCCTTGAACCTGGGATGATCCTGGAACGAAGGAGGATCCTTGAAACTGCTGCACTCCTGAACTCGTGAGGGATCCCATATGCTGAGGATAGGATCCCACTGGCTGGAAATGTGAACCTGATGCCTGGGTCATTGTTGTTGTTCCGTAGTGCACTCCTTTTGGTCCACCCACATATTGAATGTCTGGAACCACTGATGGCTGAGAAGTAATCACCGGAGTATCAAAATTCAAAGATCTGGGCATCCGCGGGGAGCGATCCTCTGCCGTTTTCTTCTGTTTCTTAATTTTGTCAATCTCCCGGAGGATCCTTTCATTGGTCTTATCCTGCTCTTGTGCGTGATTCCTCATCTGCAAAATCAAGGCATAGAGATCATTAGTAGTAGGATTAGTTGAAACAGAAGAAGTAGGTGGTTTTGAGAAAATGGGAGTTGGTTTCTTCGCGGCATTCTCAGTATTCTTCTGGGATCCAGAAGGTGGCGGAGGTAAGGGAGGAACGCCTTGTGAAGAAGTGAATGAGGGCATCAAGTTTGAAGCATTATTCGCTGAGGAAGCCATCTGCTAGGTTGTAGTGAACCGAATTAAGCACAGAAATGCGTATTTTTCTAAGGACGAAGCACCAATCGCCCCACGGTGGGCGCCAAACTGTTTTGGTCAAAAATCAGACGAGGATAATGCAACCAAACTCTTTGTTACGGGGAATGATGCTTAAAATGTGTAACAGCGATGAGGATCACTACGATACAATATTGCATAAACAACACAAGGGTTTATACGGGGAAAAAGCCCTTGATCAAGAATTGATCTCCGGCACAAAAAACCCCGGGTGATGGAAACTACCGATGACCAAGCTCAAATAAATGAATGAATGTTTACAACTTTGGATAGTAACGAGCTAGATACAAGGATCACTACAGTGGAATGTGTAAAAAGTGTATGAAACTGCTAAGTGTTTGAACGAGAGCTTGTATGAGCGCTTGTACGAGCGTGTGTAACTGGGAAAATGACTAAGTGTTTTCTACTAGCTCGTTACTCCCTCTTTAAAATAGAAATAACCACCTAAACTAATTATCCGACTTTCGTGCCAAGCCTCCACGTTCTCCACAACGTCTATTTTTGGTCAAGCACGTGCAGAATAGTTTAGGAATATTCTCCAGGAATGTCGCCAAGACTTGGTCAAGCTTATTATACCTGCGAGATAGTACAAAACATAAGTAAACAATCGTTAGTACGAGGATCCTTAAAGTGATCCATGATCCTGATCCTGAAGCTCTTCTGAAGATCACCACCTGTCACAGAAGTAAGGATCACTAATTAGGATAACGTGTAAGGATCACTAATTGTTAAAAAATCCTCCCCTAACAACATGTAAGTTGAAAAATCAACAATAATGTTGAGCGAGTTCATGTGTAAGTGAGTAAATAAACCTTGTGACTCGTCCAGGAAAAAGTCACATTTCCTAAACCCGGGATGACCTCGTAACCCATATGCAGCGGGAAAACATTACATACCGCGCCAGATCTTTAATTTCCTGAAATACATGTAAGTTGAAAAATCAACAATAATGTTGAGCGAGTTTATGTGTAAGTGAGTAAATAAACCTTGTATGTATAAAAATCCTGGTATGTAGCAAATAAGGAAAAAGAGATCACCAACGGTTTGCAAGGCCATTGATATGTGTGAAGTGCAAGTAGGAAGACTCAAACCTTGCGATTTTGCGTCGGGGCACAAAGTCACCCCGAGGCCCGTACTGTTGAACCTGGGGTTGGGCTCGCTACACCCAGATAGATCTACCGCTTACGTCCCTCGGTCCTATAATGAGGACTAATGGTCTCCAGTTCACGCCTACCCACTCACATGATCTAAGTAGTAAACCTCCTTACGCTAACCATACCATGTATAAAGTACTCGTAATCATAGTAACATGTATTTCACCCCCGTAGTTTAGAAAGCTGAAAACAGTTAAGAGAAAGGGGGGACATGAACTCACTGTGGTGCGTCTCTACAAAGTATGCCTCCAAATCAAGTAGCTGAGTGACGACCTACACGTACTAACTCTATTAGACGGACGGCCGTGTCTTAGCTTTAAGGTTTAAGTTTTTGGGAAATAGTTAGGCAACTATTTCATGTTTACATTCTGTATATACTTGGTAGTCATTTTCCTTCCCAAGGATGGGGGATTTATACATGTGCGTTCGTATAATTTCGAAATATATTATTAAGTCTCACTTAAAATATATTTTATTTCCAACCCCAAAATATAAATATTCTTCTCAAAAATATTATACTTTAATACATGTGATTTTCCCAAAATAATACTTAGTAATATTATTTTTACCCTAAAAATAATATTTACGTAGTTCACAAAATAATCATAAACACTTATGCAAGTGATGTTGTGAAAAATATATACTAAATATATTTATGTATCACGTTTTATTTTGTGAAATCCCACCTCCGGTATTTTGTAAATAAGTCGTGGCGAAATTTATAATTTGAAAACAAGTCAAAATGTATTTCTAACACTTATAGTGAAAATATTTCTAAGTGTTAGGTTTTTGGAAAATTTCGCCAGAGTTTCCTCTGTAACTGGAGGTGGCCACGCTTTCAAGCGTATCATTTTCTTTTATAAATCAACCCAACCATTTTTATCATTCATTCAAAACAATGTTCAAGCCACAAACTAGTCAAAATGTATATAAATCGCATAAATTTCATGAACTTGTGATTTATTCAAACTATGAAGTAAATCCCATTACTTTTAGTGGATCTTTATATAAAACTATCCGATTTTGTAAAAACCTCGTTTTTATGGAAGTTCCGTCTTTACAACTTCTCGTCATCTTTTTCAAAAATAGTTATTTTGTCGAAACTTTGTGTTACACAAGTGTTTACACACTTGTGTGTCCTAAAAACCATTCTTGTTAGTGTAAGATCCGTCTTTAGAGAAACATGATTTCTTTGACACTCGGTCCTTTGAAAATACCACCTGTAGATCCGTAGATCTACTAGTTTTAATCACTATTTTACAAGCTAAAACACTTTTACACAAGTTCATGATTCTTGTGTGGTAGAGTTTCATCTTCTAACCCTTGTTATACTTAAACAAGCTTTATGTCATAATCCAAGATCATGACCAAACCGGGTTAAATGATGATCCGAGCTACCACAACATAGATCGGGTCCAAATAACCACACAATTCAAATACTACAAGTTTTACACAACATATGAGCTATTAACCAACATTTTAGTGTTTTAAGTAGACTTTTGTGCTTCAACTTGCATGTTCATAAATTTTAACCGTCATATATCGTTTTAACCACTTTAGAATAGTTCAAGAAGGTGATTTAAGCAACTTACCACTAGCTCGAGGCTAGGGAAGAATCTAGGCGTAAATCGGGTGGATAAAAGCAAGATAAAGAGGTCCTTCGCCTTCCGATTGCACCAAGACTCCTCGTATGTGACCCGTAACACTTGTATGGACTTGGGATTGCTTGATCAAAATCGAACAATGATGGATGGGGGGTGGGTGCTCTCGGCCGAGAACCAAGAGATGGGAGAGAGGTGTGTTTTTGTTAAGTGTTGTGAAGAAATGCATGGTGGTCCAAGTCTTGATCTTATAGGCTAATCTCATGCTAATTACCCAATGGATTTTGTGCCTCCTAGATATTAAGCACAAGAGATTTAAACAAATCAACAAGGACAAGTGTGTGTCCCCTCTAGTTGGGGACGGTTAGAGGGGGGGGGGGTCTTGGTCCGATTCTAACTAGTTAGTTAGGATAATAGTTAGGTTAAGTAAGTTAGTTAAGTGCTTAACCCGGTTAGTTGTGTGTCGTGTGTTATGACGGGTGTTAGGGTATTCAGGGACCCTAACCGGCTCAGAAAAAGATAAATAATGAAAATAACAATATTTTCATGTTTCGGGTATAGTCCGGTTGTTCGGTTGGATAGTAATCCGTTAAAGTGCTTAACAAAGCTTTAAAGTGTCGTTAATACCCTTTTTAGTGACACAACTCATTTCTGACACTTTGGAAAGTGTCTAGTAACATTTTTCTCAAGTTTTGGCACTTTATTAGGTAGCTAAAAGATGAATTATTATGTAAAGTGCTGAATTTTGTGCTTAGAGCACGTTTTAGGCACATCCAGTCATTGTAACTTATTCCTAGAGAAGCAGTTCTACAACCCTTATATCCCTACACTCACCACTAGTGTAGCAAAATATTTCAGGCTCATACAGGCCTTAGAGGCAGTGTTTGCCTGATGCTGGCTTATCAGCATGTTCAATAGGTTATCCGTTATAGTGCTACTGTGCTTTTTGTGCATCATGTTTGTCACTAAGGTTCAGCATGTAAATAATGTAGTGACGATAAGTAAAGTATGATGCAGGTAAGTACATGTATCAGATATCAAGTAGCAGTTCATTCACAGGTTCAAGCAAGCACAGTAATTAAGCAGTAATTAATTATTAATTAAGTCGTACGGATACCTGGTTTAGTGAGGGTTGTCACAGAACTTGTGATGAGGATCCTTGAGCCTGCGATGAGGATCCTGGATACTGAGGGTATGATCCTTGAACTGACAACGTCCCCATGTATCCTCTCGAACTAGAGAAGGATCCGTGATGCTGGAAGGAGGATGCATGAGGCTGAAGAGAGGATCCTGAAGGCTGGAAGTAGGATCCTTGAGCCTGTGTCATTGCCGATGATCCATAGTGCATACTTGATGATTCTCCATAGTGCTGGACATCTGATGCCTTAGAATGCTGAACGGTTGTTGGAGTAGTGAAATCCAATGATCTGGGCACCAATGGAGAGTAATCCACAATTGATCTCTTCAATTTCTTGATTTCATCGATTGCACTAAGGATCATGTTATTAGTTTTATCCTGTTGCTTCATGTAATCCTTCATCTGCAAAATCAAAGAATAAAGATCATTGTTAGTAGGAGCAGAAGAAACAGCAGTAGTTGCTTTTGTGAAAATGGGGGTTTTCTTCTTCGCAGCATTCTCGGCATTCTTCTAGGATCCAGAAGGAACATGAGGCAAAGGTGGAATGCCATGTGATGAGGTGATTGTCGGCATGGAGCTTGAAGTGTTTTTCCCTTGAGAAGCCATGTGGTTGAAGGTAATGAATAAAAATGAATGAAATGAATAGAATTTTCAAGAATGAAGCACCGATTGCCCCACGGTGGGCGCCAAACTGTTTTGGTCAAAAAATCACACTAGGATAATGTAACCAAATCTGATTTTGTGAGGTTAGATGCTTGATTAAATGAACAAATATGTAAACAAGAAATGAATGAAATGAATGATGAACACAAGGTTTTATACGAGGAAAAAGCCCTTGATCAATGGATGATCTCCGGCATAAAAAACCTCGGATAGTGAAAACTATCACTATCAACTATATTGAACAATAAAGTCTACAATTTTGGATGATAACAAGCTTGATACAATGATTGCTAGTGTGATAGTGTGTGTAATCGCCAACTATTTGCAGAGAGTTCGAATGTGTGAATGTGTGTCACTATATTTCTAAACAAAGCTTGTTATCCCCTTCAAAAATAGAAAAAGTCTAACAAACTAACTATCCGAAATATGTGCTAGCTTCCCCACGATCATCACAACGGTCATGAAGCTTTTGCACGTACACAAATGTGAAGCATTTTCCCATAGAATCTCGGCAAGACCAAGTCTCCTTCGAATACACCTGCAAAACAAGCTAAAGGATGATGGAAACAATTGTTAGTTTAGAATAATAAAAATGATCCTGGATCCTTAGCCTCCCTGTACCATTTCCTAAGGATCCTTGATCCATACTGAACTGAGGATCCTAACCTAGGCTATATTGAGGATCCGTGATCCATAACCAATAAAATTATATCCCTAACAAGTATCATCTTTTATGACGGTTTTGACAAGTACCATCCTTTGTCATACAAATGTAGTTTAATTAAGAAAAATGATTCATACGTTTACAAAGCATCTATAAAATATGTTTATCAAGAAGATTGAGACAGAGAATCAAAGAAAAGAAAAGAATTAGAAGATCAAATACGTTTACAAAGCATCTATAAAATATGTTTATCAAGAAGATTGAGACAGAGAATCAAAGAAAAGAAAAGAATTAGAAGATCAAAAAATTATATGTGTCATTTAGTTATTTTTAGACATATGTGTTATTAATCTTAAATTTAAGGCTCAATTATTATAATTTTATTAACCATTTTAGACATCGACCAAAACAAGTAAAGTTTTACACTAACTCGGAAATTAATATTGGTAATTTAGTCCAGAGTGATACTCTTACTCAATTTTCTGGTAACCGTCCTTATTAATTCATTATTAAGTTTATTAGACAAATATAAACCAAACAAAGTTCTTTTTATACAATAATTAAATATATTCTCTCGTCAATGGAATCGTATATTTTTTTTACTAATAATTTTTTACACCGGAATACAACATATAACCTTACACTTGTAAGGATTTGAATATACACCGACAGGTAAACGTCACATTAGGGTACCACTAGGCCATATCAATAGAAGGATTTGAATCTATACATAGAGGTAAACATTATATCAGTGTATCACTAAATAGAATATTATATATCTATAAAAAGTTATAAACACTCTTATGATAAAAAAGACATAATCAAATACAAAGTCTCTTAAAAATAAGAAATTATAAGAAATGGTATCAAACGGACTCCGATTGACCTCATTTAAGCGGCATTAGAACCGTCTTGTCGAATTCTATGATGTAAAATTTTTGTTTTTTTTATATGTTTAGCTTATAGATTTTAGACTTTTTGTTTAAATCATTGTGTCTTTTATTTATCATTGTGTCTTTTCAATATTTGCGTTATTATGTCGTTTTTGTGACTAATTGTGGCGTTTTTCTTCTACATTGTGTTATATTTTTCTCTATTTTAATATATGTCGCTCGACATCATGTTATATTTTGCGATCCATTATTGTGTCATTATACATTTCTTATTTTTAGAACCATTTGTATTATAACTTTACGCATTATAAAATAAAAAAATAAGTTTTAATAAAATTATTCCTTAACCTCATCACCTTTGAGATAAACTTTTCAGCAAGTTAATTATCCCTTTCACAACGTACATAAATGGAACCAATGCCCTCACTCTCCCAATAACCAGTTAACCACTACCAACACACACACACACTCTCTCTCTAAAAGTTGTAAAGTTGGATATACACTAGAGAGAATGGAATCCCCGGCCAAGAACCATGATCAAGCCCATCAAATCATCACAGGAAAGCGTATGGACCACCCGAGCCCCCCCAGGTCTCCTGTTACAACAACTTACTCTAACTCGTACAAGGCAATATCATCGGATGAAGAAGAAGAAGAAGACATGGCTAACTGCTTGATTATGCTCGCTCACAGTGTTTCTCCGCTCAATGATGATAAATCGGATGATTTCTGCTGTCGAAAGACTGAGAAATTGAAAATACGGAGCGTTACAGAGATGACAGCCAGTGGAGGACATATTAATACGAGCTGCTACGAGTGTAAAACATGTAACCGTGTTTTTCAGTCATTCCAAGCCCTTGGTGGACATAGAGCCAGTCACAAAAAGCCCAAATTGGCCATCGAAAATAAACCGGAATATTCCAAAGAATATCAACCGAAACTTATGGTTGTATATGAAGAAAACAAAATTGTTATGAATAAAATAACTTCTCCGG
This sequence comes from Helianthus tuberosus, assembly GCA_030545235.1. Taxonomy (NCBI): domain Eukaryota; kingdom Viridiplantae; phylum Streptophyta; class Magnoliopsida; order Asterales; family Asteraceae; genus Helianthus; species Helianthus tuberosus. The sequence continues at coordinate 160,960,007 of CM060429.1, read as the reverse complement.
TGACAGCTGATAGTTGTTCTATCCAAACTGGACACAAGAACAACAGTCAAACAAAAGTCCATCAATGTTCAATATGTGGATCGGAGTTTTTATCAGGACAGGCTCTAGGTGGTCATATGAGAAGGCATCGCGCACCTCCGCTGCCTTCAATAAGCCCAACGACGCCACCAGAAGTCGGTTTCATGAACGATGCAAGTGATGATCATGTCATTGAGAAGTCTCCTGTGCTGTCTTTAGATCTCAACCTTCCGCCACCGGAGGTTGTTGAGGACGCTGCTGGCCACTCGAGTTTTCAGTTTGCTGCGGGTTCTTTGCAGCAACCTCTTGTCTTCTCCGCCCCAGCACTGGTGGATTGCCATTACTGAAGCGGAGAAGCAAACGTCTAGATTAATTAATTAATTAATTAATATGAAACATTTTTACGTTAATCTTAGTTTTAGATATTTTCAAGTTGTGATACTTTATTTGTAATTGATAATTGATTAATATGAACAAGACGATATTAGTTTTAAGTATAGAGTTGTTATTACCGCATATTCGCATACTCACTTGTATTTAATTTTTTAAATCTGATTGAACGTTTATTCTCTATTTAAAGTTGGTTATGTGTTAAATGGCGCCCTAATAATCGTTACAATATATAATATATAATAACATGATTAAAGTAAATATATTAAAATGTTAAATAAACTGTACGTAGGATTGGTATAATTTGGTTTTGAAGTGGTGTAGTGAGTGTGGAATACTTTGAGTAAGTGGCCAGTGTTGAACCCAAAATGTGATGCATGTCATGCTTTGCCTTTCATTCACGAAAAGTGAGTGATATATAAAAGTAGGCATCTTTCTACCTTTTTTATTTCTTTTTTTAATATATATTTAAAAAAAAATTTCCATTTTTTAATGATGTACCTTCATGGTAAGTAGACTCAAACCCGCACTCAAGAAATAATATGGTTCAATTCTTGAATATAACGCATCACTATCTTAAATGATCATAAGAGGTGTGGACACGTGGATGAGTTGATATTTTAATGTTGATCAAAAGCCTAATCCACTAGTTTTTTAGGTTTAATTAAAGCTTACCAGAATTAGTTTCTTGATATAGAAACGTTAAGAAACCGAATTTTTGGTTTGGTTTCGGGCAGAACCCATAATCCTTTTAAGGCGATGTGTGTGTGTGTGACAGCAAGAGAGTTGTGTGGAGCATGAAGTCGAGCAAGTGTGTCAAGAAAGACAAGATGTCATGGGAATGGAATGAGTAGGGTTTGGCACAAGTAGCACCACAACCAAAAGTGGTGGATTAGGTTCGTCTATTTTTGGTTTTGCACCACACAAGCACAAACAAACTTTGGCATGGTTTGGGCCTAATCTTTACATATAAAAAGAATTAATTCATTTTTGTATAAAGTAAATTACATTTTCTTTGCCCTAAACTTATAAACCTATATTTATGTTTTAATAATTAAAAACAAGACTCCTAATCGTGTGAAATATGTAATTTCAGTGTATTACTCAAGTCAAACGACTAAAACACTCATTTTATTTCTTAGTTTTAAGAGAATATGATAAAAGCAGTTATTTTTGCTAATACGTTCAAAACAATTTCAGACATATATAATCAACTAATCATGACATACTTGGTTAATAAGCAGTTATTTTTGCTAATACGGTCAAAACAATTTGCATATGTCGATACCAGCTTCGGCTACACCACCACCACCCCCTCGGGTTTGGCTAGCGGGTAGCCTTCACGGGTTTGGTTTGCCGATGATGAAGGTCAAATATGACCGTTGTTGAACGGTCATTTTAAAAAACAAAAAGAAAGTTTTAAATATTTATAAACAATATAAAATACCAAACCCTTCCCCATTTTAATTCAATCAAATTATCCATCATTCACAAATCTTTATACCCTCAATTACCCAATTTTAGCATGGCTAATTTCTCAAACAATGACCTCGGGTTATTCATTCCGCCCAACAATTCCAATAATGATATTTTCTCAAACGCTAGTAGCATACAATTTTTCAAGGATCTCATCAATCAAACTAAAATATATGAAGTGGGAGTGAAAGCTCGTTTAAGCTTGACTCGTCAAGTATTTAACAATTTTTCTCTTCCACTACTTAAACTTGTTGTGTTTATAAGCTTTTATCTTTCCTAACTCGCAAATAAATCAACAAGTGGATAAGATAATTGCCTCCAACACCTTTTTTGTGGTGTTTGCATTGGTATCCATTCGGTCATGGATAATAACTCCTCCATTGTTCTTCATGTAAGTTGAGAGATTTTACATCATTCAGTGATGTGAGACCATACCTCTTTTGTGAAGTCACACAATTAAAGGATATGGTCCGCCAATTACGGTTCGGATATTGGACATAAAAGTGAATTAGTCTAGACTCCCCTTTTATGCAGCGCATCTGTTGATGCAACAAATACAAGACCAAGGATAGTGATTAGTCTGGTTAGGCAAAAGGCTTGGAGGGTTCCGGTTTCCCTAACGCAGGTCGTGGGGTCCCCCCCCCCCCCCCGTTTGCAAGATGATGAGAGAGGTTCACTAGTATTGTTGTTGTTGTTCTTCCTTGAATTCCAAGCTGATAAGGAACCAGTCCAGAATGTTATAGTAGGAGAAGATGTATTTTTTGAAGTGAAGGAGAGAAACAAGCATAAAGCAAGTTCTCAAGATGGAGAAGAAGAATCAGAGAGTTGGTGCAACTTCTGCCGATCCTGGAGTGTTTTGCATGCTTGTCATGCCCTGCATTTTATAGGGAAAGGGGTTTCTCAAAGGAGAAACCTTTGACTAGTGAATCTGGCTTGCAGTGAGGGACTTACCATGTAAGTCCCCTATTCGTATGGATCTTTCACAGAATTGTCTTTCCAATCAAGAGTGCGGAATCCTCTTGATCAGAATATCACAGAAACAAGTAGAAAACAGAAACCAGCAATCACTTTCAAACCGGGTTTTCTATTGATTATCCAACTTGCAGTTTACAATCAATTAAAACCCTAACCAACACAAATTTCGTCCAAGCCCTAGCTCTCACGAAATTCTATCTCTCACAAACTGTTTTGGCTGATTAACCTAAACCCTAAAGCCTAACCTTGTTTATATAACACAAGGTTTGCTACTTGGGCTAAGGTTTCTCCATGGGCAAGCCCATTTCGTCCCCTATGACCCAATATGGGTTTTGTTTAGCCCAAACTCTATTAACTCACTAATACAAAGCTAAACCCGCTAACCATTTATCGTTTAACTAATTACAAGATATCCAAAGACCAAATCTAAGCTGTTGTCACAAACATGCACCAACAAACTCCCCCTTGACAATAGCTTCATAAAATAACTTTGTCTTCAGTCATCTTGCAATCTTCATGTAATCTTGCACTGTCTTTGGTCTTTGGATAGCTTCAGCTTCAATAGCTCTGTCAGCAACAGACTCCCCCTAAGCTGATGCATCCAATCACCAAATCTTCAAAAACTTTAGCGTTTGAGTAAACTCCAGTTCAGCATTTGAATAGCACTCTTCAATCGCTTCAACTTTGTCTGCAATATAGAAAGGAGGTTCTACCATGCATCCAATCAAACTCTCATCTTCACAGCAACTCAGCAACACAACAACTTCTCAGCAACATACTACTTCAATCTGTATACTATAAAACAAACATCTCGAGAAACCATAAGAAATTTTCAACATAAGTTAAACAAATTATTATTATTCAAGAGATTTGTAAAACTGCATAACAGATTAAGCATTTTCCAGTTTATCACCAACACGCAAAACTTTTTAATCACACACCCTATAACCCGCATGATTTAAAATTGTGAACTCACTTTCCAACACCGTCTCCCCCTATCAGTAACAATTCCTCCAAGAATAACAGTTTTCCGTACATTAAGAATTTTAAACAGAAAAAAAAACACTATTTTTGGATTTTTATATTTTCTGAAAACAAGAAAATACAAAAGCAATAAACACTCTATTTTTGTGAGAATCACTGGTAAGAAGATCATATCAGCACAATCAAACTGTTTCACACAATTAGATAATTCTTTATTTAATTTTTCGTGAAAAGCAGTCCAAGACGATTACCAGTATGTTCGTCCTCTTAAACAAAATGCATGAACATTTCAAGTACCATTACCGTATGATACATTAAGGTAATTTTATTTACTGATATACTAGTGTGTCCCACTTCAGGATATACCCCCGCGATCAAGGTATGCACAAAGATTCATCGTAGTAGGTGAGTATACCGAATTCATCCTTTAAGATATCCTGACAATGTCTAGGTCTGCATATAATCTGTTTTATCATGTTTTAATTGCTTAACCATGAACACCCAAATAAATACAAATCAAATCCTGGAAATATAAACAACACACTCTATCATGCAAGTATCTTCCCTACCACATATTTCACAAGTCCAATCCAGATTTCTGAAATCTTAACTGGGAATAGGTTGAGAAGAGAACAGAATAAATCTTTAGGAGAGATGGTATAATATACAGATCAAATGAGTTTTCTCAGTTTGATATAGGTTTATTGGGTTTCATTTGGGCACTAGAGGGCCTCTTTCGGGTGTATTAGATCTATAGCGCGACAACGTAAAGCTAGGTCAGCATGTATCTGGATGCAGCAGAAGCTGTCGTTGCCTAGCACCTCCAGGTCAGCATATATCTGGATGCAGCAGAGGAGGTACACGACTTTTTTCAGAGAAGATTTCAGAATCAGATCAAAATTGTGTGTATCTGGACACATACAGACATTCAAATAGAAATGTGCTAATTCCAAGTGACTTTCTTTCCTGAGGTCATGTACAATTTTAGTTCTGAACAGAAAGACAGCCAAGATATCCCCAGATGAAATAACAGTATAAAGACCCAAAACTTCAGATTTTGGCAATCTATCAACGCAAGATTTAAGGTCATTAAACCATACACCACTGATGTGTTCCCCACTCATACACAGTTCGTTTAAGTTTATATCACATTGGTAAGTTGATTATTTCATGCTTTTTGCCTACTGGTACATCATATAATGAAGCTGCTATCACACTTAAGCATTTTAATTTCAGTTTCAGTGTGACAGTCTAACTTGCTGATGTACTATCATTTCTCCTTTTTCACACAGTGATAACTCATTTTTGTTTTTCTATTTTTTTTATGTTTTTGATTTTCCAAATTTTTTTTTATTTTTGATTTTTTTTTAAAGAAAAGCAGTAAACTATTTACAAAAATTCTTATGAAAAACCAGTTATTCAGGATTCCTCATCCCGTTGAGTTCAACTAAGTGTTCAAAGCGAGCCCTGTCAAAAGCTTTAGTATAAAGATCTGCCAGGTTATCTTCGGTGTCAACTCGATGTAATTCAATTAGGCGTTTTTCAGCACAATCCCGTATAAAATGATGACGTATGTCAATATGTTTAGTTCTACTGTGCTTTACGGGATTGTTTGTGATTGAAATAGTGGCATTATTATCTATCATAATAGGAGTACGAGTGAAATCCAAACCGTAATCGCGCATCTGCTGTTGTATCCAGAGAACCTGAGAGCAGCAGCTACCCGCAGCAATATATTCAGCTTCACACGTAGATGTAGACACACAGGATTGCTTCTTGCATTGCCAAGACACGATCCTGCCTCCTAAGAACTGACAACCACCTGTTGTAGACTTCCTGTTCGACTTACATCCTCCAAAGTCTGAGTCAGTGTAAGCGACAAAATTCAGATCACTATCAGCTGGATACCACAACCCAAGTTTAGGTTTCCCCTTCAAGTAACGAAGAATACGCTTCACTGCTTTCATGTGTGACTCTTTTGGATTAGCCTGATATCTGGCACACAAGCATACTGCAAACATAATGTCAGGTCTTGAAGCAGTCAAGTACATTAGAGAACCAATCATTGCCCTGTATTGAGTAGGATCAACGTCTTCAGTACTTTCATGATCTGGGCCAAGATTGTGATTTTCACAAATGGGTGTGTTGAAAGTAGAGCAATCATTCATTTTGAACCGACTCAAAATGTCATACACATACTTCGTTTGATGAATAAACATCCCATCCTCCTTCTGTTCAACTTGTAATCCCAGAAAGTAAGACAGCTCACCCATAGCGCTCATTTCGAACTTACTCTTCATCACCTGCTCAAACTCTTTACACATGCTCTCATCTGATGACCCAAAGATGATGTCATCCACGTACACCTGTACTAGCAGAAAATCTTCCTTCTTTCTCTTGATGAACAGTGTACTGTCAATCTGACCTCTTTCAAAACCATTCTTGATCAGATGTGTAGACAGTGTCTCGTACCACGCCCTAGGAGCTTGATGTAACCCATACAAAGCCTTATCAAGTTTGTACACTCGATCTGGATAATCTGGATCAACGAACCCATCTGGTTGTGAGACATACACCACTTCTTGGACTTTCCCGTAAAGAAATGCACTCTTCACGTCTAGTTGGTAAACTTTGAAGCCCTTGAATGTTGCGAAAGCTAGAAACAAACGAATTGCCTCCAACCTTGCCACTGGTGCAAACACTTCATTGTAATCAATCCCTTCTTGCTGATTGAAACCTTTTACCACCAATCGAGCCTTGTTTCGAATCACTATCCCTCTGTCATCCTTCTTGCACTTAAACACCCATTTAGTGCCTATCTCTCTTTCACCTTTAGGAAGGTCAACCAACTCCCAAACCTTCAACTTTGCAAACTGGGCCAATTCCTCTTGCATAGCTTCAACCCATGAATTATCCTTAAGAGCCATGTGTATGTTTTTAGGCTCCTCTTGGGAAATAAAGCAACTATACAAGCATTCATTCACAATCCCAGTCTTCTCAATCGAAACAAATAAGCCAGAATTCGCTGCTATGTTTCTTCTTGTCTGAACACCTGCATTAGGATCTCCAAGTATCATGTCAACTGGATGATCTCTATTTGCTCGTGTAGTAGCAACGGTATCCACTTCTAAATTATCACCCAGGTTTGATCCAACCTCCCCTTGAATGTTCTGATCGGCAAATGGATTAATGAAATCCTCCCCCTCAATGGGTTCAGAGTCACTATCACTCGAATCAGGATCAGCAGCACCATGGGAAGTTTCCGCAGCATCTGTCATATCAACATTCGATCTAGGCATGAACTCGCCTTCATCGTCTCCACCAATCATTGTTTGAATCAACTGAGAATCATCTGCATTTGAAAACTCAGGAATATTAAATGACTTAAAAGTGCTTTCATAATCATATAATATAGCTGGACCACTCGTTGATTGTTGAGGTTTGTATGAAGTAATTTCAACATTAAACACAACCTCAATTTTACCAGTTTTTAGATTAAAAACCCTTTTATTCGGTGCGCCAGGTACGTAACCTAGAAAGTAGCCTTCGTCAGCCACCTCACCGAATTTTTGTTTATCTTTATTTCGCACAATGGTGCAGGGTAATCCAAATGGTTCAAAGCCTTCTAAGTTTGGTTTCTTGTTAAACATTAATTCATGACATGTTTTGTTAAAACGTTTAACAGTCAAAACTTTGTTTAGGACGTAGCAAGCTGTATTCACAGCTTCTCCCCAGAAAAGAACTGGTAGCTTTGAATCTGAAAGCATCGTCCTAGCGGCTTCAATCAACGTCCTGTTTTTCCTCTCAGCAACTCCATTTTGTTGAGGTGTATAAGGAGCAGAATATTGATGTTCAATTCCCTTGCGAAGACAGTAGAGATCCAGAACTCGATTCTTGAACTCCGTGCCATTATCACTCCTTATCCTCTTTATCCTTGCATCATGGACGTTTTCCAATTTCGTAAAAAGATCTATCAGCATCTCCGTCGTCTCATCTTTTGTACCTAAAAAGAAAACCCATGAATAACGTGAGTAATCATCAGTGACAACTAAACAATAGTACTTTCCACCTATGCTCCTCACGTTCACTGGACCGAATAAATCCATGTGAAGTAATTCATAAGGGGCATCTATGGAATTTACTGTTTTTGATTTGTGAGGTTTCTTATGTTGTTTTCCCTTTTGACATGGAAGACATTTATCTTCCACGTGAAACCTCTGCATTGGAACCCCTTTCACTAGCTCATTTTTAACAAGGTAATTCATTTTTCGATAGTGAATATGGGCCATGCGTCTGTGCCACAACATCGATTCAGCTTCAGATGCTTTTGATAGTAAACACGCCACCACAGCAGTTGGATCCTTAGCACCCATGTCCATGACATAAGTGTCATTTCTCCTTGGCGCTCGCATCACTATCCAATCTTCCGGAATCTTCAAACCTGGTTTCAACACTAATGCTTCATTCTTGGTAAAATGGACCGAGTGACCCTTGTCGCAGACTTGTGACACGCTCATCAGATTGTGTTTAAGCTGCTCCACATAGTTCACTTTGTCCAGTGTGATCTTCCCATTGGTCACCTTTCCTCTTCCTGTAATTCTACCACCTTTAGCACCCGCAAAATTCACCTTTCCACCATCATAATCTTCAAATTCAGTCAACAATCTCGCATCC